>VXAV01006242.1:251444-261750 GCA_013399715.1 Alectura lathami
TATACATATATATGTGTACATATATATATGTATATATATACATATATGTATAAGGAAGACCTTAACAGCCATGTGCAAGTTTCAGCATGTGTAGGAAACACCTTGAAGTCCTAAGCAATTCATTACAACTTCTTTAAAAACCTTTCTGCTCTTTTTTTTTTTTTTTTTTTTTTTTTTTTTNAATTCTCCCACCTGTGGGAGGACTTCCTTGGCAACAGCTAGTTTCAATATGAAAATATCTGGAAGGAAGAACTCTAATTCCCATCATACTGGAGAGGTACAAAGAGGGTTCTNCTGAAGGAAATAGTCATGGGAATAATTAGAAAAAAAGTAATTCAGTATTTGGATGTTCACTACCACTTTTATGTTTTGTTAAAAACTGAAACACTTCAGTAAAATAGGTAACATTACATTCCTGCCACGGACAAAAGGGAGGAATTGCTTAGCTGTACTGTGCAGCGCTCTTCCACCCACAGCTACAACAGCAGTCTAGAGAGAGTCTAGGTTATGACAAGTTCTCCTTCTCGGATCTCAGACAGCTTCAGCAAGTTATGGGTGACCCCATTCACCAATTTTAAGAATAGATTTATAATTTGAGAACATATCAGAACTTGATTTAGAAATCATCACTTTGAATGTGTTTTTTATGGCTACAGACAGAAAAAAACTCTTTTTCCCTTTACCCCAGTAGATCAAGGAGACTTTTAGTCATCTTCTCTATTCTAAATATGTTTTGTTTCTTCTTTTACCTCTAGTTGGATCTTTGCTCAGAACTGTGAACATCAGCCTACATTTCCCAAGGAGATACAGAGGAGGTGGTAAGTTTCGTGTGGCCTTTTTTGGTGAATCATAGAATAGCAGAATCGTCTGAGTTGGAAGGGACATTTAAAGGCCATCTAGTACAACTCCCATGCAGTGAACAGGGACATCTACACCCAGATCAGGTTACTCAGAGCCCTGCCAGCCTCACCTTGAAGGTCTCCAGGGACAGGGCACCCATCACCTCTCTGGGCAACTTGTGCCAGTGCTTCACCACCCCTACTGTGAAAAAATTTTTCCTTACGTCCAGTCTAAACCTCCCCCCTCCCAGGGGGGAAAACAACTTTCCCCAGTCCTATCACAACAGGCCCTGCTAAAGAGTCTTTCTTACAGCCCTTCTTTCTTGTAGCCCCCTTTAGATACTGACGGGCTGCTATCAGGTCTCCCCAGAGCCTCCTCTTCTCCAGGCTGAACAGCCTCAACTCTCTCAGTCCATCAGTTCCACTGGAAGGCTGTACACGGGTAACTGCAATGAGCCCTCTGTGTCCATGATGAGGACTAGAGAGCTGAGATAATCCTCAGGTATGTTGAGGTGAGGTGAAGGGTTTGGAGATCTCATTATGAACCTCAATTCCTCTGCTATCAGCATGATCTAGATTATTTTCAGGGGAACACCTTAGCATGACCAACTTCCAGAGATGAGACCAGACCTAACAGATGGACCAGCTGTCCTCACTCTGCACTGAGGGACAGTCTCTTTGCCCCCCTAGATCCACAAGATTTCACCTGGAATGCATTAAAAATGCCAAGGATGTCTCAGTTAAAACTAACTCTTAGGTGTGGCGGGGCAACTAGAGAAAAATAAAAGAAAAACAATATCCACAGATTCCTGGTCTACATACAGCTATGACTTCTGGCACTAAAAAAAAATTGAGTGGGATGTAGTGTCTCCATTCTTACCATTGTTAGATCATTTTCATGCATTTTGAAATTCTTGTTTTGTTAACTGTTCAATTTACCAAATGAAAGAAGTTATAGGCAGCAGTATATTTCCGTAGCTTGAGGAAGGTTTTCGGCAGACTTGACATCCCAGGTAACATGCTGCTACAGCTCAGGAACATAGAATCATAGAATATCCCGAGTTGGAAGGGGCCCACTAGGATCATTGAGTCCAACTTCCAGCTCCACCCAAAAGGCCAGCTGTACATGAACTTGGCTGCAAATGATTTAAGAGACAAAAGATAGAAATTCTGAACTGAAAGGTGGTGGAAGAACTTCTCAGCCAACTGTTGGGTTACTGGGTCTTCAATAATATCTCAAATAACCAAATTATAAGATTTAGTCATTTCAGCCTTGGATTCAACAAAGTTGGTGAAAGGCCTGGAGCACACGTCTGATGAGGATCATCTGAGGGAACTGGGGCTGCTCAGTCTGGAGAAGAGGAGGCTCAGGGGAGACCTCATTGCTCTGTACAACTGCCTGAAGGGAGGCTGTAGTAAGGTGGGGGTCGGCCTCTTCTCCCTGGTAACAGTGATAGGACGAGAAGCAAAAGCCTCAAGATGCGCCAGGGGAGGTTCAGGTTGGATGTTAACAAAAACTTCCTATCTGAGAGAGTGGTCAGGCATTGGAAAAGGCTGCCCAGGGAAGTGGTAGAGTTTCCTTCCCTGGAGGTGTTCAAGAAACGTGTAGATGTGGCACTTAGGGATGTCGTTTAGTGGGCATGGTGGTGTTGGGCTGACAGCTGGACTAGATGATCGTAGAGGTCTTTTTCAACCTTTATGGTTCTATGATTTTGTGATTCTATGATCATTTAGTTTAGCAGCCATTGCTGTTCATTCTACCCTGTACTATACAAAGAATTATGAATTTCCTTCATCAAAGGTATGAAAATGTGTGCAGGGCATGCTATGAATCAAATATGTAGCTGAAAGGCTTTATCACATACTATGAAATCCTGAATAACCACATTTCAGCTTACTGTCATTTAGTCATTTTAAATCTCAGGTTACAGAGTAAGCTGAGAGTTACTTCAGCATTGTTAGCATGTATTTTTCCCCCCTTCTTTGTGGACCAAGAGTGGGTAAAGACAGTGAGCTGCCCATGTGAAAACTGCCCTGCATACACAGATACAGCACATGCTCTTTCAAGAGATTTAATGCCAGTGCAGAAGTGAACAAGTGTGATGTCAGATGCTGAGGTGAGACCTTTACAGCTAAGCTGTGTCAGGGCCCTGGAAGTGCTGAGCCCAACCATCCTGGCTGGGAACCCCAGCTGCAGACCCTGTCTGAGCCAGGGAGCCACATTTCAGCTCAAGTTAGGCACCTCTGCTGCAGGGGCCCATCTCCAGATCTGTCTTCTGCTGTCTGTGGCCTGGGTGGCCACATCCCTGTGACCAGTCCTGGCTCTGCCTCCTGCACATGTGCAAGGGCCCAGCTGCACAGATGGCTTCTGGTGGGACAGCCCTCTCCAGGCTGTTGGGCAACCTCACCATGTCTAGGGGCTGTTTCCACTGGTGGCTGGGTGTGCATGTGGGACAGAAGTCTTGCTGCAGTTGAGCTATGCAGGTGGCCGAAGGGCCTCCCAGGAGCTGGGTGGCTGTTTCCTTATATTTCTCCTCTCCGCTTGTTTGTTTTTGACCTCTGCTTTTATTACAAAGCTGGGGAGACAGGGAACAGTGTTCCAGCTGGAGGCCTGATCTACCGAGGCTCAGGGCTCTGAGGCATTGCAGCAGTACCCTGGTTCATTGGGTAGTGTGGTATGGACAAGAACACCAGATCATTTGGGTCAAACAAGTGAAGCACTTGCAGAATTCAATGTTTCAACAAGGCTGGAAAAGAAAAGGAGGCAGTAGTCCATGAGGAGCCTGGGTGTTGGCTGGGCAAGCCACAGGCAGAGGCGAGGCTCTCATTGAGCTGACAGGTGTGACAGGGAGCTGGTACCATTTTTGGGCCTGGCCCTAAAATGGTCAGACAGGCAGTGCATAGTGTGGGATGGAGCCGGTGGGCAGCAGGCAATTCTGCGAAACCCTCAAGGAGGGGTCTCCTGAGCGAATGGGCTGGAGGAACGTCCCTCAGTGCAGGTTTTGATGCTATTTTGCCTAGAGCCACTGGGTGCCAGCACAGGGCCCAGCTCTACCGAGGCTCCTACTTCTGCCGGGAGTGGAGGAAATGGTTAATGGCAAATTCTGCGTGGTTGCATCTTTAAAAGCTGATTGACTTCAAGGCCATAGTCCAATAAAGTAACAGCTCCAGGCAGGCTTCTGTTTCTGCTCTCGGCACATCTCAAACTCGGTGTCAGTTTCTGAATGTGCTTTTTATTTTTATGTGTTTATTTATTTCCAGTTCTCCACATACCCACGCAGGGTCCTACTGGCAGGAATGCTCAAGGAGGAGAGGCATTTTTCTCACTACAGCCAGTTGACAGCACAAATGTGCATTTATGTGCTTGTGCATTTCCTTTGTTACTAGATCGCTAGTCTGCCCACAGTGCATGCACTGACTACATGCTTCCACACTGGAAAACAGTCTGCTTCTTTTCCCTCCTGCATTATGGCTGCAAGTGGAGCTGCTTTTTAAATGAGAGGACTAGGTGAGGATTTATCTTGCCCTTGGGAGATGCCATTTTCTTTTATCTTCTGTTTCATAAAAACAATTAAAATGTTTATAAACATGTTTAAATGTAGAAAGTGTCAGTGTATTGCCACTAGTACATGGAAAGCACAGATGAATTGAACTGGCATTGAACTGCCAACTCGGCATGTCTGATTTACAGATATATAAAGGACGTGATCAGGACGCAAAAGCTTTGAAAATGCAAATAGCATGCACTATTGGGAACACCAAACTACCAGTTTTGCCAAAATAACAGACACCTTGGGTTATGGCTCCCTTTTTAGCTATATAGACTAATTAGGCTAAAGCTGGGTTTTGCACACCCTTTAGTTTGTTTATTTATTTATTTATTTATTTATTTTGAATATAGACACTACTTCACTTTTTACTGTACTCTAACAAAATTTATACATGTGCTTTCTACCATTCAGAGCTCCAGGGATATTGCAATGAAAGTGTTTGTTAATGGAACATAATCTCAATTTAAGAGGCAGAAAATGCAAACCCCTGAGGATCTTGTTTTGGTTAGTGTCATAGCAGGCAAGATAAGGAATAATATATTTATTGCATCTGTGTGAAATGTTATTTTTTATTTTAATCATATCTTAGTGTAGGTGTCTGCAGTAATCATAGCAATTGTATAGTACAACTATAGCATCTACTGCATCATTTACCTTGCAGTAAATGTGGGCTCAGCTTTCAGCAATACATAGCACAGACAGGTAGGCAGGGAAAGTACTCTACTATTGTAACTTCCCTGACAATTTTTCGGTCTGGATAGGAAATCTGAAAATATAGTTGGCAGGCTATAAGAAACAGACTGCATAATATGCTATTACTATTCACTGGAATGTGTTATTATTTGAAGGTTCTTAAACTAAGGCTGCCAATTCATTATGTTTTCAGCCTTTTTAAGTTAAAATGCTGAAGAGGACCAGCAGATGTCACTCTAGCAGCAGCAAAAACAAGAAGACTACTATCTACCCCCTGCCAAATCTCTTTTAGTCTATAATTTTCATCAGAGGAAACAATCAAGGCCAACACGATGCTCGTTCTGCTCTCTGGACTGTGTGTTTATCAGGAACCATCTCTGTGCCAGAATTTAGAAGCATGAAGAGGGTTTGGGAAGCTTTAGCACTGAAAGATAAAGGATACAACTATTTTGCTTAGAAATAAGAAATGAGAAAGAGATACTGCTTTTGGGAATATTTTTTTGTACTCGCTGACTTTTACATATCCTTAGGAATCTTAACTGAAATTAAAGTGAAATTACCAATAACTAATCGTATATTTTAGTTCTTGTATTTTGAACAGTGTTCTTAAGGCTATCAGACCCTAACTTGGTTATAAGGCACTTAATGTGATACTCATGTTGCTCGGCTCTCTGGAGCTGCTCTAACACTTGACTAGTGAGCCTCACTCTTGGAGTCAGTGATTCCGCTTTCAGCATCCATTATATGAAAATTCTATGCCTGGTATAACTGCATTCCATGGAATGCTGCTAAAGACAGCATCTTCCCAAAATGCAAATTTTGAAGTGGAATAGAATGTTTACCAAAATGGAGAGTAATCCATGCAATCAGAAACTGACTGGGAGAAACATCAGACTTTAAATATCTCTAGCTTGAGGAGAGAGTAAATGTAGCTACATTTACTGTAATGCATTGAGTGGGTAAAAAGGGACAGAAAGGGAAAATAGTATATTCCCCTATTTGTCTTTTTTTTAACGTGAAAGAATAATTCTTGATTTTCATAACTTGTTCATTTGCTAACCTTCAGGAGGATTTCTCTTGTTATGCAGTACTTATATTGGAATAACATATGACAATTAAATATGCTTTTTGTTGTTGTTTTATGAAACTACTGCTTTCTCCTTATTTCTCCAGGATGAGTGGCAGTGTCCTACCAGAATGTATGCTTCAGCATGTTACTTGTTTTTCTCATTACTATCCACATTTTTAGTCAGTTTTGTCCACCTCAGACATTCTGGAGGCTCAGCTTAAATATTTTCCAGAATTGTGTTGTTATTTAAAGAACATAGGAAAAAAAAAAATGGCAACCAAACAAAGTTCTTTAACACAGTATTCTGAATTGGCATTCCAAAAGGCACTTAATGTGGGCTTCAGTCTGTGTACTGCACTAAGAAATAAAATACCTCATAGTGCAAAGTGAAGGATATAAATAATCCCAGCAACAGAACACACAAGTTGAATTAAAAGCCAGCCTTTCCTAAAGTCTAAAAGCTTTCATGTAGTAGGACATTTTATCTTCATGCTGCTCAGAATTACAGAGACCGAGAGGAAAAAATAAATGTTAGAACCAGACCTGCACGGAATTGAGGGCAGTGAAACCAGATTATGAGAAATGGATAAACCTTGAAGGCAGAATTCATGTGAGATCTGAACAAAACTGGGTCCTTTCCTGAAGTTTAGAAAAAAAAGTTGTCAAGCATTTTTATTGCTAGTCGATATTGTGGCCAAATATTTTGAATTCTACTGGCCAAATATGGGATGGGATCTTGTAGGAGGGAGTTTTTTTCACATGGCTTTGAGTATCTCTAGAAGCATTTAGTATCCATTGGATCAAAAGAAATTAGTATTACAATTTACCTAGATACAACAGATATAAGTTAATGACAAGTACCTAAGTTTTAAAAGCAGTCTGAACAACTATTGTCAAGGTGGATTTAAAGTCAAAATCTCAGTTGATTCTGCTGGAGGATTCAGACCTGGCTGCGCATCCATGTCCGTATCATGTGTGTGTAGTAAAACTAGCAATTAGATCAGAAAAACACAGGTGACAAGGACTGAGCAGAATTTTTTGGCACTGTAATTCCGTTAGAAAATAAGGTCAGACTTCAAAAATATATAAAAAAAATCAGCACAGCTCTAATTTCAGCTTTTGGCATTCTTTCATGATGTTTATATGTAATTAAAATCTAACTTTCCTTTTGATGGAGCTTTCAACTTAGGACCTAGCTATGATCTGTAAAGTGTGTAAAAGGAACATGATTTTGCTCCAGAAACACCATGTGTTTTCATAGTCGGGCAAGTTATTATAAGCTACTGCCTTCATTTTCTTGCTGAAGATGTACTGTGTGGGCAGTATCTGTTGTTTGCTTCAACAGACAGCCTAACAGTGCCTGGAATAAAACTTGTCAGAAAAAAAAAAATAATAATAATAATCTGGTTTCCTAACAGCAACAACAACAAAACTCAAGAATTCTGACATACTGTTTTAAATAAAGTGAATATTTTGTTGAAAATGCATACAAGGAAGGGTAAAAAGAAAAGGGTTAAATCATTTCTACTTCTTATTTTAAAAATAATCCTTTAAAATCAATGAAAAGAATTATGGTTTCATTTTCATTGTCTCAAATGGAGCAGGAATTGCAGTAGATGCAATCTATTAAACATAATTTATGAATTAATAAGCACTAATTAGAGTAAGAGCATGTGATGGTGAAAGCCAATCACAACCCAGAGAAAGAGGAAGATGGTTTCCCAGTTTAGGCTGAGTTTCCTGTTGTGGATAGAATTAGGAGCCCAGAAGTGGTTAATTTGTGAGCTACCCTAGTTCAGACTGGCCCTGGGGTCAAGGAGGTTTCTAGTTAAGGAATATCTCTGAGTCTTATTCTTGAAAAGAGATGTAACTGCTACAGAGCTCTGATAGGGCAGTGTTGCATGAAACTGGAAATTTCTGGTCAGCTGAAACCCTGCAAGTAGTAACCAGTGGCATAGCAGAGAATTAGCTATGGAGCATGAGCAGCTGGAGGAAGGCAGCAGATTCTTTCCCAGATACTCGTCTCTGCTGGTATATGAGGAGGAGCATGAGTATGCACGTCCTTCTATCGTCCCTTGTTGTTGAGAATTTTTTTTTCTTTTTCCATTCCTTTTGTGTGCTATAAAAAATACAATACTACCAGCTTCTGCAAGTACACCTGTTGGCAAATGAGTTAACATCTTCTGAACTGAATATAGCAGTCCAGCTTGCAGAAGCTGTAGTTTTGATAAGTCTGCATAAGAAAGACTTCAAAATACAGTTTGAATATAATGAAAATGAAGGCCTTTCCCTTGCTGTGGTATGGATTAAACAGAGAGTTGTGTCAGCACAATGAGAGCCAAGAGTCTGCCAATAACTGTAGAAGATTGCTTCAGTATTGACAGCTGTCTCACGTATCCTACATCATCATAATAACAAGCAAAGCTTCTGTGGATGCATCTAGATCTTTCCTTCTGGTTGACTGTTTGGTAGGGTCATCTTCAGGACACACTCTCAATCTCCTCCTTGATTTAATGTCTCGTTTTACCCTTGAGGACCTCCAAGCAAATTTCTTGTTATTTTGTTTCCCTGAATGCATGCACTGCGTATACTGCATTCTCTATGGAGGGCACTGCACTACCACTGTTTGCAACGGTTTAGCTTTGCTTCCCTCCCTTTCCCTACTTTAAATTTTGTATAACATCACTGTGCAATCTCCTGATTCCTTTAAAGCAGTAGAAATCTCCACATTTTATTGACTGTTTTGTTAATACATGGTAGCATAAAGGAGAATGTAGCCTTCCAGAAGACTGCACTAACTTCATCATTCAGGAAAAGAATATGTGATGATAATAGGAGAGAAGTATGTGTATAGCTCCCTGGCAAAGGCAGAAGATAATTATAGTGAATGTTTGAATGGTGATGATTAATTGAAACCCTCAAGTGTGAAATGAGACTTCTGAAACTATGGTTTGTGCCAATCATCATGCATAACATGTTTTTGTGTTGCTTTTTTTTTTTTCCTTCTCAGTATACCTGTGAACATGAAGCCCCTCTTGCTTCAGCAAAAGCATCAGTGAGAGAAGCTCTGTAAGAATCTGCAAAAATGGAGAAGGAACTTTGGGGATTGACTAGTTCTGAGAGTTGTGCAACAGTCATCACTTTGATCTGCATCAGATGCTTGCTTCAAAGTTATTTCTAAACGAGAGAGAAGTAGGAAAGGAAGGGGAAGTAGTGTATTAAAGAACCTCTGTTCTTCTGACTTGTTTCTGTGTTTCAATAAACACAAGATGAGAAACAGGGAGCAAAATAACTGGAAAAAAAAAAAAAAAAGGACATGATAGAAATGCTTTTGATCTGCTTTTGTGTTATTAATCTGTTAAACTACTGAATCTACCAGAGAAAAACTCAGAATATTGTGCTTGAGAAGTAGAAGAGGAATAGAAATGGAGGAGAGAAGGGAATATTCAAGGGGTCAAGCATGACAGGCATCTATAATAAATATGAACGTATATGTCTTTTCTGTGACAAGACATTTGGGTTTTGTTAAATATATGAGCTCCTGTAAAAACCCAGTCCTCAACTAAAAATTTTGTATTATCAACTCAGTTTTACTCACTGGGCTAAGTTGTTACAGCTTAACTACTTTATCTTCCATTACAATCAGATACAGAATATTTATGTCTATGTAAACAAGATGCACTAATCGAGTACTGTCCAACTGACTGTCCAGCCTGCTAACTGCAGCTCTCAGCGTAAGGCAGAGTGGCTATGATAATTAGTTCTTAGGTTTCCTACATAATTCACAGGTCTGTTGCCTTAAAGACGTACAAGGGAATGGATGTTAAGGCCTTTCTCTAACTACCTGATCTACTTCCAGCAAGACTGGGTGGTGACTACAGCTGTAATCAAGACAATTTAGATATTACCCTTACCTTCTTTTAGGATAGAATAGATTTTAGTTATACAAAATAATTTAAAATAAAACCAAAACCAAACAAAACAAAAATCCACCACCCACGAAACTGTTCTTCTACAGTGGCTGGAAAGGAAGTAACACTACCATTTCCTTTGCAAATGACTCAGTTATATGAAAAGAGGTTACGTGCCAAAATTTCTAACAAAAAACAAGATATATGAACCAAGTAAAAGTCTGAATAATTTTCCAGTAAAAG
>VXAV01006242.1:266540-289886 GCA_013399715.1 Alectura lathami
ACCTGAGTGTTTTCCCTCTCTGATACTATTGTGCACATATTCCTTTGAATTGGCTGTGATGGCAATTGTCAGCTGAAGTAGCATCCTTTACCAATGGACATGCGCTCTGAATTCCAAAAATAACATCCAGCTGGCTATCTTCCCATTCTAGCTTGAGAATCAGGAGACAGGTCCTCACTCCCTTATTTTCCTTATTTGCTCCTCACTCTTCTCAGCAATGTCTGTATCAGTGTCCATTCCACAGCTAAAGAAACTGAGATTTAGAGATACGACATGTATCCAGTCAGGTTATGATTTATTTATAGAAATTTACATAAAGAAAAGGAACTACACCAGGTTTTGGTAGTAATTTTTATGTTGGAGTTGCAGAAATTTCTGTACTTTCAGTTATTTCTTCCATTATCCAGAAGTTCAAAGACAAAAATCTCTAAAAAAAATGTGAGCTAGCTTTTTCCTGTTTGCAATAGCACTAATCTTATCTGGAGCACTGAATCTTCCTCAGAGAAGATAAATTGACTCCTGTGATTTAGCTTTCTCTGTTGTGTGCAGTCATTGGGTTTTCGTATCAGTGGGATGCCATGGCATAAATCACGTTTGTCTTTATAAAAAATAAGCAGATTCACTTCAATGATTTAGGAACTTTTCACAAGTGAAGGTGCAGTGCCTTAAAGTCTGGAGTCCCAAGGGAAAATTATTTGCTGAGCTTCAATTCACAATGTCAGCTGGCCTGTGTAGAACAATGAAGGCTTTGTTGACTTCTATTACAATGAACTGTTTTTCTTCAGCACATTGCAGTTGGTTTATTATCAATAAACCACTGGATTTCTAGTGATTGTTAATTTGTGATTTTTTTTTAAATTTCTTTTTCTGTCATTGTTTCCCTGCTGGTGGTGGGGGCAGGGGGGGATAGCATCCTTGCTATCACTGTATAAATGTTTTGTGTTTTAGGAGTAGAGGTGGGGTATAGCATTGGGGGTTGTGGTTGTTGTTTTGATGGGGATAGGGTGACACTATTCTGGGAACACAGATCATTTCATATAGACAGTATTTAGAAAGACAATGTCACTTACGTTAAGGAGTCAGCATTATCAAAGTGGACCTGTTAGATAGGGAAGCTGTCTTCTTGCAAAATTAATGTACACTGCGTATTATTTTGTTAGGAGTGAACTAAAAATAATCAAATAATTATTCCTTCTCTTTCTCTTTTTTTTTTTTTTTTTTAGCAAGACAATTTTTATTTAACAAAGAGAAGCAAAACACACTGGTAATGAGTTGCAGCCATAAATTACATAAATTACAAATTACAGGGAGAGCTTTGCTTCTCTTGAGCATAGTCTCATAACATACCTAATTTACATGCACATGTCAGCCTGTACACACCAGCTTGCCAAAATTCTCTCACAGTGACAACCTGAAGCAAAACTGGCTGAGAATTATATTACAATTCATGAGCACACAGGACAAATAAAATAAAAAACTCAAATTTATTCAGCATTCCAAAGCACAATGCAGAAAACGAAACCACACACATGATACATTTACTCATCTTCTCAGAGTAAAACTAAGGATTGTATAAGCGCAATGGGACCAACACTCCTCTTCCCTGTTTATGCTGTGCAGTCTCTGTGATGGTAGATGTTTTCCCGTCCTCATGTTTAATGTAATTTTTCCACAAACAAGTTTTGATCCACTGATCAAAGGAAGATGTTGTGCGTCCTACAGAATCAGATCCATATTTTTTATCGTTAAATGCAAAAGGATACAAATTGCAGATTGGTTAGTGTGCTGCTTGCTAGGTTTTTGACATCTGATGTCTGTACTAGCTCAAATAGCAGTGCACATGAGGTGGAAGAAAGAGGAAGGCTGTTTCACCTTGGTGTATTCAATCAAGAAAAAATGCAGGAGTACCAGACTTCTTTCTGGATAACCTGTGTTCTAACTTTTGCAGCCGTACAGCCAGGCCAGAATGACCGCACAAAGTTAACTGGAACCTTTGGTATTATGCAGAACTTCAGTAAACACAAAAAAAAACTTTTTTTTTTTTTTTTTTGTGTGTGTGTATTTTTGCAGGGACGGGCAGGGGTGTTGTGATAGATAAGATAACAAAAGATAAGGCCATGGAACTGTTTCAGGTGTTTTACAATGAGAAAAAGCAGTTCTGATATGCAGAGCTCTTTCAGGTCCCTTCAAGTCAGTGACACTCAAGTTCAGCACTTCCAAGAGCTGGTTCCCTAACCAGTCTCTTGAGCTCTGATTCTTCTGATCCAGATCTTTCTCACACACTGATTTCTAGCACAGCATAGTGGGTTTTAAGTCTTCAGTAAGTTACACACTTTAGACAAGGGACAGTCTGCACTTTCACAAGACAAAGGTTCAATCAGCCTCATGTAAATTCATTCCAGACCTGCAGTTATGGCAGGAAATGGCTTCTGAAGGCTTCCCAGTAGCACACTAGAAACTTTGGCCACGACATGCATTCCTCTGCTGCATGATAAATGTCACTAATAAGAAACTGATGCCAGTATGTATTAGATTTTGTGTGATGTTGCTCTTTACAATGCCGCCAGTAGCTTTTTATTACTCCAGCTGTGATGAAAGCTAGCATCAGGGAGAAGAGTTATTTCATGTACAGCTGCCATGTCTCTAGCTAAAGATCTTTTACCAGCTGGGTCACCGTAGATGATTTTACTGTGGAGGCTCTTCATGCACATATTTCTTTTCATCTGCTTTGGCAACTGCCCTGCATAATTGCAGAGTGGGTAGAAAGCAGGAAGGGTTTTTGCTCTTCAGCATTTGGAAGACCTTCTATTCTCTAGACAAGAAGTCCTGATTACCTACAAGAGAAATGAATAACGCAGCTGAAGTTTTGTAACTTTTCTAGGTTATGAGGGTAGAGTGAGAAAGTAGCACTTATTTAATGGCTGGTTTGGGGGGGTTATGACACATATGATTCAGATATTCAGGTAATCTGTTTTTCAGTCAAGAGAAGACTTTGTGTCCTGGATTCCATGCATTGCAATTCATTACAACATGGCTTATCAATAGCAAGTGCTGAATAGGTCTGCTGTTTCTATTCAGGGCTTTGCAGAGACTTGGAAAGTAACAATTCAAATCAGTGAACACAACATTGACAATGTCATTGCAAGAGAGCTCTTTATTTTCGTGGCAACGTGTACTGATTCTGCACTAGTTCAATGACCTGTATATTCCTGATGCCCCTTCAAAATATCAAATTCCACTTATTACTTACCATATGGAAGTGCACAAAGCCAACATAAAGCACTACATCTCAATTTATTCAATTTCCAGTTGGTATTTTAGCCTCTTTCTTTTTACATAAAATGAAAGTCTGAATGAAAGAAACATCCTAAACAGGTCTGAAGTGGCAGCTCTTTTCTCTCCAACTTGTCTGTTGAGAACATCATCACTGATCAAATGAAAGGCAAAATGAACTTACTTCCATCTTCCAGCTTACTTGATAAATGTATGATGCATGCCCAAGTGAAGGAAAATCATTACATTTCACTTTTTAATTTATACAGGATGATTGTGTTTTCGTTAAGAAAAAGAGAAGACTCACATATAATATTGTACAGACCAATGAAAAAAGGCAGAGAATCTGCAGTTCCCTATGCCACCGAAGTTTCTGTTAAGAATAGGATTCATATCTGTTTATTAAAAGAAATATGTGAAGCAATACCTTAAACAGCATGTTTTGGACTGCTTGACCCAGACATGCTCTACCAATTTCTGTTTCTCTGAAGGGAATGGGAATTTTGTTGTAGAAGTGGGGAGTTTTCACTTCACAGGGCCTACTTGTGGCAAGCTAGCAGTGTAACAATAGCAGCTCAGATAGGAACGGGAGGGTAACAGACAGCTTTGTGTATTCAGGTCACACACTGAGGAGATGACTGCCCAAAACTGGTCACGTTAGAGAAGATGCTGGGTGAAACAGCATCAGGGGAATTTCAAACAGACAAGCGAAACAAAAGAGTCAGCCCCAGAGAACCCCATGAGAAGCAGGAGAACCTGCAGCAGTGAAGGAAGGGACCTTGGGGCGGGGGCAGCCAAAGCCAGGTGCTGCACTGCCCCGAGTGTCCCAGGGCTCCCAGTCCCACACACCGGGTTGCACACGCCAGCTGGTGGCCCACCTGACACAGGGTGGTATCAGCAGCTCCAGGACCCTGTGGGTGGGCCCATCCCAAGAATGCTGCAGCTGGTGGGGTCGAGTCCTGGCACTCACATGTCCCCATGGGGCTGTGGGGAGTGCGCTGCTTGGTGTGGGTGACACGGTGCTCAGGGGCTGAGGGGGCTTGTTCATGTCTTGTGATTGGTAACGACTGGAGTGGGTTACCTGCTGTGTTCTCGCCCTGGCCTGGGGCGTGTGGCTCACAGACAGCTCACTAAATGTATCTGTCATTAATAAATCAGCAAGCCATCTGATTTGGTTTAACAATATAAATGTTCTTTCCCAGTGACACAAGGTTTATTAAGTAACTTAGCAGAACAAAGGCAGATGTAATTGTACACACATACTCTCTACATACCTCTATGCAGCATAAATAAGCCAAATCATTTCTTGTGCAGAAGTGATCACTTGCATCCAAGATCATATACTAGCAATTTTTGGTATATGAAAGTCTGAAGTGAAAGTCTAAATTTCAAAGATGGAGTCCTTTCAAGGGGAGATGCCTGATATCTGCAAAATGCAATTTCTTATTGTGATGGCCTATGGCACTTTTCTAAACCTAACACAACATAATGGACATTCAGATGAACTTGGCTGACAAGGCCGGTGACTTGTAATACGCAGGAAAATAATGAGGACAGTTACAATTCTCTTCTGCTGTGGCCTTGGGTGTTTACATGCTGGTCTGCTTAAGGGCAAGCTGTTGAAGGAAGAAGAATATGGTGGGTTTTATTCAAGGCATGAAATACTTCTGACAAAGTTTTTCTTATAGAATAAGCCTGAGGGGTCTACTCTGCTCTTTCTCATGTAGTGTGCAACTAGGCTTGAGATGTATAGGTCAGGCTTCTGGCTGTCCTAGAACTGACAAAAGTACAGAATTAGCGCTCAAATTTGAGCTGTCCCTGATCATTCATCCTTTCTGGCATGTTCCATGATTTTTTTTTTTCTTATTTTCTGCCTGCCTGTATCCTCACTTGTATGTTTCTCTACTCTGCCCCTTTGGATCTGCCTAACAAGGCTTAACAAAGGAGATGATGATGGTAACATTAACTGTCAAGCATACCAAATCACTTATTTCTGTCCTCTTTCTTGCCTCTTATCTTCCTGCTTTTATGCTTTACATTTCCTGCTACCTTAATGGTACTATTATTTCTTCTGTGAAAGGAAAACCTTGTTTGCTCAAGAGTATGTTGTTTTTAGCACTTGTTTAAATATTACATAAACGTGTGTTGAAATAATGTGAATTAAAATAGCAGAAAACTTGCAACAAAATACCACAGGAAAGCTGGGTATAGGGTGAAAAAAATGCAGGGGGGAGATGGGAAAGTGGTAGACATTGTAACCTTCTCCTACCTGGAAACAGAAAGTCACAACCATGATGAAGATGGAGATGATTTGCAAGCAGAAAGATCTACAGTTTATTTGTAGGGATAGGTTGCCTGGCACAGAAAAAAAAAATAAAAATAAAAACAAAAAATAACAACAAAAAGCCCTGAGTGCACAGTTTAGAATTAACTTCTGTCTACATTCAAGTACCTTCTCTTTCCTAATCCATCATGGTTTCAACATCATTACCACTAGAATTAAGCAGATTGTCAATTGATACAGCACTTAAACATGCATGTCAAACCAAAACCTCTGGATTTTCTCAAGTGGCTTATGCTCCATGTATTTCCATTGTTGGGTTTATCAAGGGGAATATATAATTGTTTTTGAACAAGCAAGCTGGCACTGTTGTAAATGCAGCAGTAAGCTAATGACACAATGGTTTTGTAGTAGGGAAAAAAATCCTAGTCTGTTTAAACAAAGAGAATGATAAGGAACAAAAGCCTTACACTGAAAACAAGGGAGAAATTCAAACATGAACACCAATAGAGTATTTCATTTTATAGTAAAACTGAAGTAATACTATCCTTTCTGTGAAAGACTCACTCACATCTTGACGTGTCTTTGAGTTAGCAATGAAGAATTTCTCTTTCTTCAACCAAGAAAAACATGTCATCTATTAGATTAAAACAGTTCACATCCAACAGCAAATATGCTTCATGAAATAGAAATCCAGTTCCCCCTTATCATTCAAAATAGGTCTTCTTTGTCTTAGCCAGTAATTCCTTTCCACAAATTCTTTTCCTGAATGGATACAACAAGGCTGCAGCATAAGCAGGTGTTGTGAACTTTGGTTACTGCCTGCAAAGCTAGTCACCTAGCAGGAAATAACACAGAAGAAATACTGGCTCACATAGGATACGGTTCTGGTATATTCTTTAAAACTTCATATAAAGAGTCAGGTATTATCTTCTTACATTGCCATGGCATACCATGTGGAGCCCCGCTGAGTAATAAGTGCTAAAATTACCACTGACAGCAAGGCTTCTGACTTCAGTCATGCTTCTGAAAATAAATGAAAACATAATGACTTTTCTTAATCATGCATTCCTCATCCCAACTAGACATTGTCTTCCAGGAATACTGTTTGGATAAGTCACTGAAGTGATTTTAAAAATCCCCATATGCTACAATAACATACTCGGCAATACATCAATAAATAATAAGTAATTGTCTTTCTTCTGTCTGATTTTATTTCAACGCTAGGAGCTAGTAGAATTAGTCTTGCTTCTCTTGTTGGCTAGAATTTTCTGTTACAGGATTTAAATTTTATTTTTCTCTTAGTTCTACAATAATTTATCTACCCAAACCCAAACAAATTCTTGGGCTGTTTTTTTAATTATTATTATTCTACCAGGACAAATTTCAGCAATACTGTAGACAGTTAGAGAGGATACAAAACTAGAATTAGAATAGCTCATTTGAAAAGGACCTTCAAAGATCATCAAGTCCAATTTGCTGGACTGGAACTCCAATTACCACTTCAGGGCTAACCAAAAATTAAAGGATATTGATGAAGGCATTATCCAAATGCCTCTTGAATGCCGACAGCCATGGGGCATCAAACACTTTGCTAGGAAGCCTGTTTCAGTGTCTGATCACCCTAAAAGTAAAGAAATCTTTCTTAATGTCTAGCCTAAATCCCCTCCCCGGCATAGCTCTGTGCCATTCTTGAATGTCCAGTCACTGGACATTACCAGGTAGAGGAGTTCAGCACTTTCCTCTCCTCTGAAACTTGTAGGAAGCTATGAAGTTGCCTCTTAGCCTCCTTTAGCCTCAGTTTCTCCACACTAGACAAACATTATGTCCTCAGACTTGCCTCATAAAACACGCCAACCAGTCCCTTTATTATTAAATTCTAGTGGAGGCACCAGTCTTGGAGTCAGAGATTGGTCACCTAGGCTCACCTGTTTCTTTCATTGTCTCTTCCCATTACTGGGAGGATTGAAGGAAACATTATTTGTGCTCCTGAATCTTTTAACCACCTTCCCAGGGCACTGAATTTTTTTTTTTTTTTTTTTTTTTTTTTTTTTTTATTTTCTTGTTTTTNGACATCAGGCTTCTTGTTGTGAGATCACTGGGACCCACACAAAAGAGAAGTGGGTAATAATCTGACAGCTGAACTAAGCTCAGATGCTTACTGGTAACATTTCTGATCCCAGCCCTGGTGAGGCAGCAAACGTCTCTGTGGAGAGGGTCTGGTCTGCAGATGGGACCCTCCCTTCCTTCCAGGAGGGAGTCGCCCATGACCACAACTCGCTGCTGTTTCTTCACGGCACTGGTCTTGATGCTGCACACGCTATGAGGCTGGTTGATCTGACCTTGGAGGGAGAACTTGCACAGATGCCTGTTCTTCCCTCTTTTCACACCTCTTGTCTGCCATACCCAGAGCCTCACATCTGTTCAGTAATGGAAGCTGAGCGGGCACACAGGGGCTCCTCTTCTGGCTCTGGGCAGTGACTTGCTGCCACTCGTCGGTGTCGCTTGAGTTGCTGCCTGCATCCTGATGCAGATCAGATACTGGGCCAGCCTCAGCAGCGGCCGTGCCAGGTTGGCACGCGCGTACCAGAGAAAGCAAAGTGCGGCTCCATGGACCTCTCGGGCTCCCAGATGCCCCCCGCTCTCCCCACCACCTGAAGCTCGGCCACCAGGCAGCAGCTCACCTCCGTGGGCACCCAGGCGCATGTGCTCCCGCCCTCAGCGCTGGGAGCAGCCCCAGGCACACCCACAGCCTGAGAGCCGGGGGGCAGCGGGGACTGCTTGGAGCAGTCTGGCTGATGGCAGCGGTCCTGCTGGCTGCTGGGGGCACAGAAGCACAGGGCGCGGCTTTCTGCTGGGTGGCCGCCGTGTCCGTGCCTCCGTGCTGCCACACACCTGACAGAATATTGTTTAATGCTGCCTCGGGAGGCTGCAGCCCCAGCCCGCCCGCGAGCAGAGCAGAGCGTGCTGCCCCTGCGTCGCTACTGCCACCTCCTTGCTGCTGGCGCTCCCTAGCGGTGGGTTATCCGCAGTGTCCCGCTATTTGCACTGGCCCCACCTCATCCAGCACCATCCACCTCGTACCGTGCCCTGTTGTGACACCTGTTGAAATAGAAGAGAGAATACCGAAAAAAAAACTTTTTTTTTTTTTTTTGGCATGATTGTAGGTGTCCCAGTTTAGAACTCTGAAAGATATCTTCTGTTTTAATATTCTATTAAAATACAGCTGATCACAATTTTGTATTTGTGAATCTTTTAGAATGGTGTTATATTTTACAACTGCAAATAGGTAGAAATCAAATTTATGTTCATCTTCAAGCAGATTCTGTGGCACTCAGGGGTTTTGTTATACTGATTTCTAGAGAATTCTTTCAAAGATAGATTTAGATTCTTGATAATAATCTGTAAGAGACTGAGGACAAAAGGTCTAATGTCCCAGCAATTGGTGGAAGGGTGGAGGAATGTCTCCACAACAGCTAGACAAGGAGTGGCTGGAGGAAGGGGTCTTGCAAAAATGAGGCAGCCCTCCTCCAGCCTTGTCTCCTTATTTTGTGAGGCTATGCAACTATGCTGAGCAATGAACTGGCAACTTTAGCAGGGGAAGGAGAGACCTCCTAAGCTACGCTCAATGACCAGCTGACACCCCCGACTAATTTCCGGGTCATTCTGGAGAAGGACTCCACATGCTCAGTGACTAAGCTCCCCCTTGGAGAGGGGACCACGAACATATAAAAGACAGAAGACTGCCAGTTGAATGACTCCCTCTCCCTCTCCCTCTCCAGGTTATGTTAGAAAGTAACATAGGGCATATCATCACAGCTTATCTCTAGTGATACATTTCTTGGGTGATGTAGCTACTCCTTGTTTGAATAGAACTGTTAACCAATCATTTGATGTTGCTTCACCTTAATTTACCCTAGTGGCAACTCGAACTTTGTGACCTCTGTATAATACCTTGGGTAGCTCACAGTTGGGTCGCGACATAAACTGAGACCTTGTTCCTGCTACTTTCTCAGTACTCTTGCAAGGAAACATATATTTCTTCTCACTCTTCTGCCTGTGAGTAATGTGTCAGTTCTTGCAGCCCATGGTGGACTATTTCCACAATGGGATATCCCAAGATCAAATATTTAAAAATAATTAAACTGATATTCTCTGTATCTGATATTGTAATAGATGCCAATTTTATTGTATTTCTGTAACAGGTACATAGACTAAACACACTATACCTTGATAGTAAGGGTGGAATTCCTTTTAGGAATTAGGAGTAGAGAAAAAAGCATCCTCTTCACGCACCTTAAAATAAAAACAAATAGTTGATTGATTCCTACACTGTGTCCTTTTAGAGAATATGGCCATGGAAGCTGGTAGTTCAAGAAGAAAACACCTATCATGTGTTTTAAATGTTTGTCTTGCAGACATACACTAAATGTCCTTGTTCCACCTCACTCTCCAGGAAAAACACTGTCATCAATCTGCTTTCTGAAAGCAGATCTGTTATGATGTAATGTGTTAGTTAAAGACATGAGACAAGTGAAAGACATTCTGTTTTGAATTTTAACAGCACTGATCACAATTTATTTAGATGGTATGCTATTGTAATTCAGTAATCTCCATGAAATAAATTTGTGTATAGTAAGAAAGTTTCTAAATTGATCTTTTCCTAAAAACATAAAAGACTGCTGGTTGGCAAAGAGAACTATATGTGATCTGTTGTTTTGTTTTCCTTTTTTTTTTTTTTTTTTTTTTGTTTGTTTTTTTCACATAGGACCCAGCCTTTTGTTTAGCTTTAAAAAATTAAGTCCTGGTGCAAATTTACAAACACTTGTTGTGGTCTACTAACAAACCATTTTAGACTAAAAGATTATATGTATACAGATGATTGCAAATACTGAAGCATATTCCATGTTGTCTCCCATAGTCACTGTGTTCCCTGTTGACAAGATCCTGTGGCTGATATAAATAGCCTGAATTTGTATCTTACCTGATACCTGTTCTTTCTTGTTAACATAGTTAGAAAAAACAAGTAATATGAAGTGTTCTTGTCCTGCACCTGAGTGCTGCCCTACCCTGTTTTTTTTTTTTGTTTTTTTTGTTTGTTTGTTTGTTTGTTTTGTTTTGTTTTGTTTTGTTTTGTTTTTTCAGTGCTCCAGTGATAAGTTGTAGGGAAAGTTGCCAGATTAACACAGAATACTTTGAGTGATTTAGTTTACTCTCAAATGTTTAGGAAACTGATTACTGTGTCTGACAGTTAATCAAATGGCTGAGTCTGAAAATTGTGTAATTGCCTTAGTGGAGACTTTATATGCTGCACATGCCTCTGGCAAAACAGACTGTTATTGCCTCTTCAAATGAAATGCTGCCTCCTCCCTTTGTTTCAAAGGCAAAATAATACCTTGCTTAACAATATGACTAAGTGCAGCAGTTCCGCTGCAAACAAAGGTCCTCCTAGGGTATTTAAAAAGTTGCTGTAGATTTATGCTTATCTCTGATTTTAATTTCTGCAGTTTAAACGCATCAAAAAGAAGTCAAGAACTTGATCTTCTGCTATCACTTTGGAGAAAATTTGACAGTTACAGTAATCAATTTCCAATTATCCTTTTTGGCACTGTAATAACATGGTGATTAGTATTTCTGACAGAACCCTGGAAGACAATTACGCAGTATGAATTATTCAGAAAAGTGAGATTACTGCTTGGAAACAACTCATAGATCAAATTTTTCCCACCTGAAAGGATCTTGCAGGAACTGCAAGGCTAGTGGATCCTCTGGCTTACTGTGTTCTCCAGCAATCTGAATCACAAGTGACAAAACTTGTCTAAACATTTCAAGTTTCTTGAAAACTTTGTAGATCTGGCATAGCTTGATTTCTTTGTGCAATAAGATCTGTGATTTATCATCTAGTAAATTGATTATTAAAACCTAAGGAAAAAAATCCTAAAACATTCTTAATGTTTTTCCCATGATTTATGTTCAGAATCCATGAAAAAAAACAAATTAAGGAAATTCAGTCCTGCTAGAGTGTCTTTTTTCTTGATTCTTTTCATTAAGTCAAAACTGTAATTTTGTTAGTGAGTTTTTCTTTCACAAAGTAGGCAGCTTTCTGTCTTACATGGAACTGGTTTCAATAAATTCATCTTATATTATCCTTACTTCAACATCAACTAATTTACATATGCAGTCATCACCGTCTCTGATGCCATTTCTTGTGTATAAAAATGGTGATTGTTCTTTTTCTAACCAAAAAAAAAATACAGTTTTGTATTTGCATGTACAGTTAGTAGCATAATGTGTTTGCACCTAATTTTATTCACAAAGTGAAAACAGAAGTAGTTATGAATCAACAAAAGTGCCACTAATCTGAAATTTAACTAATATCAACCTTGCTACTCATTACTTTTAGGCAGACATGTCTAGATAATACTTACAATAATACTACAAGCTTCAACTGGAATGTGATCATCAGTTTGTAGCTGAACTGAACTCTTTTCTATGCAGTGACATTTATAAAAAATATGAGACAAAAAACAGAAGAGTTATTCTGATTGTGCTGAGTAAGCATTCTTACTCAGATATACCCAATGAACTTAAGTGAACTTAAGGTTTATGACCACAGAGTTGGTGAAGAGCAGAAATGCACAGGAGAATCATTTTCATAGAATGGCTTGGCTTGAAAGAATCATAGAATCATCCGAGTTGGAAGGGACCTTTAAAGGCCACCTAGTCCAACTCCCCTGCAGTGAAGAGGGACACCTACAGCTGGATCAGGTTGCTCAGAGCCCTGTCCAGCCTCACCTTGAAGGTCTCCAGGGACGAGGCATCCACCACCACTCTGGGCAACCCGTGCCAGTGCTTCACCACCCTTAGTGTCAAAAACTTTTTCCTTCTCTCCACTCTGAATCTCTCTTTTCTCAATTTGAAACCATTTCCTCATTACAACAGGCCCTACTAAAGAGTCTGTTCCCTTCTTTCTTGTAGCTCCCCTTCAGGTAGTGCTATCAGGTCCCCCTGGAGCCTTCTCTTCTCCAGGCTGAACAGCCTCAACTCTCAGTCTGTCAGGGACCTTAAAAAGGGAACATCAAGTTAATCTAGCTCAAAACCTCCTGTCATAGGCATGGTTGTTAACCACCAGATCAGGCTGCCCAGGGTCCAATTCAACCTGACCTTGAGCATCTCCAGGAGCAGAGCATCCACAGCTTCTCTGGGCAGCCTGTGCCAGTGCCTCACAACCCTCTGAATAAAGATGTTCTTCCTAATGTTTAATCTAAATCTCCCCTCTTTTAGTTTAAAGCTGTTATTCCTCGTTCTGTCACTACATTCCCTCACAACGAGTCTCTCTCCAACTTTCCTGTAGGCCCTCGTTATGTGCTGGAAGGCTGCTATATGGTGTCCCAGAGCCTTCTGTTCTCCAGGCCAAACAACCACAACTCTCAGCCTGAGCAGAGGTGCTCCAGCCCTCTGATCATCTCTATGGTCCTCTTTGGAATTGCTACAACAGGTCTATGTCCTTCTTATATTTGGGGGTCACAGAGCTGAATGCAATACTGTAGGTGAAGTACTCATGAGAGCAGAGTAGAGGGGCAGAATCATCTCCCTCTACCTGCTGGTCATGCTGCTTTTGATACAGACTAGTATATGATTGGCTTTCTGGGTTGCAAGTACACATTGCAATCTCAAGCTGAGTTTTTCACCTACCAGTACCCCAAATTCCTTCTCCTCAGGGCTCCCCTCAATACATTTTCCACCTGGCTTGTGTTTTTGCTTGGGATTGCTCTGACCCAGGGCCTTGCACTTGGCCTTGTTAAACTTCATGAGGTTCATACAGGCTTACCTCTCAAGCCTGTCAAGGTCTCTCTGGAGCCACTCAGCTTAGTGATGTCCACAAATTTGCTGAGGGTGCACTCAGTCTCACAGGCCATGTTACCAACAAAGATGCTAAATACTGCTGGTTCCAATAAAGTCACCTTGGGAACAACACTTGTCACTGGTCTTCACCTGGCCATTGAGCTGATGACCGCAACTCTTTGAGTGCGACTACCTAGGTAATTCCTTACCCTCTGAGCAGTCCATCCATCAAAATCATATATCTTCAATGAAAAGGATGCCACAGAATCACAGAATCAGTAAGGTTGGAAAAGACCTCTAAGATCATCTAGTCCAACCATCAATGCATCACCACTGTGCCTGCTAAAGCATACTCCCAAGTGCCACATCGACACATTTCTTGAATGCCACTAGTGATGGAGACTCCACCAGCACAGGGCCAGGGCCAGGGCTGGCCTGCTCCTGCCATGGCTCCTGCCTGAAACCACTCCCAACAGAAGCCAATCCCCATGAAACCTGGCTCAGTGGTTCCAGGTCATGTGAGACAGTGTCAAATGTTTTGCACAAGTCCAGAAAGATGACCTCAGTCATCAGTCAACACTATAACTCTATTATAGAAGACAACTAGATTAGACAGGCATGATTTGCCTTTAGTGAATCTGGCTGTTACCAATCATCTCTTTGTTTTCCGTGTACCTTAGCATAGTTTCCAGGATCTCCTCCATGATCTTACCAGGCACAAATGTAAGACTGACTGGCCTGTAGGACCAGACTAGGACTTCCTTTTTTCCCCTTTTTAAAAATGAAACATATGTTTGCCCTTTTCCAGTCACTGGGAAGTCCACCAGATTACCATGACTTCTGAAATGCAATGGGTAGTGCCTTATCAACTTCATCTACAAGTTCCCTCAAGACCCTCAGAGACACGTCATCAGGTCTCATGGACTTGTGCACCTTCAGATTCCTTAGGTGGTCTTGAAACTGATCTGCTCCTGCCATGGGTTGTTCTTCATTTTCACAGGCCCTGCCTACGTCTTCTGCAACTTGGGCAGTATGGCAAGGGCACAGAGAGGGCTCACATTTTCCCTAGTCTTCTTTTCATCACTGATGCACTTAGAGAAGCATTTCTTGTTGCCCTTGATGTCCCTGGCCAGAGTTAATTCTATCTGGGCTTTAGCTTTCCTAACCTGATTCCTGGCTCCTTAGACAATTTTTCTTAATTCCTCCCAGGCTACTTGTCCTTGCTTTCACTCTCTGTAGGCTTCAGTTTTGTGTCTGAGTTTGTCCAGAAGCTTTCTGAAGCTTTCTCCCTGTTCATCCATGCAGGCTTCCTGGTGTTTTTGCCTGGTTTCCTCTTTTCTGAGTTGCATTGCTCTTGAGTTTGGAAGAGTAATTCTGGAATACTAACCAGCTTTCTGGGCCCCTCTTCCCCACAGAGCTTTATACCGCAGTGTTCTACCAAACATAACCCTGAAGAGGTCAAAGTCTACTCTCCTGTAGTCCAGGGCTGTGATCTTACTGTGCACCCTCCTCACAACCCTAGGGATCTTGAGTGCCATCACTTTGTCTTCTCGACAGCCAAGTCTGCCCCTGAGCTTCATATTCCCCACAAGCCCCTTCTTGTTGTTCAGATCAAGGTCCAGAATAACAGCTCTCCTCCTTGGTTCTTCTATCACTTGGAGAAGGAAGTTACCATTAACACAATCCAGGAACCTCCTGGAACCTCCTGGATCGCTTATGTCTTGTGGAGCGTCCCTCCAACAGATATCAGGGTGGTTGAAGTCCCTACTAAGGACCATGGCTTGTGAATGTGAGGCTGCTCCTATTTGTCTACAGAGGGCCTCATCCTCTGCATCTTCCTGGTCAGGTGGCCTATAGCAGATTCCTGCTACAATGTCACCTGTTCCTGCCTTCCCTTTAATACCAACCCATAAACTCTCTGTCAGCTCCCCATCCATCCCCAAACAGAGCCCCATGCACTCCAGCTGGTTGCTGACATAAAGAGTGACACCCTATCCTCATCCCCCCTGCCTGTCCTTCCCTAAGAGCCTTTATCCTTCCGTTCCAGCACCCCAGTCATGGAAGCCATCCCACCACATCTCCGTGATAGCAATAAGATCATAGCCCTGCAGGTGTGTACATTCTCAAACTCCCCTTGTTAAATCCCACGCTACATACGTATGCATAGAGGAATTTATGTTGGGCCTCTGATTAAGTTGACTTACTGGCTGGGGTGGCTGGAATTCATTCGTGGTCTTCAGGTTCTCTCACTGACCTGCGATTCTTCTCCAGGGTCTGGGCATCTATTGCTGGCACTGGCATCAAACTGATAGGAACAGATTAACTTTACTTACTCCAAACTATCTGGAGTCCTTGATAGTTGAGACACTTTTAAATGATGCAATGCAATATGAAAAATTCTTAGAGTCAGTTTGGGTACTGATAACCAGGTAAGTAATAGTACATGAAGTTAGATGTTTAGAAGATACAGTTTTTAAGATTTCACACAGTACATGAGCATAAAACTATACATGGAAATAAAGAGATGAAAATGATAAATAAAATTTGGTCTGATTGTCAGCAAACTTCTGACGAGAGATTTCTGAGACTATGGAACTGCCTCCTGAGGAAACCATCTGTTATTGGCAAGGAGATTAGCACGGTCTTTGGCAGGGTAAAATTAGGCTCCAGAGCCTAATGACTCAATTTTGTTTCATCTTTTTTTACTAATAACATGGTGTCCTCCTGCAACTGTGAGCAATGATGTCTGGTGTCCTTTGTTGCCGTATGGCCAATTAAAAGTATATAAAAGAACAAACTCTGGGCATTTGGTAGAAGTTATAGTTAACGCTATACTCCTTTATATAGGGGTATCTAAAACACTGTTTCTTATTGTGAAACTACCAGTAGTGAAACTGACTACCAATGGGATAGAAATACTTTGCTGTCCAAGCTCTGTGTGATGCCAATGCCAGGTGGCAGTTTCCATAGCACAGACTTCAAACTCTGCTATGTGTAGAAAAATAATCTGAACAGAAGCACACACCTTTCAGACTAGTGTTTTCTGAGTTTTAATGCTGATGTATGTCAGAATGCCTGTACTCACTGTAGGCAGCAGTTATGCAAAGCTAGTTCTGGCTTTTACCTCTTACTTTAAGAACAAATACTGTAAAATACAAACTGAAATGAGCATGCATTTACAAGGCAAAAAATTCCTTAGCTCTTTTAACTTTTGTAGATAAGAATACAACCGCTTTAAAATTGTTATAATATTTTCATCTGAGCAGTATGATTATTTAGATGTTGTAAGATCAGATACCACATTATTGATATTAAACAATTTGTTCCTTTTTCTCCACCATGTCTTTATAAGGAATCTTGCATCCATGTAGGGACTCAAATTGCCACCATGATGTTCCCCATCAGCTGATATGATTTGAAAGGGTTACAGTCCATGGTAAAATTACATTAGACTTAGTGTGTCTTATTGATCCAGTGTCTGCCATGTTCAATATTTCTTGAATAAGCTAGAAACCAGGCTGGAAAATTAGCATGGAGAACCACTGGACTGAACATTATTGCAATATGCTTCATGTCCTCCACTCTTTATTGGACTGATATGCAGTGTTGTGATGCTGATCCTCAATTCTCATATGATCATTTCATAACCAAACTAAATGGCAGGAAGACGGTCAAAGGTTTGTCCTACCAATGAAACCTCAGTTTGTTTCTAGCAGCCACCCTAAGAGTGGCATAATTCCTCTTAAACCCCAAGGATTTAAAACAGAATCCAAGATCTTCAGAGGTCATTCGCTTCCTGCATTGAGTAGATATTACTGACGTTGGTTAATGTATCTTCAATCCTTTAAATTAATCTATGAGGAAAAGAGAGGAATAAGTGCTGTGTGTTTTTACTACCACTTCTCATATGACTAAATCTGATAGAAACTATGATTTAGCCATATTCAGATATTCAGGATACACAGACGTTATCTTTTGAATATGATTTATCTGAAGCTCAGTGTGTGTGAACTTGTTTATCCTTTTATTTCTATGAAACCTGGCAGGTAAACATTTCCTCCTGAAATAAACTGGTTCTATCTTGGCTGAGGGTAAAGGAAAGGTTGGAAGTGGTGAAGTCTCAGGGTAAGAATTAACAACCTGAACACCTGGAGGAATTAGGGTTTTATGTAGAAGTGAAGAAGAAAAGGGCTGAAGGCATCATTTTGCAAGATGTAAATCTGCCAATGTTGTTGCTAATGTGTGATGGGTTAGTTTCTGGTGGGACTTACCAAAGGTGGTGGAGACAAAGGGTATGTGCATGTAGAGTATTTGTTTTGTAACCTTTCACTTGCGCTTTGGACTGAATGGAGTTGCTTAATATACTGCTCAACATTTTCCAGGTGTCATATTATTCAAAAGCCTCACAGACAGTCTGCTAGAACCAATGATTTTCATCATCTAATATAAGGCTAGGCTGCTCAAAGATGTGAATGAAATGTGAGAATATACCAAGGTGTCACATTGAGAGAGAGGCATTAGTGGGGGCTGTTCACAAAGCAAATGCATTTTAAAAGCACAGGAAAGGGATTCCACCAGCCACTGGTTCTTCAATGAGGAAGACTTGTATTTGCACGTGTAGGCTCATTAAAAAATAATGGAGGAAGGAACAGCAACTATCTGAGGGATTCAAAATAAGTTTTTTGTATTTGAGTAACATTCACTTGTGAACTTCAAAACTGTCTTTCTTTCACTACTTGATCTGAAACATGTTTCTTGAGATAGACTCAGAGATCCCTGCCTGCAAGATATACAGAATTTTTTTTGCTGAAATGATGAAGGTCATGAAGGATGCATGTTTTAATCAAGTGAATTCTTTTAAGAAATTGGGGGAAAAACAAAAGAATGCAGGATCTTGAGTAGAAAATGACTTTTCTTTTTTTTTTTCTAGTTTATTCAGCCTTTGGATAAACATCATGTTCTTACATAAATTTGTACAGTGCCCGGTACGGTTGTTGCCTCTGGGCTTTGCTGCAATTTAAATAGTATACTAACTGGTAAATTTTTGTAATCAACTTGATTTACTTCATAATAGGAAAACTTGCTTCGTACACACTGACAGTGGTTTTTCGAGGGTCAGGTATAAAGTCTCATCCATTCTTTAGCTAACCTTTAGCAATGTTCAGTTGTGCATGAAGAATGGATTGTTCTCTCAGCCTTTTAAAGTGGTTCTGACATATACCCTGAAAAAGGAAGATAAAAAGCCTACAACCTGAAATGTGATTTATATTTTCATGTCACTACCATGGATAGCCGAAAGTCTTAGTAAATAGTTCAGCATAAAGAGGGAGAGCAGCATTTTTTGTGCATGAAACTATTATATCATCTCTCTCAGGTAAGCAGATTGTGAACAACGCTACCAATGATATAGTTGGGTCTATCTGGCAAAACCAAGACTTATGCTGCCTTTCTTAGTCATCTCATTTGAACTGTCTATTGAACAGCTGAATTTATAGAACTTTCTCTCCTTAAAAGTGCTGCTATGTCCTTTTAGCTGACGTTTTTCAAACTACCCTGCTTTGATTAGTTTCCTTGCTTCCACTGCACTACAGCATGCATCTTTCATTAAGGAAAAGACATTTTTGGCATGAAAAGGAACTCCTGCTGTTAGCTGACTTGGAAAGAACTTATAATGCTCAATTACATATGCTGAAACTTGGCTAGAAAAGAAACCTTCCTGTTCTTATTATGTAGGCTCTGTTCTTCTAAAAATGGCAGATATTGTCTGTCCAGCCACTTTACCAATTATAAAGTAAGCTTTCATGTACTCGTTGAAGATTTCATAAAATCTTTTTATTTAGGGAGAATTCAGCTCAGCACTGAAGATCCACAGGCTCTGTTATGGCCACCTGAAAGCCGCTAGAATGTTAAAAACTGCATAATGTATGTAGAACCTCTACATGAAGGCTGACTGTGCACCATTCATGTTCTGGTCTTCCTTACAAACATACATTTTAATAAATTGTTGAACTAGAGGCTTTTGCTTGGGGGATTGCCTCTGCAATACATCACACAATACCTGTGCAACAAAACAGTTTAAAAGGATTTCTCATTTCAGCTACGATTGTTTGACAAATCAAGATATCATTAAATGTTGTGTGACAGAAAAACGTAACAAGATGTACAAATGCCTAAGTGTAATACAGAACTGTTCTAGGCTCTGAAGGGAAAGTATGTAGGTGTGTTTCATAAACAGAAAAATAGTATTTACACAATAGTAATGAGCCTTGTATTTGCTTAAATAAGGTTTCCTTTGCAGTCCTCTGCCTTATCCGGAGTGCTGACTAATCTTCTTCTACAATAATCTTGTTCTTTATTTCTCACACGCTTAATAATAGTACTTCAATTTATGTGACAAAATTGTAGTAGAATAGGATCTCTGTCATTAGGAATTGCATGCTGAAATTTTAGTGCAACATTACCAACGAACTAGATAGGAAGAGGGAAAAAAAAGCTGTTGGAATTTCCACATCAACTGAATAGCCTGTGACTCTAGTGGAAAATGTGACTGTTCATTTTTCTCTGACTTGATGGGAAGAAGACTAAATTTTTACTGTTGTCATGACAATCAAAATGCAATAAGAGTTAAAAATGCTGAATGAGCTCATCAGCTCTGAAGTTCATGAAGTATTTAATTTTATGCAATGTTTGGGTTTACAGAAGTATGAATGGTACAAGAGAAAAAGAATATGTTCAGAGACAAAAAAGCATTTGCAAGATAAACAGACAAGTAGCACTGGGAACTAAGTGTTAAGAATGAAAGTAGCTGTGGTTATATGAAATACATAAGGTCAAAATAGAAGAGCAGAGGGAGCATTTTTAATAACATGAAAGAATACAGAGGGTTGATAAGAAAATGGAGAATAGAATGATCAGGAAGAACAGCCTAAATTTTTAAAGAAAAGTAAGATTCAGTGCGGTGCTTGGTAAAAACTGAATTCCTCAATATAACAGCAAGCCTGAAGCTTGACAGAAAGCACTGCTGTCAATGACAGATAACTTAAGAACAATCAATAATTTTTTGAAATATACTACTTACAAGCAATGCAGATAAAAAGCGACTGCCAGTGTAATTGAGTGGGTAAGCTCCTTTCTAACTATGAGAGATTCGTAATTTTATCCGTCATGGATAAATTCTTTTTGTCTTTAACTGAGCTCCCCGATTCACCTTGCGTGCTTGTGTTTTGAATATCTTGAAGTAGATAGTTGAAGGACAGGGGCTTGAATCATTGTTTGCAGGGGACAGGTGATTGCGTTCTCACTGTTTAAAAAAACAGAAATTGTCAGAGTATCAGTGCACCAAGCTTTAAATTACCTCCTTTCACCTCCTCTTCCTTAAAGTAAGCTTGAGCATATTTGGTCTCACAAAACGTGATGATATCCGTAAAAGGTAGGCATGCTTCACAGAACAAAAATATTTGTGGCAGTAGACAAGAGTTTTGGAAGAAGGACACAGGAAAAGGAAAGGCTTGACAGCCTCTCAGGGATGACATATTGGTTGCATTCTCTAAAGTAGTGCTCAAACTGTCCTGGAATAAACAACTTCCCACTAATTTCTTGGGTACTGAGTATGTGTTGGCTTTGAGAAATTACTGCTTAGGCAGGGAAATAAGTACAGGTGTCTTGCACCTTGAGAATGGGTATTTTGTACAAGAAGGCAGAGTAAAGTATAAGAAAAACTGTCTTGAATAATGAAGAACATATAAAAAATTAACAGAAGGCATTTGAATGTTATCACCTTGCTTTAAGGAATGTGTCTTGTGTTATTTTCCCCAAGGTTCTGTCCATCTCTTCCCTCCTGAAGCAGGAGACACCTTTATATGGGTACATAGTGCCTAGTCACCTTTCCTCATATCTTCACATCTGTCACTGAAATGCTGTTCACTCTTGTCACAAGGCTTAGGCAGGGCGGCTTCATGAACGAATTTTCGCTTTGTTACCAACAGGTGGAAGCAGAGCACTCGACTTCTCCGGGGTAAAGCGGCAGGGTTTGCAGACATTTTACTTGCGTTTAACCCAGTACTAGCTTGTAATCTTGATGATTATTCCTCATAGTAGTGAAAATGCAGAACAGGAGCGTTTTCTGTTAATTGCAGAAGCAGAGGAAATTACCACCTCTATGCATTACTCCCAGATAGAAGGAACTCGTGGCTAAAACCCAGATTAGTGAAGTTCTTCAGTACTATGTCATGATGCAAGTTAGTAGAAAAAGACTGCCTTTGCAACCAAGTGGTCTGCAATGGATCGTTTTAAGATTGCTTCATAACCAGGTCTTGTTTCAGTACAGGATCAATGTTTCTGTTTTGAACACGCTGCTGGGGATTTACAGTTGCCCACAGATTGAATGACAGCTCTGAAAGACTGAGGTAGAAATCCCTAGTCTTGTTTTGCAGTTCAGCATCAGATGAAAATATAATCACTTGCCATTATTTTTTTTTTTATTTTATTTTATATGTGGCATGCATTTATTTATCTGAAACATAAGGAGGGAGATGTGTATGGCTTTTAATTCTTTTTTTTTTTTTTTCTTTGTATTTTCCTCTTCACATATGCAGTGCTATTTATGTAGGATTTCCTGCAATAATCCACTATACACGTGACCTGGTTGACAGAAATATTTTTGTGGATGAATTGTTGTACATTACTTCTGTTTTCCAAAGGCTGAACATCTTGTCAGTTTTAAGGTTCAGTACTGGAAGGGTTTTTGAAAAGTAGTCTCAAATTCTAGAAAATTCCCACACTCTTCAACAGTAGTTAAATTCAGGATGGTTACCACTTCAAAACAGTGTTAATGACACTTAAATTCAAAACCCAAATTTGGAATGGATTTTTCCTTTACCTACTTTATACTAGGCCCATTATTCCAATCTACAAAAGTGCATTACTGCACTGGAGTCACAAAATCATGTGTCTATTTGAAGAGACTCTTACACATGGAATAAAAATATGTCCAAAGCTATTGAACACAAAGAAACTGCCCATAGCTCACAGCATCCCTCTGCTATAGATCATTGGAAGATATGAGTGTGTACAGGGGCACTGTCAGCATTTGGCTGTCTTACTGTTTGTTATCTGCCCTTGCCTGGTGGTGCTGGCACCACTATGGTGCTGGCAGGGGTGAACTTTCTGTCTGAGCTGTTCTAAGTGTCCTTCTGATCAGATGCAGTTGAAAAAACAATAGAAATGGCAAATTAATAACTGAATGTTTCCTTTATCTTTACCAGATACAGACTGGCAAATCAGTTCTGTAGAGTCTTTTGGCAAATGGTATTGAAGGGATTTATCTGAGATGACTGTTGTCTGCTTATGAATGATCCTTGCTAGAAAAAGAACTTAACTGTGTTCAAACTAATAAACAAAATATTATCTACTATTGCATAAACTAAAACTGCTTTTTTTTTTTTTATGATTCAGATAGAGTAGATATTCTACTCATGTAGTTAATATTTTCAGTTTATTATAAATTGAATCAAAAAGAAAGCTGAATATAAGATATAACACCTTAACACTGTCAGTAATTAAGAATGTAAGTCCCTTTGCTTTTTTCTTTCACTCAAGAAAGTTACACCCCCTCCCTGGCAGTGTTCAAGGCCAGGCTGGATGGGGCTCTGAGCAACCTGGTCTAAAGAGAGGTGTGCCTGCCCATGGCAGGAGGGTTGGAACTAGATGATCTTTGAGGTCCCTTCCAATCCAAACCATTTCATGATTCTGTGATTCTGTGTTTAAGTTCTTTTATGATTTGGCAGAATAAATTGTTGATAAAAGATATATGATGAAATCTCATAACCATTACTGTCAAAGTGAACTTTATCCTTACACCTTCTTATAGTTATCTAATTCTTTCTATACTTAGGCAGTGGTTAAAGTATACTTTTTTTTTTTTTTTTTCCCCCTAAAATGCTTCTTTT
>VXAV01006242.1:293210-304817 GCA_013399715.1 Alectura lathami
GGATTGAACCACTGCGTGCTTGATTACGATTACTAAATCAGGTAAAAAGTGAGTATGTCTAGGGAAATCATTACTCTCTTGGAATTAAAATATAATACGTTTTAATGGATTCTACAAAACATTTAGAAAACATAATTAAAATTTTATTAAGTGGGAACATTAACAGAGCAAAAGGTTTCATAGGACAGATGGAACAATTCAGTAAACTGTGCATCACTGTGATTACATTTAAAACACTAGTTAAAGCCAGGGATTTTCTGTATTCCCCAGTTTTGCACAGATATTTTCATGTTTGCAACTCTTCCTTGAATACTTTGTGCCAGGTCTGCATTCTTTGCCAGGACAAGGCCTTTTTAATGATATTTTAACAATGAATTTATGAAAACTACATCCAAACAAAGACTGGTTATTTGCATAATTCCCTCTGAGAGCATACAAATTCTGTGCTAACCCTTGGAACTGTAAAATTATAGCATTATTTATCTAAGGCAATTGTTTATAATTACTTTTTTTTTGTTGTTGTTTTTCTTTTTTTTAAGTCACTTTTCTGTCACTAAGTTAGGGCAGATTAATTGCTTGCAAAACATGGGAGGATAACAAAAGTTTTGCTGTTCTTCAATACATGTTAGAGACCTTGATATATCTGTGCACTGGGAGTTTGCTGGAAGCATTACGAATTATTCTTGCCTAAAATTGCTCACAAGGGAACCAGACTCCGTAACACAGAATTCTCCTGGGGCTGAGTAGAAGGGAGGTAGATTTTCTGAAGCAGTAATACAGATCTGCCCCAAAAGTAAGTTTACTTTTATTGTGCAGACTTCCACTGAATTAGGCATTGTTTTCCCTCAGCTGACAGTTGCAAGGGGGATCTTTGGTTAGTTGTAGGACAGACTGTAGTGGCGGCAGCACAGTAAAATGCCACAGGATGTAACCAGTAGGAAAGGACCAGGATAAAGCCCTTTCATTTTGATTTATCCTACCATGTAATCAATAAAGTCACCATCAATGGTAATGTTCCTCTGCTACCACTTCCTATCATTTCACACTGTGAGAATGGTTCTTTGTCAACGGTTTTTAGGCAGGCTTCTCCCCAGCCTCCTCTCCCCAGAGTACCTAGATTTCCATTTGAATAAGAATTTTTTTAAGCACCTAATCAGGCTTTCTTGTGCAAGAAGGCAATCGAAACCAAAGTGGCTGTCATTCAGAAATAACAAACAAGCAAAACTGACATGTCTGCATTCACACTTTGTCTTCTTACATATCTGAGCCTTTGGAACAATTGGATAGACAATGATCTGAGCTTCCTCATAGCTGCCGTACATACTGAAAAGCAGAATCGCAGTAGCTGCTAGTTTTACTTTCGATAAATCAAGTTTATAATTAGAAAGAGGCCCAAGGATGTAGAACAGAATAAAAGGATTTTTATGTGCCACAAAGGAGCATCTCTGTCTGTGCTTAGCTGGCACTAGAGGGAAACCAGACCCTCAATAGACATAGTGCAAATAGTGGGTTACTTCTTCAGCAAAGCTGAATCATTGAAGTTTTTTTTTTCTATTATTGTTGTTTCTTACACCTAATTGCACAGGTAGAGGAGCATGAAAGATTGACATGAAGGACAAGTCTCTCTTTTCTTTCTCAGATTTAGAGTTCATTTCCTTCTGACTTTTACCAATTATTTTGCTTGGACTAAAGAAGTTATCTAGAGCAAAGCTCTGCTGGTTCTTCCTCTTTCCTTATGGGTCTGTTTTTTTTTCTAATTTAACATACTGGAAAGGTTTTAGAAAAGCCACAGATAAAAACACCTTCTTGGTCTCTGCTGTGGCCTATGATATGAACAGGTTAGCTGTTACTGTACATCTGTCCCATGGTTCTCATCCCATGCCTGGCACTCAGAATACTTCTGTCTTCAAAATTTATACTTAACAATTGGCTTGTATGCTGTGATATAATGTGAATTCATTGTATCATAATACGGTGTGTTATGCGGTGTTAGAAATAGGGGGAAAAAAGAACTGTTAAAATGTCTAGAAAAGGGCTAACAATCTGTGTGAGCACCGCATATGATAATTAAATACCTTCCGTGTATCTTGAAGCAGTGTTAGCTAGATAGTACTGGTTACCTACATAACTGCCTGATATTTCTTCTAAAATAAGAAATGTGTTTTATTTGCTTTACTGTATGTATTGTTTATTAAGTGAACTTGTTTTAAAGGTAAAGAGGCATCAGGGCTACCTGTCATATTTACTTTCACATGTCGGTTTCTGTTGTGTCAACATAATTAATGTCAGTGGAAAGCCAGCATATCTCTTTGACTGTTTAAATAATTATGTGCAGGGCAATTGCCATAAATTGGTGTGATTTTTCCAGCTTGTTCCTCTTCAGTCAATTTCAGTATTCATTTTCTGTTCACTTTTAACAGAACTATTTCACCATAATTTCTGCATCCATGCCTTTCATCTCCTTTCACTTCCATGCCAGCTTGTACTAGAGAGGGTATGCACACTGTGTATGCATTGTTTCTCAAAACACATTGGAGAAAATTCAGATTGCAGTCCTTAGTGTTTAGACAAAGCTGCAAGTCTTGCAGAGATTGTTTGCTCAGCGTTGTTTCTGGAGCTGGCACAGGTGACTGAACACGTGAAACAGCAGTGTGCAGCTCTATGGTAAAACTGTCTGCAGTATTGGCTCAAGTGTAAGGGAACTAAATTTACATTGCTTTGCAGTTTGTACCTGCTGGCCCTGCAGCCTATCAGTTGAGAAGGCTTCAGTGGAATACAGCACATCAATTTTTCTGTTACAAGCTAGTCAAAAAGAAAAGAATGCATGTGGTGGGTTCTCTGTCACCTTAGGCTGTCTCCTGAAGTTCCTGCATCCTATTTGCAAATTTATTTAAGTAAGACATTGCTAGTTATGCCAAAGATATAGAAAGAAAAAATAGATATTCTAGCTCTGGTTCCACTTGGAGTCAAAAAATAAGTGTTGTCAGGAATTTTGTTTTCTTTTGTGGAACTAGATATAGCATAAGGCATAGATTTTTCTACAAATCTAAAAGTATACAAATTTAGCTTGCAGAAGTTCTTGATTTACTTAATTGTATCATTTCAGAATGCAAGTTTATTGTTTATACTTACAAAGTATATCAGATTTTATTGCTTTCTTGATTTTGATGTGTGTTATCTACTGATAGAGCTGGAGAACACCAACTGTATTTGTAAAAAGACTCCTTCACAAGATATCATTATAGTGCTGAAAAAGTGACCACTGTATTTTTGCTACTAATCACCCTTTCTTTTTTTTTGCTAGTAAGTTTTTCTTGAGTCTTTGTTGTTAACTTCTTTGAGTAGCTGATAGGCTGCTGCAGACTTCTTACCTTTTCTAATATACATCTCCTCCTATCTGTTGAAATCCTGGTGTGTTCTGGTGTCTCTGTGGAAACACTGAAGAAAATAATGCAAAAGTTTGTACAGGAATAATGTGGCGCCTACAGAAGATATTTGACTTTCCCATCCAAGAAAGCATTGTCAGAAAAATATTTACAAATGTTTGCTGGCAATGTCCAACTTCTGTATCAATTCAGTTTGAGCTTAATATACTCTTGGCTGTGAACTTTTTTTTGGCAGACTACCTTTTTGTCTCACCAAACCTCCAGGAACCAATTGCAATTTCCTTAAAGTTACTGGATTCATTAAACATACACCCTAAGGCCCATTAATTTCCCCACCTTCCCATATACAGCACACTGCCTGCTATGTCTTACTTAGCCAAGGTATTTGCTATTCTGATTCTGAAACTCAAGCAAACAGGTCAACAGGCTGCATAAGGCTTGTATTTTGTTTGGATGAACAGAGAGTGCTGAAAGAAATCAGAATAGAGAGGATTCAAAGCGTGATGGTTTAGTTATGTCTCAGTGTGGTCATAGTTCATGTGAACTGAGTTACAGACTATGGGAATTAAATCATAGAATCATAGAATGGCTTGGGTTGGAAGGTTGGGACCTCATATATTGAGGTTGGGGACCTCAATATAACTTGAAAAGGATCAAGCAGCAGAACAAAAGGTGTGTGTGTGTGTGCATACATTGTTGTTTCAACAGCCCTTTTAGACCAATCTTTATTCTACCCACCTAACAATGAACACATTCAAGTCTTCAGATTTGCTTTACAATTCCTTTTTATTAAACATTATATTAGTGAGTGGATTATATTTGAGAAATACTTGTATTGCTAGGTTTGAAGTGTCAAGAAACAAATCATAAGAAGGCATTTGAATGTTATTCAGTACAACTTTCCTTTTTGCTTCTTCAGCCTGCAGATGTTGAACTAAGCCATGCTTTTCTACCTTCCTGAAGCCTTTGTAGTTTGTGTTAAAAGAAGTACATATATCAGGCAGGTATACCAGGTAGGGCTAGATACATCTACCTGTACCGGACAGAGTCAGCTACTCTTTGACTCTTGGAAGTTGTGCTGTAGTAATAAATCATAGACCAATCAATAAATTACAGCTCTGTGATCTCTAGATAAATAGTTAAGCTATTTCTGGATCATCACCGCTCTCAGCAGTGTGCTTCACTGTCTTGCTGTGTATGGGTGTATGTATATAAAACCTATACAAGTGTATACAGCCTTGAGGGATAACAATTTGTTAATACAGTGTGGAGAAGACTGTGTTCCTTAGTGTAAGGGTGTTCCTTAGTATAAATTGCCTAGATAATTTTTTTTTTTTTTTTTTGCCTTAGGCTGTATTACTGTCCACTACTGCAGTGACTTTGCAGATGGTCATCACTACACACAAAACAGCAGCATGGCAACTTTGATGGGTCACAACACACAAATTGCCATGGTAAATTGATAGTTATCTATGAACTGCACTGGAGAAAAAAGATTTGTTTTTAATTCTTTTCTGCCTCACAAAAACGAATTTAAATAGCTGTAGTACTTAGTTTCTAGAGGATAAAATGAGCTAACAGCCCTCTTATACTGAAGGGTAAATATCTTGTAGTGAAAAATACTGAAAATTGCATGTGATTTATATAGCTTTGCTAGGGATAGCAATATAAACATCTCATTCTTATGTTAAATCAAGAAGTCTCCAGTCAGTTCAGAGTCAACAAAAGCTGAAAATCTGTCTGATTTTTAACAAGTTCATTTGCATTTGTCATCAAGTATGTATTACAACACTGTATAATAAAGGAAATGCAGTTCCTACTGAAACTGAAATACCTCTGTTCTTGTGCCTGAATATGGGATCTGAATTTCTTAGCAGCAGGCTAATAATAGTATGTGAGAATTACGTTCTTTCCAATAAACTTTGAGGTGTACTGTAAAAACACATTCTTTCAGCTGTTACTCACACGTTCATGTACACATGCACACAGTCTATGTGATTAGGTGAACAAGGACTTTCTAATGCAATGCACATGCAAAGGAGTAGTTGAGGTTCCCCTAACAACTTGGCATAGATTATTTTATTTTATTTTACTTTTGATGCTATAAACTGTTCTATCTCCCTTGAAATCAATGATGACTGAATTATGTGGAGAGTAATCCATATGAAATACTTCCTAAACACTATAATTTGTGTGAAATAAGAAAGTTCCTGACTGCAAACTAAATGTCAACATGGAAAATCAGGCCATGAAGAACATCGTATGAGAAAAAGTTAGAGAAGTAAAGGGATTTGTAGATACCATATCAGATTACAGACTCCAACATTTCTCTTGTTTCATTATTGTTTCTTCATCATATAGTAGGTATTAGCTGTTTGATAAAAGGCACTTTTCCAGTACTTTTCAGGCAGTAATTTCTTGTGCCCACTGTACCAAGCATCAGTATCTTTACTTCAGTCTTTGAAAATTCTTTTACTTGAGGGATTTTATAGAAAAGACATTGATGGAATGAAAAAAAATAAAATTAAAAAAAAAAAAGCTGTGAACAGAACTGCACTTTTAAAATAATAATTTTTAAGTCTTCAGGGGAAAAAAAGTATTCACAACCTATGCAGAAACAATCTAACGTGTAAGAAGAGGCCACAAAACCTCTAGGAATAGACTATTCATAGAATCATAGAATCATAGAATCATAGAATGGCTTGGGTTGGAAGGGACCTCAAAGATCATCTAGTTCCAACCCCCCTGCCGGGGACAGGGCTGCCAGCCACTAGCTCACTAGATCAAACTGCCCAGGAGCCCATCCAGCCTGGCCTTGAACACAGCCAGGGATGGGGCAGCCACAGCTTCTCTGGGCAGCCTGTTCCAGCCCCTCACCACTCTCTCAGGGAAGAATTTCTTCCTGATGTCCAACCTAAACCTCTCCTCTTTCAGTTTTAGCCCATTCCCCCTTGTCCTACCATTATCCAGCTGTGTAAAAAGTCGGTCCCCCTCCTGCCTGTAAGCTCCTTTCAAGTATTGGAAGGCTGCAATGAGGTCTCCCCAGAGCCTTCTCTGCTCCAGCCCTCTGATCATTTTGGTGGCCCTCCTCTGGACCCGCTCCAACAGCTCCACATCTCCTCTGTACTGGGGACCCCAGGCCTGGACACAGTACTCCAGGTGAGGCCTTCCAAGGGCAGAGTAGAGGGGGACGATCACCTCCCTCTCCCTGCTGGCCACCCCTCTCTTGATGCAGCCCAGGATGCCACTGGCCTTCCTGGCTGCAGGAGCGCACTGCCGGCTCATGGCCAGCTTTTCGTCGATCACAACGCCCAAGTCCTTCTCCGCAGGGCTGCTCTCAAGGAGTTCTTCTCCCAGTCTGTACACACACCTGGGATTGCCCCGGCCCAAGTGCAACACCTTGCAACAGAGCTTGTCAAGTCTATGTGAATTCTTGCATGGGGTGAACAGTGACTGAAGATTTTGTATGCGACTTCCAAGACACCTTATCCTGTTTTAATTATACCTCACGACTGACTCAAACATCCTTATTTTGAAGGTCTTATTACCTAAATGGGAGGAGATAGCAGCTTGTCTCCAGTGGCTCAACTCTGAGCACAAACTTTATTATTTTCAAAAAAAAGTAATTAAGAAAGATTTTTTTAGAAGTATGCTTCATTCCTTCACTGTTTTTATAAAATTTAATTTAAGCCAGAAAACGCTTTCTTAACTGTAATGGACTAGATAAAGCAGCCACTTCATGAAAGGCAAGAAAGAAATTCTTTGTATTCCATTCTTCTTTTCTACAACTAAAAGGAATCTCTAAAGAATAAAATGAAATTATCTCAGAGAAAGAACTTTTTTTTTTTCAAGAACTTGTCAAAGCATTTGCCTTCAAGAGATCACCTTTTAAAGCACGTCCACTTTCCAAGAGTAAAACCTAATAAAACTCAAACATCCCTGAGTGTCTATCTTTCTGTGTTGTATGGAAAGATATTTCAGTAGACTGTTAGAGCTAGCGTGGATCCGAAAGAGAATTTTCTGTTTTTATAGAGCACTGTACTCAATTGATTCAGACTTGTGCACATTCACTTACCGTTTTCTTACCCAGAGTGATCTTACTTTACTTTCCCAACAAATCAAAATAAATAAATAACTTAATCCAACTGGAACACGTGCAGTATAAGCAGGTCAGACTAAAATATCCCTTTAAGTCAAAATCTGGTACCCCTAGATGCACCTGTTAATGTTGGTGATTTTACAGTCTCGTGAACCACAAACCCTAGCTGTATAAGGGAAATTTCTGTTCAGGGAAGCTGCCAGCTCTATGCTAAACCCTTACTTATTCCAGTTTTCTTTACTCACTCATCTCATTAGTTACAGTATATACATAGGCCTTCAACAATTTGCATCAGTAGTGAGAAGGTGTGGAGAGGCAGCTCATTTAGCGTGAGTATACTAAGCACTACTGGACTTTCTGACACATACTGTATCATCAGAGGATGGGCAGAACCCACATAACTCATATATATATAATATACAGCTTCCAGAGAGTCCTAAGTTCTGGAAAAAGTCCTAAAACTGTACTTGTGCTCAGAGTAAAAAAGGTTGCCCAAAACTACAGAGTCCACACTCAAAGTTACCATTTTTGCTGAAACTAGCTTATGAAAATCTTGCATTCTATTTTCACATCCTACCCTTTCATTTTAAGCTTTGGAGTGCTGGCAGATATATGGTAGCTTTTAGACGTAATGGAGATTTTTTTTTTTTAATGAATCATTTTACTGTCTTTATGAAGTCTTTTTGAATCACTCTACTACCATTCCAACAGATGATCAAAAAGTAGCATATCTGGACCTGGGGTATGACCATGGTCCACACCTCACTCTGAACACAATGTGCAACTTTATCTGCCACCATATGAAAATCCAGTATTTCAAACTCAAAGCAATATAACAGCATTTATGAAGAGTGTGGTATGGCTGCTGTTCAGAAAGACTCTTGAAGTATTGCAATTCTTTTAAAGAAAAAAAGTTATTTTGGGATAGTTATGATATACTGAGGTACTGAGGTATTAGTAACATACAGAAAGGAAACAAGGAATAGTTAATACTGTTTTTTTTTTTTTCTTTTTTTTGCAACACAGGAACTAGAATTCAGTCACTAGCCATACTCATCCAGAGTTGGAGGTATAAAGAAGGAAGGTGGTATTCAGTTGAGAAATAACTAAAAGGTGAAACTCATTACTATGGGGTGTAAGGATGACAAAAAAAACATTAGATAGATTAATGAAAATAGAGCAGACATTACGTAGCACAAAGATGTGAGTTCATATAGTTCAGAGAAACCGGAATCTGCCATTGTTTGTAAGCTGGGAGGTTAACTCTAGAAAGTGCCCCTGCTATAGCATAGCAATTTCTGTGTAAAATACTTTTGTTTTGTTTTGAAATTTTACTATCTGTCTAATAAGAAAGAATAAAAAACTAACTCTAAGCAGACAATATTTTATAGGGAGATTTAAATATGGTTCAGAAAATGATATGCAGTCAGTTTCTCCGGATTTTCCCTATCTTCTATAGTGTAGAACTGATCTCCAGTAACAAATATGAAAATAAACTACACTCTTTACTTACAGAGAATCTTTTTAACATGATACTGTAGCATTATAAAGTTCTATGGCCTTTAGTTTTTCTAATGTTAACTCCTACTTTGATATATTGGTGGGAAAAGTTATGAACAGGCAGTTAATAGTACCTTTTTACAATGGAGACATCAGTAGAAGAGGACTTTATTCATGGATTCTTTTTTGGCAGGTACTTCTGAATAACTGAGATCTCCAAACTGTTGTCACTTGGGTCTTGTATGTGATTTTATTTGAGTTATTTTGAAGACTAATAGTCAAAGCTTTCACAGAAGGTTGTTCTTTTCCTTCTACTACTGTTCCCATAAAGTTTTCAGCGCTGATGTCCACAGTTCTATCCCTTCTATTTGCAGCTCCGTTCTGCTCCGAGGCTGCAGTGGGCCCTGATTTTATCTTTGCAATAAGACACAATTTCTTGGTACTCGTTGATAAAAAAACTAGTGAGGACATTTAAAAATACAAACTTCAGTACACGTAGAACAAAAAGCTGTTTTAGACTGATTTGGGGTGACAGATGGTTCACAATAGCTGTGTTCTAAGGTTATTCTTGAATTCAAGGATGAATTCATTGCCTTTGTCTTGAAGTAAACATGTGCAAAAGTAGGATAATATTATGTAACTTAAATTCTATGTCTAGATTTATAGCAAATAACTACTGTAGAGGGCAAAGAGAAAAAAATATTAGAACTCAGTTATCAGACTGTTTTCATTGTGTGGTGTACAGCTCATCTCTCTGTTCAGGAGAACCTTGATAAAGAAATGCTTGTGTAGCAAATGAAAGACACAAAATGGGAATTTGTTTCAGTATTAAAACTATAAAGCTTTAAAGTCTTCACATAGTAGTGGGTTGTTTTCCCTTATGTAATATTTTTCCCTTATGTAATATTATAGGGGATTAAAAATTATTAAAGAAGATAAGTAATCTTGAACACAAAATAAATGACTGGATTGAAAATGGAATATTTATTTTATTGAGCTCTTCCACTTTTCAATAAGAAATATGCTGATGTCTCTTCTGGATGATATATTTCAATGCTTCCATTTTATTACTGCTCTTTGCACAAAATAACTAAGTTCAATAACACCGGGATATTCATCTGTGCCTAGTGATTTGAAAGCATGACCAAAGGTATCTAAAAATATGGATAATTTTCAGAGACGTTGATAGGGAGTACAGTGCATTTATGCACTGGAGACAGAAACAGAACGCAGAAAACCTTATACCAACGTTAGCACTGTCTTGTGATCTACCTGCACAACTTCATACGGAAAGAGGAGCACAGCCTACTTTTACTGCAAGTTGCTCTTGCAGCTAAAATTAAAATCAAACCTTGTGAAGGCTGCTGTTCAAATGGTATGGAAGTGCCAGTATATGCAACCAAAATTTTATAGCATCCCATTCCAGTTCTTATCAATGTGTGCCTGCTAACTGATCTAGTTAAATTACTGTTAGGAGTTAGTTTAAATTCCCACAGGAAATTGCTTAGTATTTCATATTTGCAGTGAAAATATTGATTAATGAGTGCTTTTCTCTTCATATTTAGAAACAAGCTGTGAGGAGTGTGTTGACTGGGTAGAGTTCCCACAAAACGGACAACTATTCTTCAAGCTGGAATTTCAAACGCTCCTTCCAGAAAACCATGAGTAAACTTTCTATATTTCCAGAGAGAAAATCCTAAGACACCGCTAATTAGCTTTGGATCCTTTTGCCTTTGAGGCACTTGCTTAAACATAGTCCAGAACGGAACCATCTAAGTTTTTTACCTTCTAGCGAAATGTTTGAAGGTAACTTCAAACTTGAAATCCCCACAGGCACATCTTACACAATCTGACAGATAAAGAAGCATAGGATAGAATTTGCACTCTTTGCAAGATACAAATTTCTCACTTTTCATACCTCATAGTTGAGGTGTGTTGTGCATGTGGGTGCACAGATACCTTACTACCATCTTGCATGTAAATACAGAATAGAGATAATTAGCTAAGAAATGGATTTTAAATGACAAGGTTGCAAAATTAGGGTTTTGAATATATACATACATGGCATTTGTAATACTCAACAATTTTGTGACGCTTCATGTATATGTTTGTATATGTATGTGCATGCAATGCATATATATGCATATATCTCTATTTTAATCAGAACACAAGAGCCAAAATGCTGAAGCAGATAGCTTCCACATTAACTAGGAACTTTTGTAGCTCTTTTAAAGCTGAAACTATTTAGCAAAATCTACTGTTGTTCTTTAGCTGCTTTGAAAATTATTATTGTTTTTTTTTTTTTTTTTAGGCTGCATGACTTACTAAGAGACAGTTTTGTCCAGTTTTACACACAAGAGTAGACACCAGCTTTGTATATAGATTATGTCAGTAGCTGCAGTTCCATCGTTTGTTTATGTACACACGNTCATGTATTGGCACAGGGATACACAAATAGCAATTCTTGATTCAGTTTCAATGAAAGTATAAGAGTACTTCAGACAAAGACATTGATACAGCAACAGCAACAGAGTACTGCTTTGTCTAATCCCTTACCCTCTCCAAGGCTTAGCCATAGCTATCTGCTGCAGATCTGCAAAGAAAACATTTGAAATTACAACA
>VXAV01006242.1:320082-337931 GCA_013399715.1 Alectura lathami
GAGAAAAGCATGATTACATCTGGTATAAACAGTATAGTAGAGCAGCACAGGAGAATCTTGTTTTGGTTTGGATTTCTTCTGTGGACTGTGATTAAAGAATGTCATGAAAAACAGAGAAGACATTTCTTTTCATTGTACTTGACTAATGCTTTAGAGAGTTATTGGTGAAAAGACTTTTTACTGCCATATGGTCAGGCAGTAGTTTTAATACTGTTTTATATTCTTGAAAACTTGTGTTTCGAATAAATGTCAAACATGAGGTTGTGTTTAAATTTCCGTTGCATTCTTTGCATTTTATAACTTAAAAAAGGGTACAGAAATTACTCTTAATTCTTTCGTTGAAGAAGTCCTAGGAATAAAAATACGTAAAAGTTTTAATTTGGCTTCCACCAAGAATAAAAGTTAAAAGCATGCTAGTTAGGAATTATTAAAAAACACACTTCATTAACAACTTCAGTTTTAAAACTGTCATTTTGAAAATTGTTTGTTTACGTGCTTATGGAAATAAGATACATTAGTGACTGGATTTTTTTACTGCATTGTCACATGAAGATGAGCAATCTATAAAATTCCTTTCTTTTTGTTTGCTCTTATGTCACTGAAGAATAATCATTTCAAAAAATAATTGATCACACACTGATTCAGCAACATAATTCAATATTACTAACCTGTTAAAATACATCTAGACATCTAGACTCTAGAACCAGACTTTAAATAACTGTACAGTACCTCCTTAATATTTTCCTAGAGAAGCTGATACTGACTACAATTTGTAAACAAAGGCGACTGTGTTCTTCTGTTGTATGTGCCAATTAGTCAGCTTGCAAAAGAGATGATCAAGATCAACCTATAGGTTAAAGCAAAATCAAATTTTGAATAACATTTTACTACCTGAGAACCATCTCTACAGAAATCATCACTGATTTGTCTTCACTGGTTATTTACCCTGTGTGATAGGTTCCTCGTGTTCGTGTACTGTGCCCCACTGTGCTTGCAGAAAATAAAGAACTTGCATCAGCTACTGTGATTGCTCCTCCTGAACAAACGTCCAGCTTACACAGAATTTTCTGTTCTTTTAGCCTTTTACTAGAGCATCTCAAGAGCAGTAAGGACTAGTTGTATCTGTTTCCTTCCACAGCTCAGCCAGTGCCTGTGTAGTTGTTGACAGTTTGAGGAAAGGTAAGCCTTCCTGCAGCTGGGAACAATTCCACTGCAGTTTGTCACATGTGTGTCACCGTGCATTCTTGCTTCTCTTTTACAGTAATAAGGCTATTAGGAAATTCTTGAACTGACTGATTATGGTACAGAAACATACAGAACCTCCACAAATGACTCAGGATGTCTGCAGTTAAAGGCCATGGCTTGGGGGTTGGAACTAGATGAAGTTTAAGGTCCCTTCCAATACAAACCATTCTAGGATTCTATGATTCTATGACTGCAGCTTCAAGTCAGCTAGCTTGGACATCAACGAGAGCGTAACTGGGATACCACACAGGATGATTAGGCTGATACCTGACCAGGTTACACAAACTGAAATGAATTTGATACCACTGCAGCTGAACGTTAGCTTACCTGTAACAAGCTTACATGTTACAAGGACTGCAATCCTTTGTTCCCCCATAGAAGTAAAGTCTCCTTTTTCTTCAGACAGCAGTACTCATTGTGGCTCATTGTGGTGCTGGTGGCTTGAAAAATTAAAAAAAAAAAAAAAAAAAAAAAAAAAAAAAGAAGAAAGAAAAAAAAACGTGTTTCTTTGTTAGTGTTGTTAACTCAGACTGGACATAGAAAGAAGAGCCAATACACTGTTTGTTTGTTTGGTTGGTTTTTTACTTGTTTTTCTAGCAGCTGGAATGACGGTCTGGCTATATTCCTTGATGCCTCATGCATGAAGCGTTATGGTCTCACAAAGTAGCCCCAGATGGACTGTTCTCAAGCAGCAGGAAGATAAAAGAAGATAAAACATATGTGGCCAACTTTAGCTGGCATTTCTGTTACATGAGAGTACAAGGGATCTTTTAGATCTACAATAAAATGAAGAATGAACTAGTCACAGAACAGTTGTCAGCATCTGATCTTCATAAAATTCTATCTCTTCTATGACAGACCACTAAGTGCTCTTTCCTTGGTTAACCCATTTTGCCCAACAGCTATGTAACGTTAGTAAGGGTTGTATTCCACTCTACAAACATCAAAATTAAAAATTCTTTGGAATATGTCCTGTCTTTTCATCTTTTTTTTTTTTTTTTTTTTCCCTGAGAGCACAACACTGACCCCTTTTTGAGGCGTTCTTTCATTATAACAGTGAAACCCTAACATAATAATTTTGTGAGATCAAATAGAATCTAGTCAGTCAGTGACTCATTTCTCAAAAACATAACCAGAAATTCCAAGATTCATCAAGATTGTCATGGTAGAAGACTGAATCCTGCAGATCTCATAGAATCATACAGTCACTTAGGTTGGAAAAGACCTTCAAGATCAACAAGTCTAACCATCAAACTGAGCTACCATGTCCCGTCAGTAAAGCATGTCCCTTAGTGAAACATCCACCTGTTTCTTAAATGGATCCAGGGAAGGGGACACAACTATTTCCCTGGGCAGCCTGTTCCAATGCTCCACCACCCACTCCATGCAGAAATTCTTCCTAATAGCCAACTTGAACATCACCTGGCACAACTTGAAACCATTTCTTGCATCTTATCACTCGTCACCTTAGAAAAGTTACCAACACTAACCTCAATACAATGTCCTTTCAGGCAGTTGTGGAGAGCAATAAGGTCTCTCAACCTGCTCTTCTCCAGGCTAAACAGACCAAATTCCCTCAGTTGCTTGTCATACGATAAGCACTGGCACAGGTTGCCCAGAGAGGTGGAGGATGCCCTGTCCCTGGAGATATTCAAGGTCAGGCAGGACAGAGCTCTGAGCAACCTGATCTGGCTGTAGGTGTCCCTGTTCATTCAGAGGAGCTGGACTAGATGACCTTCAGAAGTCCCTCCCAACTCAAACAATTCTATGATTCTACGTCTTGTTTTCTAGTCCCTTCACCAGCTTTATTGTTCTGTGCACTCTCAAGCAAGTCAACATCTTGATCCTTCTTGTAGTGAGGGCCCCAAACTGCACGCAATATCTGAGTTGTGGTCTTACCAGTGCCACATACAAGGGGACAATCACTTCCCTATTCCTCCCTAGTCCTGCTGGTCATGCTATTTCTGATACAGACAAGGTTGCCATGGGCTTGCTTGGCCACTTGGGCTCACTGCCAACTAGTGTTCAGCTGGCTGCCAACCAGCAACCTCAGGTTCTTTTCTGCCAGGCAACTTTCCAGCCACTCTTCCCCAAGAAATGTCTCCCCTGTCTCTTATCATTGAAAACATTTACAGGGAGAGTAAAAAACTTGTATGAAGCCACTGATGCACTTCTACAGAAAAAAAAAAAAATAATAATCTTACAGATTCTGGGGAGCATATTGCTCCTATGCTGTTGGTAGAACAGTGCAATATTCTGCAATAGTCCTATGGCTCCTGGGGTTATAATATGTAATTCACAATTATAGTAATTTTGATAATACTGATCCCTTCTTATTAAATGATTTGAAATAAAACAGGTAGCTGAAAAGTAAAACTACTTCTTTTATAAACTATTAAGGTATACATTCTCCAGCACCTATATATTCTCTCCACACATAGTAAATAAAATATGATTTATATTTACAGACTCTTCTGCAAACTTTTTGGTTAGTGTATTCTCTTTTTCTAGGTGTCTTTTATGTATTGACTATATCTCATTATGTGTCTTCCCTCAACAGATGGTGCTGTTGAAAGCACAGCCAAGTTTTTTTAGCACCTGTTAGAATGCGGAACAACATACTGCCCCCAAGATAACCATAACCCACACATAAGTATTAGGATCCATTATGTGAAATTACATGGATACAGAAGCTTCTTTTTCTTCTTCTTCCTCTTTGTCTTCTTTTTCTTCTTTTTTTTTAATTGAGAATTTATTCAATGAAATATTGAATCCAGATTATCGCTTATAAAAAGGCAATGGCTGTCTATGTGAAATGGTCCTGCTAAACACTGATGATGGATTAAGCTAATGAAGAAAATGACAGTGAAAGCAAACACACTTTATTTCTTACCTGTAGCTAGATAGGGGCGTAGACATGGTGAGCTATTTTGCCTCAGTTGACAAGTCGAATGTCATTAAGCCATGGTAACTTAGTTACTTGCAATTATTTGTCCATAACCATAGGGCAGAGCAGCTTGCCTTAGAGCAAAACAAGGCTTGAACAACCTAGAGACTTCAGTTCTCCAGCCTGCCTTTGCAGAAAACCCACCAAAATCATTAGCATTGTGTTTATAGGAAAGTTCCGTGGAACTATAGCCAGAAAAAAAAAAAANAAAAAAAAAAAAAAAAAAAAAAAAAAAAAAACATGCCTCTAGTTACCTAGTTACTTTGGTAACTTTTCAGCAGATCAAGACTGTAAAACTCCATTAAAGCCAACCCATAGGTTAGTTAGGATGGGTGTTACAATTTTTCAGCATTATCAGGATGGCCATGTATTATACAAATAGATCCGTCAGTCATTTTTATGTGCTCACTGTTTTAAAGCTTTTCAACACATACACATGATAACTGAAGGGCTAGAAATTGTTAAAGGATTGTATTTTTAATACAGACACTTAACTGAGTGAGTCGACCCTGTATTTTGGGTTTGATTTTTAAAAAGTGTGGGGACACGTAACAGCTGCAACCTATTTACCCAGACAGAGTTATAATGGTGAGCAAGCATTGTTCTTTTTATGTATTTAGGGGACTATTAGAGGGAATCCAGAATATGCATTTCTAACACCCTGAAGATTCAAGTCAGACAACTGACTTTGTTCTTACTGAGGCAATGAGTGTGTTTAAAGAAAAGACATACTCACAGTCTTATCAAATGTTGCTTTTAAAAATGCCAAATGGCACAGTGTGAAGTCCTAAAATACCCTCAGTTCTATTTTTTTTTTTTTAAGTTCACCTTGGAAAACTGTTGAAATCATAGAATATGAGGTGCTACCTTTGTTTTTATTAATTGCTATGATCAAAGAATTCATATAGTTTTTAATCAGCACTGCCTCATTATTTGAAAGTAATCACTTGATTTTGATAATTTCTCCTTGTTCTTTATAGCATTCATTGCTTTTTATTGTTATAAACTGCACAGAAGAGTCAAGATTTATTTTTCAAAGAGGAATACTGTTGAAGTTTTGACTGTTTTGAGCAGGAGCATCATGTTTACTGCTTGGACACACACTCACTAGATTGATGAGTGTGGTATAAAAAGCTGGATAACAGAAGCATACCTTTATGTTACTGCCCAAAAAGCAGTAGTCCCCATCTCTAGGGTTATGTAACACTGCTATAAACACTATCAATTTCTTTCCAGTAATAGAAGAGAATCTTTTTGTTAAACACATTCCCTCTACTTCTTCCAAGAGCAAATGCCTGTAAGTAGCAGTGTGACCTATTGTCTCTTTACTGAAAATTTCTTTCTATGCAGGCGTCCAAGCAAGTGTCAGAATATTATTCACAAATCAAAATACTGCCACAGTATCTCTGAAGTTTCCATTTTGATACATTAAAATAAATGTTGGTGTTCCAAGTTAATGTAATTTAATTATATACATGGTACAATGCCATGCAATTAGTGTTTCTTTGCCTCTACAGAAAAGAAGGGCCTGAAACTTTCTAAAGTACTTGCTAATTCCAACAAGGAATCAGAAGGAAGACCCATCGTATAAACTGATTCTGATTCTGTCTGACACAGGTTTTTATTTTATTTTTTTCCACAATTCCAATGAATAATGTGAACTGACACATTCAGAAATAGTTTTGCTATTAAAAACTTGCCTCAGAAAAATCTTTTGTGTCTAACAAAACCCTCAAACTAGAAAACATGAACAAAAAGCTGCAAATATCTTAATTTGTCGTTTTACAAGTTAACGCCACTGTCCATGGCATAAGTCATTGGGTTGATTATGTAAAAGAAAAAAATTATGACACATATATCTTTATTTCAAGAACTACATGTGTGTAAGCATATTTAAGCATATCAGTATGCACCTTACATAATTGTTATTACCTTTTTTCCTATGACTATCCTGATCTGGATTGATCTTGAGTTCAATTTTATTTATCTGCTCCTAGCCCGATATCCCACTTTGTCATGGGAAATCGTTAATATTAGTGGATGACTTGTTGAAAAAGAAGGATTCATGCATTCCCGCAACAAACAGATATTAATGAAAGGTAACATATTTAGTAGAAAAGTTTCGCAGCCTATCAAAATTCAAAAGAGGATAGGACAGGATTTGTCCAGGAAAGGCTTGTTCACTATTACCTGTAAGGTTCTATCTGAGATTTGCTGAACCTAGTCATGACTTCTGTTGGGTATAAAAGAATGCAAAGGAGGTGAGAGGTCCTTCATATTAGTAGAATCTATAGACATGCTGGGATTTTTGCAAAGATTTATCAATTTATAATGTGAATTCACTGTAGTTTACTAGCTTCTCCTGTACCTAGTTTGTTAGAAAACTTTGCTTTGCAAGAATGCAAAATAAAGTGTAATTTGGGGAGCTAGCTCAGAGACTGCTTTTATACACCAGTGATTGTAGAATCCCTCTGTACACAATTTCACACTGCTTTCTGGAGTAAGTCACTTGTGAAATTGCAATGGCCTGCACCTTAAGGAAATTTAGCTCATCAACTGCAAATAATTAGATTTAGTCCCAAGGTATAATCTTGCAATTTCACTCCATTTATTTATAGAATATGTATGTTACTAACATAGAACAGAAATGAAACCTGCATTTTTAAAGGCTACTATATAGCTGTATTGACAGATAGTAGGATTTATCACTGATATTGCAAAAACATAGTCTATAAAAACAGCAATAATCTGAAACATAATTTTACTCCAGCCACCTCTTCAGTTTTTCAGACTTTTGAATATTATCTTTATAGCTTATAATAAAACTTACTGGTGAGTTTAAGGGAGATATTAACAATGACTGCCTTCAGATATGGGTGAGTTAGTTTTCCTGTGCAGGTAGTGGGGAGAGAGACTCCTCAGCGTTCAGTTCATGCCTCTGTGGCTGCATCCCTGGGAGAAGGTAGACCAGCTTTCTGGACCTCACCTTCCCTCCTCCTCAACCCAGCAGCTGCAAAATCGAAATTATTCCTCCATCTGGGATAATGAAAGTCTGGGAGTCCTTCCTTAAGCCAGAGGTCAGACATAACTAACAAAAGTATTTAGGAGACTGAAGACAGCCTGTGAATTCCTAAGTGCTACCTGTACCCACACTGAAGTTTGTCACATTTATAGTCTGGACTGTGAAGACAACGATGCCACCTGGCAAGAAACCATAAGGTGTTTTTTTCTTGCCATCAACTACTGTTGATGCAAGTAGAGGTCCTAGTCTTAAAATTAATTTAGGAATGGAAGAGCTTAAGTACTGTTAAAACTGAAAGGATCTGAGAAATATTTCTTATTTAATATTTGTAGAGTAGAGCATTTTGATTTACAGAATGTACACAGATGCAATGAGTACTTCTGCAATAAAATTTCATGCTCCTGAATGTAATATGAAAAGTATTCCTTCTGGATCAAGACAGTTTCTCAAAAGAAATGGATTTGATTATGCTTCAATAAATAGATCATAAATCCAGAAATGAAAATCCAAGGTGGCAGGATTAGTGGGGTGATAATACCAAAATCCTTTTATCATACATTAATGTAGCATAATGGAGTGCATTCTAAATTTTCCAGTATGAACTTAAGGAGTCTTATCTTTCTTGCAAATGGCATAGTTGAAAACTTTAGATACTGTACAAAAATCTTTCTAACACAGTAATCACCACATCTATATTTATGTGCTCCTTATAGCACTTCTACATTTTTATACCACAATCCCTTGAGACATTTTCAATTTACCTTACATGAAAAGTCACAGGTAGCTGTAACTTTTGTGCATAATCAGCTTTAATATGCATATTTTGGGGGGCAAAAAAACATGTTAATATCAAAGGAAACATGATGTCTGAAGTTTCAAATGTTCCTTTTTGCATCCTAGAAAATTTATTTTAATAGTTTTTTTAGCAAGAGATTGTTAGAAGAAAGGAATGGATGAGAAACATTTTTCTTGTCAATAAAAATATTTCACCATTTTTCCAGTTGCAAATCATTACTGTAAGTCAAAATTGAAGACATTTTATTGAAGTGTAGATAAGTATATATAAACACTCCTGTTCCAGCCATATTTATAGCAGTGTTTGTGGTTATCATAGGAGTAGAGTGTAGGCTGACAGCAACCACTTTACAGTGTTTGCAACTCAACCTTAATATAGGCCTGCAAAAGTTGTTCACTGTTACAAAGCCAGGAGCTGATGAGAAAGAAAACTTTTACTGTGGCTCAGTAAGCATTCCTGTTCAGGGATGTTAGGAATGGGGTGTAATCCATCCCTGCAGTTATCCCTCTCTCTGTTTCTAGCTGAGCATTATGTGGTTGGAGATGTTGGGCCACTGTTTCCTGGGGGAGGCAGGCTGAGATCCACCTCCACTCTGCTCTCACATTAAATTCTCCAGCTGCTGAGTGCTGAGGAGGGGAGAGAAAAGCAGGATAGTGCTAGTAAAAAGCACTATTGAGTTTAAAGCTGGGAAAGATGACTTTTTTGGTAAAAAGTCTTCCCACAGCACCTTTTCAGAAGCCATGTGAAGTTGCCCTCAAGGCTCTCCAAAGGATACTCATCCTATAGAATCTGAGCATGCAACCTAGAAACTCTGCCCAAAGTTTTTGTAGAAAAAGTTATTTACTCTCCCTTTAAGCTCCTGTGAACTCCTCTTTCCTCTGCCAATTGTTGTTGCACCTGACTGTGAAGAGATGTGCTAAATATCCCTGAATACCCAGCACAGAAAAATGCCTTGTGATTTGTTGTATTTCCATGTCAAAACTTTCCTAACTAACACTAGAAACTGTTTGGTAATAGTAGCTGAAACTGCTCCACCCAAATAACCACGTGCTCTGACTCTGAATTTTTAAGGAAGGAGTTTTAAAGTTAACAGTTCTCAGATTAATCTCTTTTAAAGTAGTGTGCATCTCCTCATATCTCTCTTTTGAAGCAGAGTGAAGATATCATGTTTACTTACATAATATTTTCTAAGGATTGTAGTAAAGCTCCAATTAGCATTATCACATATCTCAGATTAAATATTTGTGTGAGGGATTCAAATGTTCCAGGGTCTGGGACATTGTTTCTCCCTTCTCCAAAAAATCAGGTGCACCCAGATGCACTGGGTGAATACAATGGACATATCTCTGTCTACTCAAGGAGATGCAAGAATTTCATCCAAAGAAAATACAGTTGCCACGCATATCACAGAATCATAGAATGGTTTGGGTTGGAAGTGACCTTAAAGGTCAGTTCGAACCCCCCTGCCATGGACAGGGACATCTCCCACTAGACCAGGTTGCTCAGAGCCCCATCCAGCCTGGCCTTAAACACTGCCAGGGAGGGGGCATCCAGAACCTCTCTGGGCAACCTGTGCCAGTGCCTCACCACCCTCACAGGGAAGAATTTCTTCCTAATATCTAGCCTAAATCTCCCCTCTTCCAGTTTATGGCCATTACCCCTCGTCCTGTCGCTACATGCCCTTCTAAATATATTGATAATATATATTATATATATATACAATATATATTGTATATTCGAGACAACTCCAACTGTAACTTACTGCCCATAATATAGACTGCAGGTATAAGTACATCTTTGCCTTTTTGCTTATTATTCTGTGTATTTCATTATGTCTAAACAAATAAAATTCTCAGAAATACAGGTCTCATTTTTCTTTCGTATTTTATAAAAATATGAAAGCAACAGTAATCTATAGGTTCAACTGCTTATAACTTTTTGAAAGATCATGTGTACACATTAGCATACCAGTAAATACATGAATGCATGTTCCAATGATCACCCTTCCCATTTGTTTGAATGCTGCCAGACAACTGGCAAAAACTGCAGAAAATGCTGTGTTGCAAAGAACTTCAGATGACTAGCAATTTAGGAATAATCAGTTGGACAACACGAAAGAAGACAACACTGTGCACATAAATAGACCAGTTCAGTTCCTGGCTAACCATTTTCTTTCTCTGCATTTTTGAAATTTCTTCATAGTCATCTCTAGCCATTCCACCTAATTGGTATTTCTACAGTGGAAAGACTGGAGATTGCAACAAAAACAGAACATAAGAGAGGAAAGAGGAGAGCAGGCTGAACATCCTGGAGCGGAATAGATGTGGTTTGTGGCCTCATTGGCAATTCTCCGCCTTGGGAATCTCATATCTGTCACTGCGGTTCATAGAATCGTAGAATCATAGAACTATTAAGGCTGGAAAATACCTCTAAGATCATCTCATCCAACCATCAATCCATCACCACCATGCCCTCAAAACCATGGCCCTGTGTGCCACATCCCCGCTTTTCTTGCACGCCTCCAGGGAAGGAGACTCCACCACTTCCCTGGGCAGCCTGTTCCAATGCCTGACCACTCTCTCAAAGAAGTTTTTCCTAACATCCAACCTGATCCTGCCCTGGTGCAGCTTGAGGCCATTACCTCTCATTCTATTACTGTTACCTGGGAGAAGAGGCCGACCCCCACCTCACTACAGCCTCCTTTCAGGCAGATGTAGAGAGCAACGAGGTCTCCCCTTCAGCCTCCTCTTCTTCAGACTAAACAGTCCTAGTTCCCTCAGTTGTTTCTCGTAACACTTGTTTTCCAGTCCCTTCACCAGCTTTGTTGCTGTGCTCTGCGCACACTCGAGCAACACATTGTCCTTCTTGTAGTGAGGGGCCCAAAACTGAACACAGCATTTGAGGTGCGGCCTTACCAGTGCCGAGTACAGGGGGCTGATCACCTCCCTGGTCCTGCTGGCCGCACTATTTCTGTTGCAAGCCAGGATGCCTTTGGCCTTCTTGGCCACATGGGCACACTGCTGGCTGTGTTTAGCCAGCTATTTTAGGCATTTTACACCTATTCAGCCACTGAGTAAAAAACATTGTAGCTTTCTGCTGCCATGGTGCCAAAGGGAATTCAATCCCAAGTCACCCACCCACTTGCATGGGATTCTTAGTATGTGAATTTGTCACAGTGCTATTTTTACACCTTGTCTCTTTGACTTTTCCAAATAATGTATGCAAAATGAACCTTGGGACCATTTCGAGTGGATGCTTTTGCACTGCTCGAGGTGGCAGGCTGATGGCCTCAAATGATGGCTTTTATGAGATTTGTCTTCATGACGGAGTCTTGGAGTAGCTAAGAGAAAGCAGATGGGCACTGAATATCAAGGAGTGAGAATAGATGAAGATGAAGCCAAAATCAAAGGTTTTAGTATTTGCTCTGTTATCTGATTTCTTCTTCTGCTTTCTAACTTAGCTTACTGGACCGACCATAGCAGACTGACTGTTCATCCCCAAAGACAGTCTTGGTTTAAAATGTGAAGTGTAAGAACTCAGTAATTAAACTGCAGATTAGAAGTATAAGTTTTTGGTTCTATTTTGTTTTATTTTTCATTTAGTTGTTGCAAAAAGGACAAAAAGAGCCTATTACACTCCAATATTTGTGAATCTAGGATAATCTAACAAAACTTTTATCTTCAGGAATAGACCACCAATGACAGCACAGTACATTAAAATTCCTCTCTGTTCATTACCATTAAAATCTATCTTTATAGCCATGCTTTATCTAACAGTATGAGCCCAATAGGATGCTAATTAATTTTGACTGAAATTCTCAGTTAATTAGTATGAAGTGCAATTACATCTGTTATGTCATTCAGATTTCTGTTCTTCTCAGAAAACATTTAATGATGATCATTTGCAGGCTGCTCCTTAAATTAATATTATTTTTTTTAACTATTTGAAGTATAAATTTTAAATTCTCTGTGGTTTTGTGGATGAAATGGGCCTTTGTTGTTCCATAACTATTCATATTTTAAAAAACAGGATATGACACTTGCAAGAAAGTTCAGCTGGCATTCTAACTTTTTTATAATGGTTGTAGGCTAAGTTATTCCTATATTTTCCTTTGATCTTCCTGCAGAGAACTCTGTATTGACCTTATCACTCAATCCAGATATATGCCCTTGTTTGCAGATTGAACAGAGAATGGTGAGTGAAATACCTGTACCCTGACATCCATTTCCTCACATGCTGTAAAACTTCGCATCAAGTTACTTCAACTGAAGGCGTTCAAGGCCAGGCTGGATGGGCCCTGGGCAGCCTGATCCAGAGGGTGGCAGCCAGCCCACAGCAGGGGTTGGGACTGGGTGGATGGGCTTTAAGGTCCCTTCCAACCCAAGCCATTCTGTTCCAAAGAATTTCAGATTTTATGATCTATGATCTGCATTTCCCTTTAGTACTTTTTAGGCTGCAAGAGATCTGCAGTCTGTGGTCTGTAATCATTTTCACCAGACTCTCAAAGATCTCAAATCATTAAAGATCTTGCTTGCAGCTGCAGTAGTATGGTTATTCTCCTGTCCTAGCATTGACGTCTGGTGGCAAAGCTCCACTAGAGACAAGTATGAGAAACACTGACACAGAAACAGCACTCTGCAATAATAACTGCAAACTCTTCTCATAGAAAATTTAGATTTGGTAAAACAAGCATGTGCCTAGACTGGTGCCAAAGTTATTGCTATCACTGGGCCAGCTGACACAGTGGGTAGTTTGTCATGAAAATGTCATGAAGGTTTCCATTCTCTCTCTCTCTCACGATTTCTTTGAATTTGTGTACACAGCACATCCACACTGTAGTCTGCATTCGCCAGAGAGCACCCTACACATGTCAATCAATTTTGTTTTCCTCTGAACACTGATACTGAGTTGTTTATTAATTGCAAGCTTATTTAATAAATCAATTAAAATCATCAATCAGTATGTCTGGCAAAGACTCCCAGAAACAAAAGGGAAAAACATTATTTTAAAAGATTATATTTTAGACAGATATGTATAATTACAAGTAATTCCATGACTGCAGATGAATCACCTCCAGAGGACTGTTTGGAATACACTGATTAAATATTTGAACCTCAGGCTTTGATTTTAATTACTCCTAAGAAAAATGTTATTTCTGCTGAATTTGAGAAGTTTTGGAATGATGCAAAGAACCTATTGGTAACCTGAGATTTATTTATGCCACTTGGCCTTCTTTCCTCTTTTTTATCTGAAATATAACGCTTTTCCAAGCTCTCAATTTGCTGACAAATTTCACAAAATGTGAAACACACTTAGCACATGTACAGGCAGATAAGAAGGTAGGAGTGCATAACACTTTTTGTGGAGTACAACTGCTCTAGTGTTATATCAGGGTAGCAGTTATGTGTGCATGGGGTCAGGCAGGGCCTGTTCAGAGGTCATAGGAAGCAAAGTGTGTGATGTTCACATGCAGCCTCTCTGCCTTCTTTAGCATACTAGCATCTATATTCTGCATGAAGCCTGAAAGTCAAGATCAAGTGAATGAATTTCTCACCTGTACAGCCAAGAGAAACAAGGGTGGACAGAAATCAGGCAAATCAAAGTGTCCACCCATACAGCTTTACACATTTTGCTGTTTAATATTGTGCAATGGGGCTGTTCACAGGCAAATATTTGTATATATTTTTTTTCTGTTAACTGTTTTTGCCTATCAGATGGCTTCTTCTGTTGGTTTCATTCCCCATATCCCCAACAAAAGAAGTTTCAACCTACTAATACTTTTTTTCAAATATCAGTTCAGCAGTTGTACTGCTACATGCAATGTTGATTAAGAATACAGTGCTTGCCAAATAAGTCTGAAGGCTGTGAAAGTGATGGAAGAAGGCAATGCTGCATTTAAGGTTTTTCATTTCCATTTTTTTTTCCTCCAGAAAGAGAATTTTGTTGTTTCAAAGCGACATTACTTCGACAATTTTTCCCTAACGGCAGTATGTGATGTTGGGAGAACACTCTCCAACTGCTGTATTTACAAAGCTCTTATTGTGCAACCTTAATTACAGGTTAAGCATGTTTTTAGTTCCAAAGATGGGTAATGAATATAAAGCAATCAAACTGTTCTTTGCGGTGGTTTTTCTCCATTAGTGAAAAATGTTACATTTCCATTAATTATGAAAAGCAATAATAATATATAAGTCCAATAATACATGGTAAGTGTACTGCCTGTTTTCAGCTGCTTTAATATAGAATGTCTCTAGTATGGCTGTTAAAAAATAATCAACTTTTGTAAATCAAAATGTAGCATTTGAGTGCGTTACACTGCTTGATGAAAGCAGTAGGTAATGACCCTTGTACTTACTAACATGCATTGTGGTGCGGGTTATTTTCTGCTGTCAGGAGGAACCTGCTGGAATGCCGGTATTTTAGCATAAATCAGAGAAAACATGATTACTTTACTTCATGCTGAGAGAGATACTCATCTCCTCACAGCACATGTGATGCTCTCAGCAATACCCCTGGGATGCTCAGCCCTGATCTCACTTCTGCAAACAGCAGTGGCTGTCTTTCCTTGGCTTGCACCAGCTCATCCCCATCTCATGTAAATGTTTCAAGTGAGCCATGGGCCCCTACCACCTTGCAATATTGAGTGGTGACCATCTGCTCAGCCCCACTTCACATGTCGCAGAGGCAGCTAGTGGCTCTGGCACTGCCCATCTCCTCTGCTTCAAAATCTCACTGCTGAGCTGGACCAGGAGCTACTATGCTACCTGTGGTTCCTTTCCCCATATTCTGCCTGGGAAAGAGCTCACAACTTGGTACAAAAATCATCCTGGACTTTGTGTCAAAGGGACTTGGTGCCACATGGCTCCCAGGTGGACAACATGTGGCTCAGGCACATGGGACATATAGTAGGATACAAGAACTGTCCTGTCCTCAGGTATATCTGTAAAGAAGTGACAGCCTGCTGTGCATTCATGGCAGCTTTGCATACAATCCTATGGCTTCTGCTGCATCCCTTGAAAGGTAAGGCTGCAATCTGCAGCAATTCGTCTGCATGTCCATACTTATTCTCCTGCAGCCACTGTAACAGATCCTGTAACAGAAGATCCTTGTAGCCTCATGTGTAAACTGCAGCTGATTTTTGCTAGTGATGAGGCACAAATCTGGGTTTGGAGCTGGTGGCCTGACAGCTTCATGAGTAAGGGAGGTTGTGAGAAGGAGGAGGTGAGAAAAGCAAGCCTGTTTGCTGTGTTCTGTCAATGAAGGCACTCACCTGCTGTCTGTCTCCTTGCCCTGTCATAGCAAGCCTGACTTTATCAGAGGTGTCTTCATTTAGATCAAACAGACGTTTAAATTGGTCAGTGTTTTCATGGGGGAATTTGTAATAAATATGGTGCATCCACATCCTTCATGCCAAAGGGCACAAAGAAATTTACATAGTAATGCAAAAATGCAGTGTGAAACTGTGCATGAAATTTGATTTCCCTGTGTCTTACTTTGTTTTTAAGTGCTCCAGTTTTGCTGTCATGAATTTATACAGTGTGCTTTAGGGAGAGTTGCCCAATATGTTCATTGTGGACTAATCATCTTTTCACTGAAGTCAAAGTAGTTAGAAACATTTCATGTTTCTAATAAGCTACATGTACAAATAGTTTTCTGTTCTGCAAAATTAGTTCCAGTATTTATGAAGTTCTATTTGAGAGGTAAGTAGATTGCAGCTCAACAATGTAAATACAATCATCAAAATAATACTGATAAATTTGTTTAAATATAATATTTTAAGATAATAAATCTCCCAGTTTCAAAATGTATTATGCTAAACGTCTTCATTGGTTCTTGGACAGCAAGAGACTGTTCCAGAAACCACAATGTTAGTTACATGCTCAGAAGTAAATATGTTCATTACTCCCCAACCTTGGATTAACACCCATGGTATGTTGAGCAAAGCAGGTTAAAGAATGTAACCTATGATATTTGTTATGTGCGTCATCCATATGTACTCACCAATCTAGTATTATGGCTCAAATGATGCTTCCCTTGACAAGCATCAAACTGTCCTTGATACCTGCCCTGCTTCAAATTTTCTCTGCCAATTCTTTTTTTTCTTCAGTAGTCAGATCCTCTTTTCTCTTTGTTGGCACATTTTATCTCTGGAGGAAAACTGATACACTGCGCTATGTGTTTTGCCCAGCAGGACAAAGGAGTGACTTACGGGAGGGGGAGACCTTCATCTTCTGTGGGTTTCAGTGGTACTTTCATCAACTCTGATATATGTCCAGAGATGGACCTTCAACAAGAAAACTAAAACAAAACCGAGCAAACAAAAAGCCCTCAGACAACCCCTAGCACAGGAAACAGATTGGTGAAGTGCTAAAAAAATTGATATGCTAAATAATCAGAGGTGTTTGATCATGAAGAGTGTAAGATCACTCTGTACCACACAAGTTCCTTTGAACAAAAATGACACAGAAGATGCTCCAGCAGCACTGAGAACTTCTGCAGTTAAAAGTTACACTCCAATTTAAGGAATAATAATTAGGATAAAAGCTTTTCCAAATTTCTTGTGGTCTTCCAGAAAGCATCAGAATAACAGCCTGGGAGCTGAGACAAGAGAAGCCAGGAAATTCTGTAAAATTGTTTCTTAGGACATAGGGTTGAAAGATAAGAACACATGACCACATAGGAGACGTTTCTTGAATTAGCTCTTTAGTCTTGATCCACTCTTGTATGAAGATTTTATTTTTCCATGTATAGCCCATAAAGCCTGTATTGTTCTCAGTGTGTGACAGCTGCTTTTTGCTTCTGTTTGACAATCTGTGTTCCTGGATTTCTTTTGGTCTTGTTTCCAGCAGGTATCTACATGTTATCAAAGTGAGGAGTAAGATCTTTTGCAAGCAAGCATTTCAAGGTACAAGCAAGGTATATGGGAGGATCCAAAAGCAAGGGGAAGCTTTCCAGATCTCAGCATCAGCATTGCAGTCGGCTTTGCTAATGTAGCTGTCCTTTCTTAATTCTTCACTGTTTAGAATTTGATCAGATAAATAGGAAACGGGTATTCTGTGGTGTCACTGCAAGTATTTTATTCCCATTTTCATTTACACTGTATGGATCTCTAATAAGAAATATTCTATATATATCATGTCTTTGAATCAAAGCTGTGCCATGGTAAGAACTAGATCCAAAAGGGCTTTTCAGCCTAATGATTTAAAAGTTTGTGGGGTTCAGTGTATCTTGGTTTGTATCTTGTTTGTTTCGTTTTTCACTTGAAAGATAGCAACTGCAGCTATGTGACTGCCTCATCAATGAACTTTTCAGTGTGTGTTTCAATGTGTGTTTTCTACTTCCATTCTGTTTACTTTAATTATGATTACTTTTGCCAGCCTGGAAATCGTTGTCCAACGAAGAAAAGAAAAGAAAGTAAATTGCAGGTCATGAACAAAAAGTGTAAATGCAGTTATGTATGAAAAATATCCACTGCCTCTCCTAAAGCATTTGCAACGTGCTGACCATATTCCTGTTCAGTTTACTATCAGCTCTCCTACCTCTCACTACTTCAAACATATTCAAAATATATGGCCCACCCTTGGAGATCAGCTTAAAAGAAAATTTCTATATTTCATAACGACATGGAGATTTTATTATTATTATTTTATTCAGGGTATTTTTTTTCCTCCTCTTAGGAGACCTTAATCTATTCCATGAATTATCCACTTTCAAACAGATTGTTAGGCACTAGGGAGGAAGGCTGATGTAAACAAAATCTCACGACTGATGTTTAAAATGAGTATTTTACAGCAGATCCCTGAGTGCTATTTCTTTGGGGAAAAAAAAAAAAAAAAAAA
>VXAV01006243.1:15646-27519 GCA_013399715.1 Alectura lathami
TGAGCATACATAGAATCTGGCTGATAAACTCATCAGGTTTTGTGCAATCTCAAAGGTATTTGTGTGCCTCTGAGTAACCACCTTCAGCTGTCATCCATCCTCTTCTGAAGTCCGGTGATTAAGTATTGATTAAGTATTTGGAATATGCTTGTTAAAGAGCAAATACAGGGTTGGAAACAACTGTGCCATCATGGAGGTGTATGTGACTCATCCATGTTTTTTCTAGGACTCCAGAATAATGGTGAAATATCTGTCAAGCTTACCATGTTATATATCCACCAACATAAGCCAATAAATGCTTTGCTTCCAACCCATGAAAAGGCCATGCTCCTCTACTATTTAACAAAATGGTAAATAACCTTCTGGTGATTACACCAGCATAAAACAGCTTAGAGAAGGACATATCCCTGCAGGATAAAGCTAAGTCCTAAGGGATGCTGAAGTGTGATGTTCTCTTATGTGAATGGTGATCAGTTGTGGGGTAGAACCAGCTTTGGTGGCAGCCACACCTAAGGATTTTCTTTAGGGTGAGTCAAACCTCAAGGTGAATGCATCTCCTTCCAGAATTTACTATCTTGCTTAAAAGCACTTCTTTTGGAAAAACTACAGTGAAGTGAATGAGAGAAGCTATCAGCCCCCCAAAAACTCTGAATCATTTCCACTGCAGCTAATGACAAACCTCTCCATGAGTCTCATTTTGTGGGAGCAGGAGCAGACCTACCAGAGCTCGCTTTAGGCCAGTACATGACAGCATCCTTTATTGTCTAATGGTCTCTTTACTTCAGCTGTTCTTCTTTCCCTTAACCTTTTCAGGAGCTTCTGCATCTTATCTCCAATATTCCTGTTGAGTGAAGAGTTCTCTCAGAACTGGTACACACTTCATTAATAAACTGTGTTTCAAGGAGAAAACTCCTTCTAATTGAGTAGGCTAGTGCCATGCTCAAATTATGTTCACCTCAGCAGCGAAATCAGGCTGGCTGAAGAAAAGAAGCAATTTCTGTAAAGAAAGAACCCCTAAGCATGAAACAAATCATAGCGTCTTATTTAAATAATATGGTACTCTGCAAAATCCCCATATTATGAGCTTCCAAGGACTGCCTTTAAATATGAAAATGCAAAAAATTTAACAATCCACCAGAGCTATGTGTTTTACTCTCTCACTTTATCTGCTTAAGCCATGAAAAAAGGTGCAATCAAAGGTGTAATCAATCTCTTTAAGAAATACAGAATGTGAAGAAAAAAAAATCACAGAACAAATGCCTAAGGATTAAAAAAAAAAAACAAAACAGAAAACCACAGATTTTACCCTTTCTGATTGAATCTGTATTGGATTACATTTACCCATCTCAGGAGAGGCATACAGGAAACCAAACACCACACCTATGTTGCCCTTCCCCAGGACTCTCAGTCCTTGCTGTGGTTTAGCTTTTATCTGTGATCCTTAGCTCTTGCTTGGCTCTTATCTGTGCTTTGACATTGTCTTACGAGCAGGTCCCTAACCATGCTTCTGCCCTTGAACTACAACGCTGTCCCTAGAGGTACAGCTAGGGACAAATATCAGCTGTTTTACCACAGGCCACAGGAGTGGCCACAGTGGCCAGGAGCAGGGCTGTCAGTGGGTCACGAGAGGAAGCCCTGACTGGTGCCTACGTGAGCCGCGTGCTGTGCCTGCGCAGCAGAGGTGGGAGTGGGACCCAGCTGCAAATGCATGGAGGAGTCACGAATCTCACGGTCAGTGCAGACAACTCGTGCTAACTTCTAACAGGGTTTTTAAGGCAAGTAAAGTGTGGAAGTAGAAGAACAAGTACAGCAGGACATGCTGGGGCCACACAGTGCTGAGCTGGGATAGCAGAACTGCCCTTGGATCACAGTGCAGATTTGAGTTTAGCAGTGCTTTATTATCTCACTGGAAACATCTAATTCCCTGTAACAAAGATTGCATGTAGAGTACGTCAAAGAGCAGACAAGTCTATTACAGACCACAGTCAGGGCTAACGTTTTTTTCCCTCTTATTGCTAAATAGGCAGGAGTAGATTTTCAATTTCAAAATAAAACTATACAATTACAGAAATAGTATACTGCTCCTGACTGCTCAGCAGCTGCACATTGTAAAACTCAAAGCTCAGAAGCAAAAGCAGTAAGTCAGTAACAGCTTTAGAGAAATGTTCTGTTGGGGTGATTATGTCTACCAAAATACTTCTGTAAGGGAAATAATGATTATGGATCTTACTTCATGTCCCTTTCCCCTTAAAAACAAAAACAACAAAAACAACAACAACCCTGCAAGTGCTTGCATCTTTTCCTAACAACAAATGAAGCAGCCTTTGCTGCAGGTGCAATTATGACTATGTGAGCAGCACAACAAGCAAGGATCCTGTTCAACTAGTTAGGCATCAGTTACAACAAAAAAGCAGAAGCAGTCACATTTTTATCATCTGTTATAAAAAAATATTTCCCAATCAGTGTTTCAATACAGTTAAAATTTAAAAACCCTCTACATTACTAATAAATTAAAAAGTCATATCTCCAACCATCTTGTAAGAAAGTAGGTAAGTAATTTAAACTTTTAGTTTACATAAATTAGCACAGAAATCTGTATTTGAACAAGTGCACTGAAAACAGATATGCCTTCTTTTCCTTTGATAGGTCTTATTTGAGTTGTTAAGTAACAGGAAAGCCTTTATATTCTTTGAATGACCTTGAGAGTCTACTAACAGTAAATGGTCAATAGTCAAACCCCAGGAGAATGTTTCACCAGATTGGCAATGACATGAGTGAGCATGAAGCACAGTCAAACGCTTTGCGGCCTTATTATGGTAGACTTCAACATTCGATTTCAGCATACTTACTCCTGGGAAGAGGTGAAGGTAATATATTTATACAGAAAATCATATGAGTGAAATTTGATGGGTTGATAGAATTTTTTCTTGAACCTATTAAAATATAATTTATTTCAGAGGTAGTTTGCAAGGCAGTTGTGATGCACACGACTAGAAACAATACTCCTTTGCTTGACTTTGGATAAAACTCTTAAATACTGTTGGTGCTGTCCCTGAAACTCACAGAGAATGCGTAATGGATAAGATGTTCAGAGCTGACAACAGCCAATTAAGTGTCAGAAGAACAATCTGATAAGTAGGTTTTCTTGTCTATAGGCATTTCCTGATACGTCTTAACTGTCAATCTGAATGTTAAACATCTCTATCTTCATCTCATTATTGACTGATTTATTAGAGAAGAACGTTTTCATCTCTTTTTGACTTTGGGGTTGTTCCAGAAAGAAAAGGAAAATAGTAGGAACAACTCTTAATTTGGAATTATTCATGGGTAATCCTAATTGTAGTGAAGTCCTAATATTCCAACTGAGCAGGTGTATGGTTTGGTGATGCCACCGCCATGCACCAGCCTTCACCACACCTTTTGAGAGATGGTAGAGGCTCAGTTTAGAGGAGATCTGTTTCTTTAATAGGTGGAAGGATATCTGTGGACTCGCTGGCAGGCTGCTCTCTGCTTTCAGTGCTCCTTGCTAGTCATACAGAAGACAGCACCTCGCTCGACGGATCTCTTCCCTTCTTGTCCTCACTCCTGTCGATATCAATCACGTGGACTACACCAGGCTTCAGGATCAGGTCGTCGGTCTCTACGTGGCTCCTGTTATCATCCACCTCGATGTATTTCCCTTTGGATGGCTGTGTAGCTTTACTGAAGACGTCTTTGAAACGGCGCTTGAGTTCCACATCTGGGCAATAGACATACTCATAAAGAGCACTGGCAAGGACTGCTCCTATTATTGGTCCCACCCAATAAACCTACCAAGAGAGGTGGAAAAAGCATAGGCGTTAAGCTCCAGAGCAAATAAAGAAGCCAGGATCTCAAAGAAAAGCACGTCACGACAGATTTCACTCAGAAAACTTTCTTCAAAATGCCCTGTCCCAATCATTTAAACCAACTCTGCTTTCCAGAAATGCTTGGTCACATAGTTCACTGCATTTCATGAACTGGGACAAAATCTGCCACCATATCGGTTTACAAGGCAGAGAAGTGTAACTGCCCTAGGTTTCACAGATAGTGACCTGGAGCTCAGCAGTGAAGTGACTTCTCTACTGCAGCGTATGAAATCAGACAAAAGGCAGTCTCTTAGGCAGTTAATTGCATTAGTTCCATGTAAGCTTTCTTCCCTCTCTGTCTCCACCCAGCCTCTCTTCTCTCACATGTATTTTGCCCACTTCAGAAATCCCCCGTAGTCACTTTGAATCAGGTCACATAAACCACCTCACATCTTGTGGGTGCAGATCTTCTCTAAAAACTCCTCTCACGCTGCCACTTAGGGAATCTCCAGATGGTGTACCACATGGAGAAGAGGAGAAGAGGGACCTATTGTGACATATCGGTGAGGTAGGGTTGCTATTCCCTGATGCCTGAGAAAAATTTCATTCCAGATATCTGGTTAGCAATCTTCTGGGGCAGACTGGCTGAACAGCAGTGAAGATATGGACACCTCCTGTGGATTGACACAAAGGTTGCCCTGTCTTCTCTACCATTTCTTGTTAATAGAAAGCATTTTTAAAAAAAAAAAAAAAACTTTGTCCAATAAAACAAAAGTACAGGTTCTTCATCATCCTTAGTGGGATCAATCATAGCTATAACATTTCTTGAGAAAAAAGGCCACAGATCTTTGTGGAGTCGTGTATGACTTGTGACGTACTACTCTGTTGTCATGTACAACATACAGTGGCTCTGGCACAGCTTTTCTCCTAGACTGGCAAGAGTAAGGTGATTGAGAAGCAGCCTCATAACCTCAAAGACAAATGGTTTTGTCAACTTTTATTGATCCACCTCTTTCCAAGAAGCCTTCTCTAAATTTTCATTGCTTATTTGCCAGATGTAGATAACGTATTTGTGCTATTTGCAAGACGACACACAAAATAAATACCACTGTAGAAAAGTGATCTTCTTCCTGCATTTTTTACCAAAGATGAAACCTATCCTAGCACATATATACAAGCAGTTCTGCTTCAATATTTCAGACTCGCACTTCCAAAGAGTCCATATTTGACTGCTGGTCCTGCAGAACCCAACAGGCAGCCAGCTATCTGATTATCTGATTTCAATAAGCAGATACAACTGGCACACACAACTTAGTAGGGTACCTATCTATTTCAGTATGACATGAAGCTGTTCTGTAACATTAGTAGGTGCAAAAGCCCACTGATTTCTCTTAATGACAAGCTAATGCCACTGCTCTGAAGGAGGAGAAAAAGGCCATCTGTCCAAATGACCAGCAGAGCAGTTAATCTTCTCCTGCAACTTTCTGCATGGCACATTTGTTTATTGTTTACAGCATTAGTCATAAATTACAGGCTCCCTCAGAGTACAGATAATTAATCTTGTGAAAAACTACAGCAGTTTTTCATATGAACAAGCCATTTACTGATAACTGGGTAAATCTGCCTCAACAGGATAACTCTTGGGAACAAAGTTACACATGGTATCGTGCTTGCAGAATTGGAGCCTCAGGGCCTGAAGACAATGCTATTTCTGCTATTAGCTGCAGTGGGAGCAATGTGGGGTCCATACTTTAAAAATCAAGAAAATCCTTATATGTACTATAATATGCAGCTGCTACAGTTAGTACTGAAAGCATCCCTAGAAGTGCTTTCCCTTTCTTTAATTAGGTGAGGCTGAGCTCCAATCCACCTCCCCCTATAAAATGTTAAATGGTTTCTGATAAGTTTAGTAGCGGGATGTTACAGAAAATGACTGCATCACTCACAGTCTGTTTATCAAATTGTTTCCTGCACAAACACTCCTAGTTCAGGTGATGCTTTCTAACTGAAGCAGGCAACATCTGGTCCAGTTTGTAAAGACCAGGTTGCAACCCCTCTATCTCTCACTGTGGGCATTTGCCATGGTGGGTTCTCTCCCTGGAACCAGATCACAGAGGGTCCCTGTTCCCATTCTATGTCTGTCCCAATTTGCTGTAGAACCAGGTGAAATGTGAAGCCAACAGAATTACTTCCATAACTTCTCACCAGTACGACCTGAGGGTTTGCAATCTGCCTTGGAGGACTTTTGCTTTCTTGCAGTTCAATTCTTTCCATCTCGCTGGATTGCTTTTTTTTTTTTTTTTTTTTTTTTTTTTTTTTTATTTTTTTTTATTATTTTTTTTCTACCCCAGCTACTACCTTCTCAAAACCACCCCCGANCTTTTTTTTAATCTTTTTGTATGATTTTCTTTCTACCCCAGCTACTACCTTCTCAAAACAGCCCCCGAAGAGCAAGGTGCCATTCTAGCATGCTGCATGCCACACCACAGTCATGAGGAGCACGATTGTACCAAAGCATGTATCAGGTCACTGCCTGTTTTCCCAGTGATGGTCCCTATGGGATGTGCAAGGATAGATAACTAAAATCGAATGATTTATGGAAACTTCCAATAGCTGTTTGTTCCTATGGTGAAGAATGCATGAAAGCAGAGTTACCCATTGGTTTTCCCATTTCCCCATGATGACAGCAGGTCCAAATGATCGAGCAGGGTTCATGCTGGCACCGGTGTAATTGATCTGAAGTAGAGACAAAATGTTACCCGTTATTAGAGTCTCAAAGGTAGGCATTCAATTTCTCTTAGTCCTCGTACTATGGGACATCCTGGTTTTGCATGGTGTCTAATCCTGACAGTGGGTATTGTCCCCCTCCAGAGCTTTATCACAAAATTAACAAAACTATCACATGAACAGGCAGAAAATCCCTGATGCAGCACCCTATCCAAGAGGATCCTCCTGCTACTTTCAAAGTTTTTTTGGCATGGATTCATGAAGAATATGGCAGCTATATAGCTATAGCAGTTATAAAGTCTACAGAAGTTTCCATTAACGTCTGAAGTAGGCATAAAGGGACAAAAGCTTTACTTTTTAAAGAGAAGCCATTAACTTACAGCAAATAAATGTCCGATTGCAACAGAAAATCCAATTGCTAAAGCTACTGAACCAGTGACATCACTTCGTTTTGAATCACAGCTGGCAAAAATAGTAAAAACCAGCTGGAATGTAATTATCAGCTCCACCAGGAGTCCATGGCCAGCAGAAAGGTCTCCATGTACCTGGAAGAAAGGAGAGAAACACCGGAGATGAAGAAAAGGTGATTTTGTTGACCAGAAAACAACTGCATACACTAATTACCTTTCAGTGAATGGTATTTCTAAATGGCACACAACGAAAGACAACAATGAACTGTTAGAGGTACACATTCCCACCCCTCTCCTCCCTTTCCACTTTTTTTTTTAATTTGAGAGCCATGGAAAATTACTGCTAGACCAACAACAGACAGCTTGCCAGTAACATCCAATGAGAACTTCAAAGTCAGACTGCAGAAGTATAGTTTATTTTTGCACAGGGATTTGCAAAGGCTGCACTTCCCCTTCACCACTTTTTTTTTTCCTTGGGAGCGCTGTAATTTACTATTCAATTATAAATTCATTAATTAGCCCTGACTTAATTAATTTAAATTTCAATTAAAAATTAAGCAGTGTGCAGCTCAAGTGCATTTTTAATAAGTCCTGCAACAGGGCTAACTGATGGCATTTCTTATTAGTTTAGAACAAAGCTGAAATCTAAGCCACAATCTATTTCAAAAGTATGTCATTTTAAATTGATGTTTTTTCAGTCCCCATCATAATGGCATAGAATTAATTCCCCTCCCCAGTCCATATGAAAATGGCATTTCATGCATACATTATTTAAATTTTGCATGTAAATTAACATTACCTGCTGTCATCAGATTTGGGGAAGTTCTAGAAGAGAGAACTATAAAAAGAATAGCTATAGATATTGCGCTGCATAAAGCCATCCTGGGGAGAACTTTAAACCCTGACTGGATGTTGTAAATAAACCAGCGAGCTCCTAAAATCTCTACTCAGGCTCTCTTTATTCTGTATGACACTGATTCTATTTTCTTAGGCTCTAAGCTACTCTACTGCAAGCGCTGGAGCAGAAGTGATTACCGCAGTGACTCCCAGGCCTCCCACCACACTCGGCGGCGTGATGAGGTAAAGGATGCCAGCTCCCACGATGGCTCCCAGGCACTGGGCAACAATGTAGAAGACCGACTTGGCGAGGCTGATCTTCCTCGTGCAGACCATCGCCACGGTCACAGCAGGGTTAATGTGGCCACCGCTGATGTGTCCAAAGCACTGCACCATGGTTGCAATGCTGAGCCCAAAGCAGAGAGAGATGAGGACCATGTCTACAGGCAGGGGCTTCTCTGCTCCACCCCAGTTGATTGTAGAGCCGAGGCTGAGGAGGACAAAAATCAACATGGCCAAAAATTCTGCGGAAACGGCCTTCCAGAAGGGCTGAGTCCAGACTCCTTTGAACGCTACCATGATGCTCTCACACTTGCACAAACGTCCACACTTACTGAAAAGGAAAACAAATCTTCATCAGAAGTCATCAAATAAGCTAATTAATGGGTATATCTTTTTTTCTAAACAAATCTGTACTTTTCACAATGCAGGCAGAATCGTTCACTAAAAAGCAATATCATAGTCAAATCCTAACAGCTTTTACAACAGTGTAGTGGTGGGAGGTTGCCTTGGGATCTATAAGAGAAAATCTATTTGTATGAACACTCACATGAACCAATATTTCAATTCATATTTGTGCAAAGGGCAGTTTCTTCTCTGTGGATATACGGTAAAGATTTAGTCCAGCCAGGAGAATAGATGCAATCTTAAATTTTCACCTTTAAACCAATCATGCTGTCAATAAAGTTCTTTATTTTGGGCTAAGGGTGAAGAACAAGTAGCAGAACAGAACAATGTTTTCTGTACGTTTGTTGTGTTCAATTATGTTTGGCAAAGAAAGAAATGTCTTGATTTTCCAGTGTCTGGAAATGCTATTTATTAGTCTGCACAGCCTTCCTGATGAGTTACAGTTTTGCTAGATACTCAGATACCTATGAAAGTGGGTCACTAAAGAAAAGTTATTTGTGGTATTAATAAATTAGGAGAATAAGCCAAAAGGGAAGCATTTTAATGAGTTTCTAAGGAATGCTAACAAGATTCTTCTCTAAAAACAAAAGAAAAAAAATTGTAACCCCTCCAAAAAGACAGAAAACAAAAGAAAGAATACTCAGCTGCTACATTTGGAACAAAATTTCAAGTGGAAGATGGATGAATTTATGCTCAGTTATCTAAGGTAACTGAGCTACAATGCATATTTAATACCACTTACATCAGAAAGAAGCATAAAATGCACATCTAGTCTTTTCAAGTTATTGCAGGAGGAATGGGCCATGAATTTCTTAAGAGTTGCTGAGAGTTAGGGAAAGGCAATTTAATCCTGTGATTGGAGCAAATAACTTGTTTCCCTGTCTCATTTCTTGTGCTAATTAACTGTGTAGTTTGGATAGGTCATTTGCACTCCATCTCAGTTCTCTAGACTCCCAGATGAGAAGGAGAATTACATTATCTCCTGCACTTGTGAAGTGATCTGACAGAATCCAAAGTTCAAGCAGGACTTGCTCCACTAGAGGAGAACTAAAGCCAGAACCTCAATAGTAAAAAAAAAGCCAACTCCCAAATCTGATTTTGGGTCAAACTCAAGACAAGTTGACGGTTGATTTTGTAAGATCTCATATTAACAGTCAGTCTATGACCAGCTACCAAGATCAAACTTCTTGTTCAAAATCACTCCAAATTCACCACCTTCCCCAGTGCCAAAGCACAGAGCTATCCTTATCTTTGAGCCCTATGTCTAGGTTCTCACTGAAGCCTAAAGGTTGTCAATGGCTTACCTCTGACATCCTCACTAACAATTTAATTCTGTGGCCTGAGCAGGACACAGGAGCAATATCTGTACTAGGAAGAGCTCAGTGTCCCAGGTTGTGTCTCAGGTGAACATTTAATGTTGGGATGAGTCACATCCTGATGTCCATGGAAAACAAACCGGGATGCACAACAAGGGAAGTGGCACTCATCTACCCTTTCACACCCATCTCCATTGGGATACAACATTGTTTTCCCCAGGTTCTAGCTTACACCTACTTTTGCTAAACAAAACACAAGTCCCGGAGTTAAATTCCAGACTTTTGCAAAATTTCCTACCACTCAGGTCACAATGAGGGGACCCTGGCAGACAGGGTTATGGGAAACTCCTGACTTTGCCCCAGTGTGCCCAACCACCTCGTTCTGTGCACAGAGAATAGTGAGATGTGTAAATTAGCTGCATCCCTTCATCTTGTAGCAGTGGGCAGAAAAGATTGTTTGTATCAGATATTAAAACCATTCTGTTACCTTCATTCTAGTTGTGGAGAATCTTGGAAGAACTCATTGTAAGTGTGTGGAAAATGATGAGTATATGTGTGCGAGAAGAAGCTGAGCTGAGCTGCTTATGGGCCTGCCTAGGCTGCCTTTAAGGAGGGCAGATGTCAAACTGCTACACCAGCTGAGACCACGTGCAATCAGCTCAGTCAATGTCATTACAGCCCTCAAAATGCAAAAATGCTGTGTGCAAGCCAAAAGCGTAACTCAAGCACAAAAGCTTGTTCATCAACATAAAGTTTCTACTTTTCTTAAGTAGCATACTGCATGAGAAAAAGTCAAAACAGTAGAACTCTACTGCCAGCCATACTTTGATAATTAATGATCCAAATGCCTATTTTTAATGCAAAAATATTTTTCTGATGCAGGCTGCTTTTCTATGATTTCAACACCCAACAAAACTCCCAGCTGTCACAATAAATTCTTTCTTTCAAGTTGCACACCTTTATTCCCCACAGCAAAAAAAAAAAAAAAATAAAAAATTAAATAAAACTTCCTAACACTCACACTAAAAATGTTAATAAAAGCTTAATACTGTGTTTTAGCCTACAGTCCAAGTTTCCACTTAAATCCAAAAGTTCTCAGCAACTTAGAAATCAACACTGTCACCCACACCCACCATTCTTTCTGCATTCAGTCAGCTTAAAGGCTTGAGTTGAGACAGAGACGGTGATGACTGCCGGTCTGACACTGAAAAGTGAATTCCCAACCACTAAAATCTGCCATCAAAGTTGCAAAACAACTTTTGGAGTAGTTGTTGTTCATGGTTGCCTTCCATAAATACTAAATACCACAGAAAAACAGAATGACACTTTCATGTTATGGTGACACATTAAATTCATGCGTGGCCACACCTGAAATTCTCTGGTCTGGAATATGTGATTACACAGCAGACTGTGTCTGATATGATGCAGGGTGTGTTTTACAGCTCATATTGCCACCAGGGTCCAAGGAGTCCGGGGTATGGACTGGCCTTAGTCCAGGTTCACACAGCGTTAAGGAGAGCGCAGGGCTGCAGCCGTGACGGTGGCTTTGAAGCCGTAACAATATAAATAATAACAAAGGCTTCAGGACAAATCTCACACGGCATTTTTAAAATTCCTCCTTCCCCAACTGGTATCACTTCAAGCAGCGGCTCAAACAGCCAGGCTGCGGGCTGGAAGCCACGGGCACCGCACGGCTGCACGCAGCGGCACCCCCGCCGCAAGCCCCGCTGCGCCGCACGTTCTTCCGCAGCTCCAAGGGGCACCGGGCACCCGCTCGGCACCTCGTCTCGTTTTCCAACACGGTGCTGAGTGAGCGGCTGACACAGGTGCTTAGGGCAGGTGGGAAGGGGGAGGCTCGGGAGCCCAGCGCCGCGGCTCCCTGCACACACACACGCACCTCTCCGTTGCAAGACTACAAGCGGGCAATAAAAGTTTCAGGGCGCGGAACAGCGGGGCTCTGCAACTCTCCAGCCCCCTCGGCACCCAAGGGCCGCTCGAAGTGTCGCCTCCGGGCAGAGGTGGTGCCCTGCGAGCCACTCCACCCCGAACATCCACTCCCCAGCCGCGGG
>VXAV01006243.1:37562-52649 GCA_013399715.1 Alectura lathami
GCCTTCTCCTGTTCTTGTTCTCTCTTTTTTTTTTTTTTTTTTTTTAGCCAATAGCAGAAGCCACAGGAAAGGTGACAGCTGGTGTCTGTTGCTTGGAGTGCAGTATAGGTGGTAACACCACAAAGTTCTTGAAATCAGAGATGCTGATACACTTGCCTGCTTCCCCTCCTCACAAGTCCCTCACCAGAGGACCTCCCCCTAAAACCTGTAGCCTTACCCATGGTAAGAACCAGGTGCAGATGCACAGACTGCATCCATAGACCTGGCAGCATCCTGTTCTGGGCAAGCTAGAGAAGCAAAATGAAAACTCATGCAAAGGGTAAACTTGCAATCCCTGCAATAGCTCAGGTTCATTTGGAATAACCTGGTGGCTCTGCAACACGCTAATAAAACATTTACTTGCCTATACTGTGTATGATATCTTTGCACATACAACGCTATCATATTCATTCACTTCTACAGCCACAGATGAGAACAGATTTAGTCTAAGTTCTGTCAGTACATCCTGAGCCAATAGATGGGAACTCCTTTTCTTTAGAAAACATGTCTCTTCATACAGATTTCAGGTCTTTAAAGTCAAATGCAGCACTTACGTTAAGCAGCTCCCTCCACCATCAGTGAGAAGCATTTGGCTGAATGTTATGACTCTCAAATATATACACTGTGTGTGTCCATGAGCATTTATAAAACACTTGCATACATTTATACATGCATGCGTGCAAGCTTATAGAAAGGGAGCTTTTAAGCAGTAGAACTCAGCTGTCTGAACACACACAGTTTCTCAGATGAATGTTAACTCATTTCCAGAATTTGAAGATCTATCTATATGTATGTCTGCTTTCATCAAGACAGAGATAATTCAATAGGCAGCTGCTAGTCTGCCTACACCCAGCTTTTACACCCAAGTAACTAGCTTGGAAAAATTGAATCTTTAGCATTTAATATCTTGCTGACATCTATTTATAGTCCATTGAGTGCTCCGTGAGATGCCTGGAAAAAAAATGCTCAGCTCCTACCATCTTTTCTCAGAATGTTGTTTCTTGACTGCGTATTATATGGGACACTTTGAATTTACAATTCTTGGGAAATGTATTGGGAGGTTCTTTGGAAGCTCTGCTTTCTGGAAGGAATTTGAGAAAAAGTCTGACATACATAGGAGGAATTTCTACATGAAAAGGACAAGACAGATATGTGTGCACAGATGGTGACTGACAGTACCATACTCTCAGGCAGGCTTATTAGTGCAGCCTCAGTGCCACGATAACATAGATGTGCTGGGCTGGAGCTGGCTTTTTCTTGGCAGCTGAGAGCAAACCAGCAATTGGTTGCAGCCATTTGTGCCGACATGCTTAAGAGGGCAGGAAATGGTGAGAAGGCAAAGAAAGGCTCTACAGAGGGATCCGGATAGGCTGGAAAAATGGGCTGAGGCCAACCACATGAGATTCAACAAGACCAGGTGTCAGGTCCTGCACTTTGGTCACAACAACCCCATGCAATGCTATAGGCTTGGGTCAGAGCGGCTGGGAAACTGTGTGGAGGAAAAAGACCTGGGGGTGTTAGTCGACAGCCAGCTGAACAGAAGCCAGCAGTGTGCCCAGGTGGCCAAGAAGGCCAAGGGCATCCTGGCTTGTATCAGAAATAGTGTGGCCAGCAGGACCAGAGAGGTGATTGTTTCCCTGTTATTGGCACTGGTGAGGCAGCACCTTGAGTGCTGTGTTCAGTTTTGGGCCCCTCACTGCAAGAAGGACATCGAGACCCTGGAGCGTATCCAAAGAAGGGCAGTAAAGTTGGTGAAGGGTCTGGAGCACAAGTCTGATGGGGAGCTGCTGAGGAATATTCATTTTGGAGAAGAGGATACTCAAGGGAGACCTTATTGCTCTCTACAGCTGCCTGAAAGGAGGCAGCAGTGAGGTGGGGTTGGCCTCTTCTCCCAGGTAACAATGACAGGACGAGAGGTAATGGCCTCAAGCTGCACCAGAGGAGGTTCAGGTTGTATATGAGGAAAAATTTCTTGTCAGAAAGAGTGGTCAAGCATTGGAACAGCCCAGGGAGGTGGTGGAGTCGCTGTCCCTGGAGGCATTCAAGAAATGTGCAGATGTGGCACCAAGTGACATGGTTTAGTGGGCATGGTGGTGGTGGGTTGATGGTTAGACTAGGAACAACAATTATATACACATACAAACATATATATTTAAGCGATAAGTTATTACTCTTCTCTTTTCTTTAGTAAGGAAATGGAGTTCTTTCTTCTCCCTTAGGTTTGCTAATCACATCACTTTCTAAAGGTGAAGCAACGTGTTCTGGATCAATGCAGTCTCCAACTTCGTAGTAACTTCCATAAAGCCATAGAAAAAAACTGGCTGTGTTAGTGGGAGATAAATCCTGAGAGTCTCTGGCAGCTCAGCAAACTGGAGACTGTCTCAAGGGTTGCCAGGACCTCAGGAGGAGCTGGGGAAACATGGCTCCAGGTACCAGGTGTTGCTGCTTTGGTGCCTGGGAGAAAGCAGGAGTTTGCTTACATAGGTGGGGTCCATTAATGTCACACAGATCTCTCTTCTGCTCCTCCAGAAGCTCCTAGTTGAGCATCACTTTATTTAGGGCTATGGCAACAAAATACAATCACTTCTCCTAAACTGGGCTCTGAATAAAATGAGAAAGGAAGATTCTCAGCCTGTCTCTGTCTGCTCTCATCTGTATGAAAGGAACCAGAGGGGCGCTTTCCTCTGGTCAGACAACCTGGCACTGGTTTTATGCTGAGGCAGTGCCTGGGCAGGCTTGACAGATGCACAGTGTTTTGAAACAGAGCTTGCATTCTTAAGGCTGCCAACTGCACAGAACAGAGCTGAATGATGCACTTCTTGGCTGGAACAAAACTGGGAACTCCCCGGCTTCTTCCATTCTGTTGGAAATAAAATATAAAGAAAGGGCATGAGCATCCTATGAGATAAATTCCATGATACTGACCTATTTCAAAGCATAGCTATTTATGCACAGAGTTTGTTGCTTTTTGCAGAAGGTGTGTGGTGTAATCATGTCCATTTACAGGACCACTTTGCCACTGGGGAAACTGAGGCAGAGAGCAGATGAGGTTGCTCAGCAAGCCTGTGAAGTTACAGAACATGGAGGAGAATCCATGTGTCTAAAGTCCAAGTCCAATATTGCAGCCACAAGCAGAGCTATATCTCAGGAATCTGTGGAACTCCCTGCAATTAGCTACAGAGCCAAAAGCTTAGCAGTTCTCCCCCCAAACAGGTATGTTTATGAACACTTGATTTAACTGAAAACATTCTCAGTAAACTAAATAATATGATCGTTTCCCCAACCCACCCACATATACAGATTTCAGAAAGCAAGTCATTCCCATGTATCTGGGGCTAGGGGCAGATTCCCTTTGCTGAGTCAGTTGCATACCCTAGTGCATCCCCTGTGTGTCCCTGCATTGTTCTCTGGACTGTAAATGAATTTCTAGGTACAGGACAAGTACATCTGTATTTTTTATGAAGTGAAACAATTTATGGCCTGATTTCAGACACCAGGTTCGAAGGCCAAATTCTTTTAGTTCCGAAAGCATCACAGCAGGTTATAAGGCTGATAAACTGGTATTAACATTACAGTTAAAAATTCTCATCTGATGCACTGTTAGCCTGAAGGCACGTACAACAAAGACTTTTATATATAACCTAAATACACAATACATAGCTCTATTAAAATATTTTCCTCTCCGACTTTTGAAAAGTGTCATATTGTAATTTTCATTTAAATTTAAACTACATTTAAAATTAAAGCTGTGATCTCCAATGACCCATCACTGAGATAGACTAGCCTGAGGCAGGAGCAGCTCTAATAAATTTGGCCTTTTGGGGAGTTGCACCAGAGGACATTTTGGGAGGCTGCACTGTATTTGACTGCACTGTGGCTGCACAACTCTGACTACAACTCAGCTTTGGAAGAGATGAACGTGAGGGCTGCGTTCTGGCTCTGCGAGCCCAATCCTATGCGGAGAGAGGTAGCTGCCTTATGTAGGCAGAAATAGGAAGAATTTGAGAATTCAAGGCCGCTATCAGGTCTCCCCTGAGCCTTCTCTTCTCCAGGCTGAACAGCCCCAACTCTCTCAGCCTGTCCTCACAGGGGAGCTGTTCCATCCCTTGGATCATTTTTGTGACCCTCCTCTGGACGTGCTCCAACAGCTCCATGTCCCTCCTGGGCTGAGGACTCCCCACCTGGATGCAGCACTCCAGCTGGGGTCTCACCAGTGCAGAGCAGAGGGGCAGGATCACCTCCCTTGCCCTGCTGGCCACGCTTCTTTGGATGCAGCCCAGGATGCGGTTGGCTTTGTGGGCTGCAAGGGCGCACTGCTGGCTCATGTCCAGCTTGTCATCCACCAGTACCCCCAAGTCCCTTTCAGCAGGGCTCTGCTCAATCCTTCCATCCCCCTGTTTGTATTGATAGTGGGGGTTGCCACGACCCAGGTGCAAGACCATGCATTTTGCTTTGTTGAAACTCATGAGGTCAGCCTGGGCCTGCTGCTAGGCCTCTCTGGGTGGCATCCTGTCCCTCAGGTGTGTCAACTGCACCACACATCTTGGGAAACTCAACTGTGATGTTCAGAACAGGCAAAACAGCAAAGGGAGCACTCTCCTTCCATTCCAGCCCTGTTGTGGACTCGCCGTGATGTCTTTATGGGACATCTGATTTAGCCTGACAACTGACCTGAACTGCTTTGAGATTGTCAAATGGAGTAATGTTCAGAATTAAAAAGCATCTACTGTAATGGAGCCCCTTAAAACAGGCTCTGAATGCTGCATCTGATATTTAGTATACGTGCAATTGCACTGAATGCTGTGGAGTATTTTCATTCCTTTTCTGCATACGTTCAATATATTTTTTGGAGTAAAACAAACATCTGTGCATAGCTGTGGAGATGGGGTTTTACATAAGTTACAGTGGATGACCTTCAGCTTTTGTTTTTTTTGCCTAGCACTCTTACAGAACATAAGCTAAGCTACACCCCAATCTCACACTTTGACCTTTTAAAATTTATTTTTAAAAATAGAGGTTATCTTTTATGCTGCAAATTATGCCTTTATCTCTTATAATCCCACAAGTAAGATACCACAGTCCCACTTCAATTATGCTAAACTCTTATGTTAATTTTAAATCATGTAACTTAATTCCTGGCAAAGCAGGCTGGTGATTTTCAAAATGTGGTTAATGAGGCAAAGTACAATCTAGATTCTGCTACTGAGATCATCTGAATCCCTTAGGTCACTGAAGATGACTGTGGATGGGCTCTTCTTTGCGAAAGTCTGGGTTAAATTTCCAAAAAATGAATTTTTAAGTGCAGTTCGGGGCTATGAAATCTGAAGTTGAGCATACAAAGAAGTTAAATTACTTTCACTAGAGTCATAGAACAACAGTGCTGCTAAAAAAATTACGCTTCTGTGCACATGCACACTTTCAAGGCCTTAAATAGTGCCCTCCTTTTTTAAATCACAAATGCAAACCATACCAGATTTTCAAGATGACAACTGAGGGACCCAGTGTCTCTGTCCATGGACGCATGCAAATCAGTGTCATTTTCGCTCTCATTTGCAGAAACCAAACATTTGCTAATAACTTCTTTCACCCTCTTGACTCAAACAATGACTTTGTCTAAGACCAGTTTTTTTTTTTTTTTTTTTTTTTTTTAAATAAGGCTTTACAGCTTTTTAAAGACAATTATACCTCCCTCCCAACATCTCCAAATCTTTTTCACTCTCTGGTCAGATAGGCTGAAAGTTTGTCACCAAAGCAAGCTCAAGGTAAAGTCTCTGAAAAATTTAACCTTTGTAATTTATTACTATTTATTTCTCTGTATTAGAGAATTAACTCAAAACATACATGAATTCATTTCCACTGTTTATTAGCATGCCAAACTTTCTATTGCATATGGCTTGGGGAACATATTAGTACATATGCCTTTTTCTTTTTTTCTGGTGTATAAATTAACAATTAATTAGCAAACATTTGCAGCAGAGAAGACAAAGCAAATACTGGGGTGCCAAAAAAAACATTTTAAGAGATGTTATCTATGTATTACTTTTCAAAGTTGAATCGAGTTACAATAGCAATGTGTAGCATGACGTTTGCCGAAAAGATGGCGTTAATCGAATGAACGCTAGCACCAACATGCAACAGGCAGGACAAAGAAAATGGCAGAAGCATGGTTGTCGTTCAAGGAGCGCAAGATCACTTTGAAGTGGTGTCCACCACACTTCCACCGAGATGTGAGAGCTTACCTCAGTTTGCCAGGACAATGAATAGGACAAAGAGGTGAGGTTGTTTCCCCTATGTTCTCCCGACTTAATGCCCCTTGACTTCTGTCTATGGGGGACCTTAAAGGATGTGGTGTACTGTAGAAAACTGGCTACAACTGGTGGCACTTTGGGAAGAAACTGAAATGGCATGCGCAGTGATACAAGCGGACACTTTGATCAGCGTTGCTCAAGCAGTAGTTTGCTGTAATCAGAGGTGTATGGACACTTAATAACCACTTTGAATACCTTCTGTAATTGCAGAAGTCAAACGTGACTTGAATTCATCTTTTGTTAGCAGTATATATTGCATCTTACAATTTGAATACCATTTTTTCTTTTCTTAAAATGTGTATACATTTTTTTTGGCACCCTCTGTATATGGATATCAAAAGGTTGGTGTACATTTATTTTTCACTTAACACCTCTGATGAACTGGAAGAACTTCCCATCTGGCAAGAGAGATTTGTTCAGGATTTGAGGTACTTACCTGAGGAAAGGGCATCCCAAGCACTTCTGGTGTTCACACCCATGGTCCACCTAGGCACAGTGATGGCTCACACCAGTAACACCATGTGCGTTTCCCTGTCTGAGGCATCTGTGCACCTCCTCATTGGTGCTGAACATCTGCACCTCTCCAAGCCTCATGCTGATGATGGCTTGTGGGCTTTTTCATTCCTGTCTTTGCCTCACAGCCCCATGGAATGGGCTGGCTTAGCCACAGGTGCTGGTAGCCCCACCCAGCACCACCTCTGCCTCCGGCTGCCCAGTCTGCTCTTACCTTTCCCCCTCAGAGTAGCTCATCCTGCCACTAGGAGTTGGGAAGAGCCTGCTGGCACCGCAGAGGTTATAAATGGCTTTTCTCCTCTTCTGAGGAGAAAACTGAGGGAGAAACAAGCAGTGAGGGCAGGTGAGGGAAATAGCCTCTCTCCCTGTGGGTCAGCAGGGACTCACAATTACTCCTGTGGAAGGACTGAAGCCATAGATTTGCACTAGATGAGGGAAAGGACAGAAACAGCTCTGATCATGAACAATTGTGGCACCATCCATGCAAAAAATTGCTGGAACCTGGACTGATGATTGGACTCCGGAGACCAAGAGCAGTCGCAAGCAGCTGCAATGAAGTTGCTTCCTGGTACAGACATTGCTATGTCCTATAGCTGCCACCCTAAGACTTTGCCCTACCACTAAAAATGAAGACTACCTTGAATACCACTACCACAGTAAGCAGCATGTGGTTGACTCCAATGTTAAATTAAATGTTAATTTTAATGTACACGTCAGTTCTCTGAAAGGAAGGTCATGTTGTCATCTGTAGTACATCAGTCAAAATGGGGTAGTGGACTGTGACTTCAGATCACAGGCTTATCCAAGCTTGTTCTGCTAAACAGTTGAGCTGCTGTGTCATTTGTAGTTTTATGTATTTGTTTTTGAGACCATTCTTCAATAAAAAACACTGAGGGCTAGAAGTACCTACAGTCTAACCGTAATCAAACAACCAACTCTTACAACTGAGAAGAATGAAAGCATTTTTAGAAAATTAGCCAATGCTTCTTTATTAATAAGCAACAGAAAGTAAAAAATACATTCAAAAATAGTTTCAAAACCAATTTCTAAAGCAGGCAAACGGAAAAGAATCATGCTATTCTAAATGCTTTTTTTCTTAAACCTTTAAAAGAACATTAGGTAAGCTAGTGCAACAGCTGGCAGCACTACCGCTTCCACAGTAAAATCAATAATGGTAAAAGCAGCTTTTTCAGACATTTTAGTGCAATTTAGTCTCTTTACAGTTTTTTTTTTGGTGCATTTTCCTATGACTTTATGTCAATTGATGTTACTGTAGCCTATAAAACCTGCACTAAGTCAAGACAACTCCACTTAGTAGTTACTTTTTTTCCTTTCAGGGATAAGATCAAAATAGTTGTTTTGAATCTCAAAATGATAAATACCTCATAGAAGCCTGAAGCTATTCTGGTGCTATACAATTGGTGATGTATAATTGAACATTAAGTAATCCAGGTAATAGAAGTTGTAGGTCAGCTGTCTCTCCTCCTTAGATAATTCCTTTAAGTATTGCCTCACTACTTCTGCACTTGTTCTCTCATCAGAGGAATGTCTATCTTTGAATTTAGGAAACTTTAGCTTAGGTGGAGCACCTATCAGCTGCAAAAAGTAGTTGGCGTCTTCTTCCAGAGTTTCAAACTTTCCTATAAAATCATAGCTGATGAGGCAGGGGTAGCAAAGCTTACTGACTTGCTCCCAGTGAATGTCCATTCCTACTGGACGATGGGAATCTAACAGATACTGGATAAACTCCTTGAACTTAACTCCTGATCCTGTTTCCAATGCCTCTTCATTTGCATTATGTCTATACTTCTTAATTATTGCCTTCCCAAACACTGGATGGTAATAGCTATTTGGATGTTCAAACTTATCCCTGAAGGCAGATACCAATCTTTCCAAAGGATCACGCACAAATACAGTCTTGGTGTATGTGTTCAAACGTGTGTATATCCCTTTTAGGTCATAACTGTCCAGTTTCCTTAGATGCTTTCCGTAGTGCACATCATCGTGGGAAATATTGTGTGCTGAAGAGGTGAGTCCATTGAGCACCATAAGGACCCTCTTCCAGTTGGAGCAACCTGCTTTCGGCACCTCGCAGTACAGGACCTTGTGCCTATCCTCCACATAAATTCTTGACACCACGTGCACCAGGTGGCTTCGCAGCTTCCTCTTGCTGTTGTATTTCTTGCAGAACTCATACAGGAAGGACCTGCGCTTTTCCTGGGTGCTGTCGACATCCTTCCACCGGTCACCCTTGACCAAAGTCTTGTTCAAAGGGCGCAGTGCAGGAGGTAAATACACCTCTTTGAACTGGCTGAAGGGTGACTCACTGATCTTCTGCTGGTCAGACAGTCCTCTTACCAAGGAGACTGCTACTGCATCAAAAGGTTCAGCCTTGCCCTGCCAGTGCTGGCTGCCCAGGATGGCCATCTCCTGTCTACCAAGGCCTGGAGGAGTGTGCCTGATCTGTGCTGCTTTCCTTTGCATCCCTGGAGGTGGAAGCATGAAATCCTGCAAACATTGAAAGAAGCAGAGCTTACAATGCAGCCACAGCATGGCCGAGCCCATTCACATCACAACAACGGCCCAGAGGGCGGTGTGCAAACAAGGCGCCGTCAGCACTACAAACCCTATTTTGAACCACTTGATCAATACATCCTGTTTAGCAACAAGCTGGGCTAATTACTGGAATACATACACACCTGGCAGTGCACAGTAGGTCTTCCTACAAAAATAAATAGCTTACGCCAAACCTTTTAAGAAAGCAGAAGGTATTCACACAGGGATGCCAAGAAGCCCAGTTGGGGTGGCCAAGTGCTATTCCATGCCTATTACCTTTTCCCTCCATGACAGCACTGGTCAAATTTCACTGCTGTTAACAGCCTTCCAAAGCGCATGTCAGAGCTGAGCCAACTGCAGGTGAATCTGCTTTTACAACTGTGAGCTGGAGCTTGCTTCCCAGCAGCTGCACAGCCAGTCTGGTGGTAGGGAATCAAACCAGAGCTCCTAAACAGGCACACCAGTGGGCTTGAGCAGGGTGTAGTGACAGCTGATCCTCCCCCTCTCCAAAAAGGTCCTCATCCTGTTCCCCTATGAATAGGTCGTGAAAGTGGCAAGCATTGGACTGCGCACAGATAAAGCATTTGCCATGCAGAGGTCTGAACCTCAGCTATTTGTGTTCACAGCCAACAGGGCAAAAATAAATGTTTTTAGAACTTATTCCATCTGACTTTTTTAAACATCAACATTAATGACATCAACTAACTAAACATCAACTAGTGACCCTGCAAAGAATGTGAAAAGATGAGACTTTCCTCCCAAACATCTCTTCTAGTGCTCCCAGCTTCCGTGCAATCCATGAGCTGCAGAAACAGCAAAGCTCAGGTCTGTGTTTTGCTGTCAAATTCTCCGAATTATCATGCAACCTGCTTGAAAATTTTCTTACAGGTTAGGTATTTCTGTTCTCTCATTCTTGAGCGGATTTCATTGTGTCTACTACGGCTTCCACACTTTTTCCTCCCTTCAGCAGGCAAGTCCACAGCACTGGGACATCTATATAGCTTTTTTGGAAACTTACAGAAAAAGACTCTTCTGCCATAAAATGATTAAACATTTACTGGAAAGTTGATTTGTGGACTGGCAGACCATACGTGTGGATTTGGGAGGATGGGAAAACTCATAGGCCTACTCAAATAAGGCTGTTAACAATTCAGAGGAATAATGTAAGAAACAGTAATGCATGGAATGCAACTTGGATTCCAGTTGAAAATAAAGCTTATGGAAAAAACAAGCAGTTCCAAGAAAAATTAGCCTAACCTGATGTGTAGTAATTTCCAATGACAAAAACTGATCGAGGGGATCAGACCATTGGCTATTGCCACAAACCACTGACTAGCAGGTATTTGCTTTCATTGGACAGAGTAAAATGACTTTTGTACTGGTGAAAGCAGTAGAAGAAGAAAGCCATGAAGGACTTGTACATCTAAGAGAGACTAAATGGCTGTGTTTTGAGAGCTCCAAAAGGATAACTGAATTCTTTATTTATTCTCTATTCTTTAATTCTCTTACCACCTGATTTTTAATTTTGTTATTTTGTTATTAATTTCATTATTTTAAACAGAAGAAACACACGTGCCTAGAGATTTATTCCTTCTGCTCTAGAATGGGCAGAATTCAGGAGCATTGTTAGTGTATAATAACAGAAGGTACTGCTAGTAGTAAAAGAGGAGATGACTAAGTCTAATGGGAATTTCAGAATCACAGTGAATGGTGATTTACAAATGCTACTGCAGAATCACAGACTTATAAATTAATTGAATTTTTTAACAATAAAAGGAACTTTAAAAGATGAAAATGAAATATATGAGATACGGATAAATCAAGCACACAATATCAGGCTCAATAGAAGTAGGAACAAAGTAATCAAAGGTCTTAAATTCGTCAGTGTGGATCTAGGTAATTGTATAATATAGAAGACAGTGCCCAGAGACTGTGACTGGACTGGGATACTGCAATGTAGAGAAAAATCAGGAGAGGGAAGGAGCACCTCGTGACTTCCTGTGGTATGAAATCCTAGTTTAGTGGTCTACTTCAGAGAACATTTCAGTACAAATACACTTATCCTCCAGAATTTCAAACTAAAAGCCACTGAAATGAGCTGCACGCTTCAGAGAGAAAGTTCAGCTTCCTGAATTCAGTCTGCCATCCTGAATCAGTGGAGGACACCTTGCTTCCACCAGGCCAGGATGGAAGAAGAAAGACTGAAAGGTGTGTGGTCTTGATTTTATTCAATTTCAAACAGTCCACCTGGGCACCTGAGATGCAGGACCAACCTCAGAGGATAACCTGAGGAGGTACCAGAAGAAGATTGCATTTCAGGCTCAGAAACTGCGAATGCAGCAGCAGGAACCACTACTGAAGGATTTTTCATGGGATTAAAAGACTTCAGAGAAGGATGGGCAGAACTATTCAGAGAAATCTCAGGTAACATCCTAAAGGACAACATGCACCGTGGGAGTCGCTTGAAAGGGGCTCCCTCCAAGCAATATGAGGCAAAAGAAGAATGCATCTATTGGGGGAAAAAAAAAAAAAAAAAAAAAAGGCAGTTATAACTATGCCTTGTGCATGTTGTGTNAAAAAGAAAAAGAAAAAGAAAAAGAAAAAGAAAAAGAAAAAGAAAAAGAAAAAGAAAAAGCTCCAAACAGAAGAAGAAAAAAAAAAAAGACCTAGGGGAAAAACAATGACACAGGAAGTTCTGAGGACAAAAAAATTATCTGAATATGTAAAATACTATTAGTTGTTTCCCCTCTCCATTTTCTCTTCTCATTGAGATACATATTCCATAGTGAATACAACTGTAATGGCTAATAAATGTCATTATAAGATCCACAAGGGACTGTGTGCTTGCAGTAAATGCCAAATGTAACTTGCTATATCTAAGAATGGGAACGGATACCAGATAACAATAATTTTCAAAGGCATAAATGGCTGTTACATTGCCACAGAAGTTTTCCAACTAAAAAGGAAAAATAAAAATCAAACCTGACTACACACATGCCTAGGCAACTAGGTTAGTAGCAAGTAAAGGTAAGATGAATAAAGAGATGAATTGAGATCTGCATTTGATGAGAGACATTTAACTAGAAAGTTTTCCTGTGAAACTAACTGTTCAAGTACTTGTTGAATAAGTAGTGCTGTATTTCTTAAACAAAACTACCTAAGTCTGGTATATTTAACTGCTACCACTCCCACATGCAGGAGAGCTGAAAGCCACATGCTCTGAAAGGAGTTCAATATTTTATAATACCAGGCTTACCCAAACTTAGGTGCCTTCCTCTTGGCGCCAATGATTTTTCAGGGCCCATTTTATGACACCTTAGAGTTCTGAACATCCCCATGCTATGCTGATTCTTTTTGAACAAGGTATAAGAAAATTGCAAAACCACTAACCATTAAAAAAAAAAAAAAAAAAAGAACACATGGCCATTATATCTAGATTCCTAACAGTTCAGCCCACACGCTGCTGAGCACCATCATTTTGGAATGTGCCTGAACATACACCAACAGGCAACAAGCAAATAATCCTCCAGCAGTTACCAGCTCTGGCTCCAGATCTTCCCATGCAAATGCTCCTCTTCCAGACAAGTGTCCAAATGCAGGGATGGCCACTCCTGGCTTTCTAAAGAGCAGATAAGTTTGGGAAAAAGCCGCCTGGCATAGGAAAGCAAGTCTGTCCTTGAGACACGTGACAACCTGAGCAGCAGACGGCACACATTTCATCCAAGAATTAAAAACCAGTGAAGTGCTGCACCCTAAGGAGTCTAACTTAGAAAAGTATGCACATAACCTCTGTCTCCCTTTAGCTAGACAGGAGCAGAAGGGAGACTTCAAATCTGTATTCTTTTGAATACAACAAAAAAGGAATTAAGCAAGAATGTTAGTTTTAACACTTTGCTACTGGCAGGCAATCTGGTGAAGCTGCTGAAACAAAGGCATTTTTTAGGTCGTTAGTGTGTTCATGGATTTTTTCTGTCATCTTTATTGCTGGGGATTCCCTGCTCCTCCCCCACCCACAAAAGGATTTTTCCTTACTGTAAAAGTAAGTAGCCAATACTTCCTTTTTACACACATCAAAGCCATCCTTTCCTTTTATACCTTCACAAGCCACTGGGGTAGAAAAGACTGACAACTGCCAAGAATGCTTAAGACTCATCCAGTTATGCTTTGTGGTGGTTTTACAACGCAGTGGTGAGATCTCATCTAGACAGCTTGCAATTAGAGCATCCTGCCATGCAAAAAAGATAATGATGTATTGAAAAAAATGATATTCCAGGGCTGATTTACAAAGATTTAATGGCCTGCAGTGCAGACAATGCTGTGTTTCCTAAACGTTTTAGTGCTGGATCTTCTTTTACAATAACAGGAATAATAAAATTAAGTAAGCCCAATAGAAAATGTAGGCCAGAGAACAAAGGAGGAAAGAAATACTCTACTGTGCTTTTCTGTGGTACTAAATTATTACATTATAGGTATTAGAAAGGTGTTTTTTTGTTTGTTTATTTGTTTTTTTTTTTCCCCTCAGCATCTAGCTAGCATATCTTCTGTCCCAGCACATGCTTCCTGAATTTCTTCTTAGGAGCAACTGCACAGATCACCTGGGAGCACACTGTACTTTGCTTTTCACTATGGCTTGTACTTGGCTGTTGCAGATTTGAGAGCCTTGAGGACTCTTTCAGCGCTATTATACTGCACAGCTAACATGGGTGTTCTGCAAACACATGTGTGTTCAAAGGTGATAAAATCTTCATTTCTTAAGCAAAAAGCAGCTTGAAAGGTTTTTTTGTTTGTTTTTTTTTTTTTTTTTTTTTTTTTGTTAATTTTATTTTTAAAAAAGTATCCCTTATCCTTTGACTCTAGAGACAAAACCTCTGAGGAGCCCAGGGGGTTACAGAAGCTGAGATGGAACACCTTGATTCTTTCAGGTGCAGTATTATATATCTGGGGAACATTTAAAAGTTTAAAAGCTTTTAAAGGCTGTAAATATTCATACCTTTAAGCAGATACATAAAGATTCCAAAAAGCGTATGTGTTTGTTATATTTTTATGTACGTAACCAAACCCACACCCCGTTTAATCTACTTGTTGATAATTCCTAAGTCCAAACAGGTAAGGTCCTGATTTGTTGCACCTCCAGAAGCAGCCTCCTCGGTCCAGAAGCCCGTGGCAGGAGAGCACTGCCAGGAAGCAGAGCACCGCTCGGGGGACGTGCTGCCGGCGCAGAGGACAGCAGCGTTGCCTCAGCAGACACTTTGTAGCGTGAGCCATGCCTTCAGACCGGCTCGGCACCTCGCCCCCCGCCCCCTCCTCTTTCTCCCGACCTTCCTAAATTCCTTTCCCTCAACAGGGAGGATCCTGTGCTAAGGGTAAATGCATGGCTCCGCCTACATCCCTTTCTCTTTTAGCCCATTTGTGCTTTTTGGTATTCTTTCAGCATAAGATGCTATGTTTTTCGCAAGCAGCCATTTAGCCAACACTTCCTTAGAAGCTAAGGCATTCATAAGCAAACTTGGTGCTGTCTTTTGCTCATGTTCCTACTGGACAAGTCCACATAAGATGNAGAAGGAAAGAGCATTTGTGTTTTCTGATCAACTCCAGGAAAGGGTTCTGCAGTACATTCTTTCAGAAACTTACCCATGAGAAGCAAATCCTTCACCCTCCACCAAAAAAAAAA
>VXAV01006243.1:53179-65046 GCA_013399715.1 Alectura lathami
ATATTGTTTTAATCTTATCCTAATTTTCGTAAAATATCAAGTTTTCCCCATAGCTGGGCACAGTTGGGAGGATTTCTTAGTAGAGGCCCGCAGTTATGGCAGATGACTCAGAATTGTTATTTGGTTGAAATATGAGGAAGATTTTGCATGACTCCATTTCCAGCATGCCAGAGAAAACTTGAGCTGTTACCACCTCACTTTAAATGTAAAAACATGTAGAACCATACTTTTACATTTATGTGCAAGTTTTCTTAAGCCAGACAGGAGAATGGAATATCCTTCATATTTTTTTTTGTTAGAAGCGTATTTGCAAAGCATAATTGAGAACAGCCAGACTCCTCTGCTCTAACGCTACCTCACCTAGCAAGTAAATATGCCCACAACTTTCTCCTGTCACAGAAGCTGTATAGTTTAACATTGCTGAGTTAAGAGAAACCCTACAGGAGCTCTCAACAGAGACACTACTCAGGCTGACCACAAGTGACAGTCAATGCTGATGAGGTGCTTTGCCTTCTAGTGGAGTGCAGATAAACCTCTTGATTCATCACTTGTTCTTAAAACAGCTACTCCAGAGACAGGCACCAGTAACTCCTCTCCTCCCAGCAGAGTAATGAATTTTTAGCTTATCTAATTTATGCCAGGCAAATCACCACTGCTACATGCCTCACAAGCCAGAGGTATTCTTTACGAGCAGTGCATGTTCAGTGGAAGTACTTCTGTTGGAGGTGTATCACGTTGCCTTGTGGTTTATATGCAATTCCATTATGGAAGAGGAAGAACAAAACAATTATGCTTTGAACTTTCACAGTTCATTCTGCCCCTGAAGTTCTCAGAAGATCACAAAACAGCAGCAAGTTTAACATTTCCTCTGGATTAAGATCTAGGAATATTTTTTATGTGGAGCCACTAGTCACAGGCCTGACAGTCAATACTTTTTACTGTAATAGATCGAATATTCTGCTATGAAATATGTACTCCTAAACCATACGTACTTCTACCAAACACTGCTAAGATTACTAAATGAGCTTGAAGGAGAAGAGAAAAGAGTATATGAAGTGATCAGAGTTTCCTGCAGAGACTCATGAAGAGGCAAACTTTGAATCTTGTAGCTGAAATACAATTAGGTTCAAGAGANAAAAGGTACTTTTGAACACAAAGCCAGACACAAAAAATAGCTTATCATAGTAAAAAAAAAAAAAATACATCAGGTAATTTTTAATTAACATATATCAGTCATTTTGAGTGCTGCTTTTCAAAACAGCTTTGTGTGAATCAGTGACTATTGCCCCTTGAATCTACTAGCAGAATGCTAGGCATCTCACTGCAGGATGACTCAGAGCTACAGCAAGGACACAAAGTGAGTGAGGAAGGGAAGAGGGAAAGAGGCATATTTTCATTTTCTGTTTAAATTATGGTGTGGGGTTTTGTGTGTTTTGTTCTCTTTTGTTTTTGTTCTGTTTTGGTTTTATTTTAAATGTGGTGTGGCCTAGTGTCAGGGAATAAGCTGGTGTGGAAAAAACTGGGAGAACACCACCAGTCCAGAGCTAGTTTTGGGGAACAACCCAGACGCACAGGCCATCGGGAAAGCTGAGAAGCCCAACACGGCAAGATGAACAGCAACATTATCAGGACAACAGTAGTTGTTCTGTCCCCATTTAGTAAGAGGACAGGAGAAATCCATTTGTCTGCACCCAGGACCCTCACAGATACTGCTGGCTTGGCACTGGGCTCCCCTCCTCACCCTGCCTCCTCCTCAAAGTGCAGAAAGCACAAAGTTACCCATGCTAACGAGGGAAGACAGTCTGCACCAGCCACTTCAACAAGCTGATTCATATGGTCAGCAGCTTGGATGAAGGAAATTAATCTCTAATTTTACTTGCCAACTCTTGTTCAAGTCTGGAATTAATTCCCTCCTGTTTCCGCTCTCACAGTCAAAACATACGGTTTCTCCAAAAAATGTTCAAAATGGGACGGATAAGAAAGATCAAGGCACAGTTAATAGAAAAAGTCCCAGTTAAGACGCCATAGTTATCAGAAACTAACAAGGCTATGTAACTCTGTGAGACAGAATAAAGATTCAATAAGGCAGCTGCAACTAAGTATTGAAAACAAAAATAAGCACCCCACCTTATTACCAGTAAGGAAACTACTGTCAAGGTGAATCAACGGTAATGCTAAATCAGCTTCTGGACAGTGCAACGTTGATACTACTCCTTTAGCTTTCTGACAGCAGTTGAATGGGGCTGGTTTTTCACAGTATAGCTGACAGACTTGTAAATAAGCGCAGAGACATTACAGCCCAGGCAGCTTGCATCTGGACAGAGACTGCATCCAGTTTACATGCAGCACTTGCCTCTAGATGTGTAGCTAAAATGCACTGCTAGTAAAAGGCAAATTTCAGATCATGGACCACTTAATGTTTGGCCATCTTTCGCTGTACCTCATTCCTACACAGTCATACTCATTTTGGGTACAGGTGTCTAGTATGTTCAATCAGTATTTAATTCTGACCACAGTCCTCCTCCTGTATATTAATAAAACCTAAGGCAGCCACTGCATTCAGTGACCAGAAACATTCACCCAGCACTCACTGATTTCTGTACAGAACAATGTCATACTACAGAAGCTTAAACAACCTGAAATTCAGAATGGACTCAAACTAAGATGACACTTGTTTTATGAAGAACATAAGGAAACAGACCTTGGGTTCCACTACTGGTACGTTTACTATGTGCATATAGGGAGTTTAAATCTGAAGATGACACATTCAGATAATCTCAAAATATTACATATTTCTCTCTTTTTCAAGTTTGTTACATAATGTTAGTGTGCTTACTTTTTCACAACTTAAAGCATAGAAGCAAGCCAAGTGAACTAACACGTTCCTCTGTTGACACGTAATTTTCAAAATCATTACTTCCAAGTACGTGGTAATTCATATACACAGTCATTTGATGAAGAGGTAAATAAATAATGTCTCTTGCACATTCACAACTCAAGCCAGGCAGGCATTTCTGGGTACACCTGATATTTTAAACAACATCTACTTTACATCTTGAAGAAGGGGGCTGACACAATAAGCTAGATAACAACTTCTCTCTATCCCGAGGAATTAGAGATCATGTCCTGGAACTTAGTGACCAGCACCCACCCTACATCAGGAAAACCTAGTTCCCCTGGGCACCACCTCCATGAGGAGGAGATTCACACATATTTCCCCAGAAGCTGATCTAACTGCTGGGTATTAACTCTGGAGGTCTACTAAATCTGCAAGTTTGGACTGAAACCCTGGCTCCAGGGAGTGCTGTAATCACCAGGAGGACAAGCCTCTCTCTGTAGTTTACTTCTACTTACAGAAGGAATATAACAGAAGTTGTAGGCTTTAATCTTCTGAGGCAGAGAAAGAAAAAGAAGCATGGGTTTCCTTACCTCGGGTATCACTGACTCAGTTTTCACAGATATCTCAATGCCATTTTAAGACCTTTCAGAACACCTGTACCTCATGCAGTCCAACCCAGTAGGCATGAGCTTTCCCAGCAGGATGGCCATTTCTGGGTTCCCGCCACACTGAGAAGTGACTGGGTTGGCACAGGGTTGCCAACTCTGGGGCACAACTGCACCCACAGAGCAACAGTCCTACAGGGCTCAGCTGCCACCACGGTAAGGTGATAAATGAGCAGAGGTTATCGCAGACCTGGATGTGAGTAGAATTTCAGTACTTCAGTTTCATTCCTAACCTGCCCCCACAAACTACAGTGGAGACAGCTACTTGCTTAGATGTTTGAGTAACCAAATGCAGAGTTTGGATGCCCATTAAGATATCTGGAATAATAATGAGGCAAAGAATGTATGCTATATTGTGAAACAATGTGATTCCAAGCCCAAAAGGCTTCGAGCTGGGTACCAAATGCTTTCCACCAATTACTTAAAGGAATTACTTCAGCTGCAGACATCAAGCTACAAGCAATCTGTTCACCAAACTGTTCTCACAAGCAGCGAGACAAGTAGTGGCCTAGTTTTGCAGGGGTTTCACTCTCATTTCCCTATCCTGTCTCTCCCAGCCCAGCTCTTCCAGTTCCTGCCTGAACCCAGCTGGTGGCAGTGGGCAACATGAATGTGGTGGCACACCAGCTGCATTCCTGCTTGTTGGCCAACTCTCTACCTCCTCCTGAAATGGACATGGAGTTGGGATTAACCTTCTGTCTTTCCCCCAGAGAGGAAAAAAATTCTGTTTTTCTTTTGTAACCATGCTGAAGCTGGCTAAAATCGGCCTTTGCTTCAAACCTTATCACAGGAGGATTGACACAGAGATGGCCTGGCAGTGTGACCGGACAGATCTCCCCAGAGAACCAAGGCTATTTACAACCAGATACGTGTACAAATGAAGATGAATAAACAAGTGTACTCCTTCTACCAAAAACAAAACAAAACAAAATAAAATAAAATAATAAGCCTTAGTACTGTGCTTCTCCATACATGGCAGTATTTCTCACGTTAGTGGCTGTGGTAAGATCCGCAGAGTTTTTTTTGCTGGTAAACAGAATCCATTTCCATCTTATCTGCAGGTATCTTCCAGCCTAAACAAGACATCTTACTCTTTTAGAAACAGTAAGAAAAGTTTCAAATGAAACTAGGTTCAGCTGAAGAATATTAATGTATATTCAGGCATGAAAAATTCAATTTCCCTCAAATTGCTTTGGAAGAGACAGTAAGATCTCTAGAGGTCTCAAAGTAGTTTCTGCTCAATCACAATTAGCATTTTATTCAAATTAGATGACTTTATTGGTAAATAAAAAATAAATATGAATATATATAGCACTCTTGGTTGGCAGATATCTCAGATCTGTACTTGTCTATATTCATACACTTTTAAACAAGTACATGTGTTCAGTTTTACAAAAAAAAAAATTAATACTTGAGAATTGATTACATTCATAAATTACAGTGAAACAAAATAGACTGTGAATTTGCAAAAGGAATTATCTGCTGCACACTCCCTATTGACACTAAATGGAAAGTCCCCCTCACAGGAGAGGACTAACTCATGTTTATCACAGGTAAGAGAAAATACTCTCGTTTATTCTGTGGAAGTTTTTTGTTCTAGCTGTCCTTTCAGTATGCATGTCAGTAGTGTTACAGATGATCAGTGTGCCATCCAAACACTAACTAGCTCAACCACTGTCCCTCTTTGAAGCAGAGGAATGATTAGAAAGGACTGTGGTGTGGTTAAAGGCAGATGCATGAGCCAGAACCACAGCGTCTGATTTTGTAACTTTGAGAAAGTCACTTGACCTTCACACTTCATTTTTCAATGTCTGCAAAACAAGGAAAGATAATAATTGCCTACCCCATGTGAATATTGTGATTTCTAATTTCTGATTAACACTGGTAAAAAAAAAAAAAAAGAAACAACAAAAAGAAAAAAAACCTTGCAATTTTATAGAGCAACAAGGGACTGCCAGAAAGCTGAGAGTCAGGATTGCAACCTAGCTTCCCAGTGCATTCTGCCTTTCATTGCTCAAACCTCACATTTCTTCTTTCATTACTTTTGCTCAGTGTCCAAGCTTATTCTTAGCCTCTTCATAACAGTGAAGATAACAATACCTTCTTACACTGCATATATATTCCTGTTTATACAGCCCAAGCAATGGTTTCCTCCAAAAACGTACTATAAAGTCTCTCAAATAAGTGTCTGCTGTTTTTGTTTGAATAATATTCCTTCCCTCATTTTTCAGAGATTCACCATCTCAGTACTATGCATTATTTCATAAGTGAAGGATTACCGTGTTATCTGAATTTGAAGGGCACAGATATTGGTATCAGAAGCAGCCTTGATCAGCTTGGATGAAAGAAAACATTATGTGCATGGCAAACCTGAACAAGTTTTCCTGTACAATTTTCCTTTCTGATCAGATATCACCAGAGGGTTGTGCTGCCATTCAGAGGGACCTCTACAGGCTTGAGAAAGGGGTAAACAGTACCTTATGAAATTTGGCAGTGGGAGATACAAAGTGTGTGTCCTGGAGAAGAAAAACCCCATGTCCCATTACAAACTGGGGCTGACCATCTGGGAAAAAGGACCTGGGGGTCCTGAACATGAGCCAGCAATGTGCCTTCATGGCAAATAAAGTCAACAGCATCCTGGGCAGCATTAGGCAGAGCATTGCCAGCAGACTGGCAGAGGTGATTCTTCCACTTTGCTCCGCCCTTGTGAGACATCTGAACCTCTGGGTCCAGTTCTGTGGTCCCCAGTATAAAAGAGACATGGACATGCTGGAATGAGTCTACAGAAGGGTAACAAAGATACTTAAGGAATTGGAACATCTGACCTACAAGGAGTGGCTGAGAGAGTGCTGCTACTCAGTCTGGAGAAGAGAAGGTTCAGGAAGATCTTATCAATGTGTATAATCAACTGATGGGGGAGTAAAGAAGATGGAGCCAGGCTCCTCTCAGTGGTGTGCAGTGACAGAACACAAGGCAGTCGGCCGTAACGAAAACACAGGAGATTTCATTTACATACAAGAGCACTTTTCCTCCTCAAGCACACTGAACATAGAGAGGTTCCCAAAGAGGCTGTGGAGTCTTCATTCGTGGAAGTACTCAAAACCCAGTTGAACATGGTCCTGGATAACCTCCTCTTGCTGACCCTGCTTTGAATAAAGGGGGTTGGACCACATGATCTCCAGGGGCACCTTCCAACCTCAACCATTATGAGATTCTACAAAGAATATGAAAGTGTTCCCTTTGTTTAGTAGGCTGAAGTGCAGTAGTTCTCTCAAATATTTTCAAACTCCTAACTTTGGGGGAACAAAGTAACAGTGAGGAATATGACCCCAAAGTGGGAAAGTAGGAGCAAAGGACGTACTTGTTAGATAACCTCAGAGTACCTGTACTTAGAATCCAGTGTACATGGACTGAACTTTTGCTAATTGGGTCGTGTAAGAGGACAAAGAGGGCAGAGTACTGCAGTAGACCACAGCACTGCACAAGGAATAGAAAGTAATTTGGACTCAACTGTGAAGTTTTTTTGCCCATCTTAGCATAAGTTTATTACATCACATGGGTGACTGAAGGATGCACATGTCATTCCTCAGCATGGTTTGTGCAAAAATCTTACACTGTCATTAAAGAGAGGTTTGAGTTTCCATTCACCTCTTTACCACATGAACAACTTCAGCTTCAAAATGCAAGTATGCATACTGATAGTCCTTCAGAGCTTCTGGGAAGCACTGGGCAAAATCACACCTAAGAGTACAGAGAAGATCACAACACAAAGCAGTCTGAGTGGCAAGGATGAAACAAAGGATTGCCTTCAGACACACGTTTGACTGGCAGTCTGTAATGTGTTTTATATCCAAGACAGTTACACAGTTATAAGCACAAGGTCTGCTCTTGCTTCCTTGCATTTCCCTTAGCAACAGTTAACATGCTACAGCTAATCAGGCTGCAGACTGGTGCCAGGATTTACCCTGAAGTTGCAAAGGTAGTTAAAAATAGGGATTGAAAAGCCTGGATGACCCTTCTCAGGCAGAGTGGTAGATAACTGCAGCTGTTAAGCATGCATACTCATATGTATAAACCACAAAACGGTGCTCAAGGGAAATCAACAAATGTCTCGTAATTAAAGCCCACAAAAGTGGTAGCTGTAAAGGTTTTGGAAGCAGATACTGCCGTCGTAATATACCTGTATTACATTTCTCAAAACTTGCTTAGACTCTAGAAGGAGCTAAGAACCGCAAAGAAACAACAATAGTCTTCTAGATGCAAGAGGTCCCAAACCCACACCAACAGTAAGGGGTTTACCCAGCAGGAGAGCAGTAGGACAGCAGGTTTATCTATTCCCTCTCCGTACCCTGTCTCAGTCACCTCTCAACGAGACATTTCCTGCTACTTGCCCCTTCACACTCCTGCTCCTGTCAAGTTGTAACATCATCTATCTTCTGCAGAACCACTTCTCCCTTGCTAAAATTTCTGGCAGCCAGTTTAACCCAGTGCTTTTGCAATGACTTACAGACGACTACATGATTTTAGACGGGATAAGTTATCTTATCCTGCACAGAAATTTTCTGGTTCAGTACTGGGAATAAACAGAATCCTTACAAGGGAGATACTCCATTAGGATCAACCTCAGTTTAAACCTTTTTATTGAAGTAATATTGCTTCTAACCATACATGCTGTGCCTCTGCAATGGCATCTTAAGTTGCAGACTTGAAAACAAAACTGACTTCTAATTTAAAACATTCTTCAATTTCTTGGAAGTTCAAAAGAAGTTAGTCTAGAATAAGGCATCATCAACTCCACTGGTGTCTATTTGAAAGTAAACGTCTACCGTTTGCCCCCAGATAAACTTTTTACAACTTTATTTAGGTATAGCCTCTGCATATGAAGGAAATTTTACTGAAAAATTAGATGTCCTTAAGCTAATTGCAGAGAGACAGAGCTGCTCTCCTCAGTTTGAGGAGAAGGCTGTGGCATGCGGGAAAATACTGAGACCAGATACACAACGCGTGGCACCTAGTTCACCTTCGCAACTATGGCAAACATCCTATTTATTCCAGTGCACTCTTTCTCAGCGAAGGGCAACCTCCTCCACTGAGGTGATTCTGTCACAGGGAGAATGTGCAGAACGAGATCTCCAGTCAGCCATCCACAGCCCCATCAATGTAGCCCCAAGTTGTGTTTTAAAAATACAACTGCCCCCTCTTCTGGCCAATAAGGACTCCCAAAAGCGTTTTTTGCACGGCATTTCAAGCTAATTTTCAAATGCAATTTAGTTTATAAAAGTTAATTAGGCTTCTTTTAGGATATAAACTCTCATCCAAAGCACATAACTTCTGTTAACTTTCAGAACATTTTTACGTTTATATAGAAATAGCAAAGATTTTTTTCTCTGCTTGATGGAATACTAGATTCTGGGTTAAATATGTTTAATCATTAATTACCCGAGATAATGGGAAGGTTCCAACAGCTCTGATGGAATAAAACTATGGTTATTAGTTGATGTCTCAGAACCAGGCTTCCTGTAAGCTTCCAGACCTGCAGGGCCTTAATTCGTCAGGAGCAGCACCAGCTGAAGGCACTGAAAATGAGTGACATTTGTGCAGTGCTGTGCCAGGGCAGGGGAAATGCTGTCAGGGCCAGGGTGCACAGCTGCCTTAGGTTCCCAGTCACCTGGCAGGTTAGTCCTCCACCTATGTGATCAGCTCACAGATAATGGCCAGATATGATACCAATGCTTCAACTTATAGCTTGGAAGGAAGGCTAGTTAGGATGGTAACTGCAGAAATACAAACATTTCAATGACTGCATTTTAAGTGACTTTGGAATCAATCTCGCAAACAATACAGATACCCATTTACACACCATCCAGATAACAGCATTCAGTAAGAGGATAAGAGGCTGTGAATGAGGAGTAACACAACACTTCTGTACAAGCCCAGTCTTTCCATTCAGGAAGAGCATGTTCTTTAGGAAAGTAAACTGTGTCTTTCCTCTCTATATATGTTTAAGGGAAATTTTATTTCAGAGTAGTAGCTATATTCTTCTCCTAATGCTGAGATACTAAATAACAATATTTTAAGGCTATTTTCTATAATAACTACTCCCAACTGAAGCAGTAATAAAGACAGGATAGAAACCACCTCCATGAGCACCCTTACATTTTAGCGAAGCCTCATGAGATGGCTGCTTCTGTGAATTTGAGACATATGCAGAGCCAGGAAGTTGTCTGATCTGTGGTTGTTAACATACCTATGTAGTTAATATTAGCTTGTCTTGTGAAGTTCTTTTTATAATTGCTACAGTTCTTCTGCATGAAAAGTGAAGTAACAAAAAACATGAAAGTATCAAAATACCTGAGTAGTTACCTGCTGTTGCAATTTTTCTTCAGACACTGGAAGAGAAAGAAAATGATTAGTTTCTGTGTATTTTAATGAATATGATAATGCACACACACACCCAAAAACCCAACACTGTAAAGTCATGAACAACAAACAAAATCAAATGTTATAATTAGGAAATTTAACATGTACGAACAACTTGAAACTTCTAAATGCAAAACCACCTATAGTAAAAGGAAAAAAAAAAACAAGCTCCTCTTCATCAAAATGCCATAAAAATAAGACTGAGATAGGTATTCAGTCTTGCTAACCTGGTACCCCACAAGGAATTCCAATGTACAAAGTGAAGACAATAATTTTCAAACGCATGCTACAAAGCACCTTAATCGACATTGTGAGATGCACTGCTGCGTGTACTCACACACGCCTGAGAGACCGGTAGCAACCAGCTCAGGATTTGAGTATCAGAGGAGAAAAGCAGCTTCTGCTGTTAATCTAAGATAAAATTATGTGCCTATGTCATGACTTAGGTTTGGCACCAGCTGGCTCAAGGGAGGAATTCTATCCTGATAATATCCACAAAGTGGTGAGCTGAATTATGGTCTTGCTCCCTTACCATGGCCTTTTGCAGCATCCTTCAGCGTACTCCTGAAGATACTCCTGAAGAAACCCTGCTCTCCTACAGCCATCTGGGACCTTAGCAGCAATGACACCTCAAAGTTCTTCTTTCCTTTTAGATCCTTTTAGACAGTGATTTTGTCTCATTTACTGTTCCCATGCACTAGCTGTTATAAGGGCAGCTGGTATCAATTACCCTCCCTTTGCCACTGGAGACCATTCACATGTATTGGGGTAAGTCAGGAATTTCACACCGACCTATCCAGCTAGGCTACATGTACCCATCAGAGCGTTTTTTTTTTTTTTTTTTTAAATAATGATGGGACGCTGTTTACAACCTGTCAGTAACACTAACTACTAACAGGGGAGCCTGTTTCTGGCTATCATGGGTGGCTGCCTCCTTCATCACTGAAAACGACGCTTCACTTCAACAGAATTTCTTCAAACTGATGTGTGCAGCACAAGACTGAAGTTTTAAAATGAGGTGAAAATACACTAATGTTTAAAGGAAAATGTTCTTCCCTACTGGCTGCTGAGAATTCTCCTATTTTCAAGGAAAGCATTACAGAAAACTTAGATAAAAATAATTACTTCAGGCTATATTATAAGATTGTCTCTTATGGTAATTATTTCCTGCATGCTTCTGTTGTGTTTTTGTTTGTTAAACATAAAAACAATGCACTTTTTTTTTTGCTCAAAAAAACCAGACAACAAAACACCAAAAAAAGCCTGTTATTTATGAGAGAATTTCCCAAATGCATTCCCTTGTTCACTGGAATCATCTCTGTAAGTAATAGAATTTATCCTTGTAGCTAATTTTTAACAAAATAGATTGTTGGTAATAGAAGACTAAAGCAGTATGTGTTTTTAGTATTCTGTAATGATATACAAGTTGCTAGGAAAGCACAGTCTTTGAAATCTCTGGTTAGATCAACACTATTTTGCTCAAAGGTTTGTGGACTTTGAATACTGATGCTTTCCTGTTTCCCAGTACATTTGTTTTTAGGCTATTTTGATTCACTTTAAAGGAATTTTAATAACTTTCTGTTGACAGCATGGACAGCTGGTCTTGAGAATTAGTGAAAATTCACTTGCTGACTGAGGAAGGAAGTGACATCAATGAGTTTCTAAAGTCAGCCCAGAGGGAAAAGTGTGCTCCACAAGAGTAGCCTTTCATGCCATTGTATTGCCAGTGATGCCTCAAGATGCAAATTGCGTTATCAATCAAACCTGTGGTTTCTACCTCAAATAAATATAAAAATGAACAGGAAGACTGAGAAAGACGTCTGTGGCCATTTCTGACACAGCAAAGGAAAAAGTGAAGAAGAATTTATGTAGTTCTTTCTTTGTTCATTCTTAGATCTTTTTTTTTTTTTTTTTTTTTTTTTTTTTTTTTTTTTCTCTTTTTT
>VXAV01006243.1:65051-83468 GCA_013399715.1 Alectura lathami
CAATTTAAATACAACAGTAGCAAGGAGAAGGCAGTTGCAAACCTGTCTATATGATATACCAGTAATGATGACATCAGTTAAACAGGACAGATTGCCTAGGCTGTTAAGGACAGCAGAGAGATCAAATTCAAGGTCACCAGCAAATTGAATACTGTTTGCTATTCACTAGACGAAACTTGTCCTCATCATGGAAAAACTATGTGAATTTGGCCTAGTCAGCAGTTATGCTCAGAAGAGGCCAAGATCTGTAGTAATAGAAATGCTGCAAAGTAGGGTGGAAATACATTGGCACCATTATTTCAGGAAGCCTGTTTTGTACTCTTGTTTTACGGAGAAATGCTAAAGTAAAAAAAACACGAATGCATTAAACAAGACCTTAATTTTTCTTAGCATGAATCGTCTCTTACTTTCCTCTTCCTCACTGTAATAGATCTGATATCACTATGCTGAAGAGATATTCTTTCAAAACCAGCAACTATCAAATAAAAAAGTCCATCCAGAATTCTGCTTTAAGATTTTTCACAAAGCACAAGAATGTTAAACCTACAGCTTTTAGCTGACAATTAACAGTAGGGCAAAAGGAGGCTCTGTCATTGAAATAACTAGAATTTTATCTGTTCTGCTTTTTATTTATTTATTTATTTTCAAGTCCACAGATTTCTTTTAGAAATCTTACTTTTAGTTTTCTCCTTATCTTAATCCAGTGCCTCCTCCTTTCTCACTCCTTTACCTGGCCTCCAAAAGGGGAGGGGACTAAGCACTGTTGGAGGGCCATCTTTAATTAACCCACAACAATGACTAGTCACTAATCTGTGTTTTATTTATGGCAGCTTCAATTTTGAGAAGTATGTTGCTGTTGAGGTGTCTTGTGATCACTTGTGGTGACTGCCATCATTCACTGGAATGATTCAACAAGTTCCGTTAAAGGCCCAAATTCAAAGGACAATGTAATGGGATGCTGTTAAAACCAGAACCGTCAGAACATGCCATCAGTCCCAGAGGAAACTCCTGCATTAGGCTCATGACATTCACATAATTCTTGAGATTTCAGACATTTCATTACCCATAGACCTTCAGACACTGAGTTCAAAATTTACAACAGATTTTCCACAGCCACTGCAAACAGCAGCTCATGCAAGATGAATGGATGCATGAACATCAAACTAATTGGAGAATTTACTGCCATCTGGAAATTTGCATGGAAGTTGCCCAGCAGGTAGTCAGTGTAGTCCAAGAGACGTATCTTCTGCAACACTAATGGATTGTCGCTCTCCTCTTTTTCTCCTGAAACATTTTTTTTTCTACCTGTCTTCTGGCAAATTGTTCCTAGCTCAGCTCAGTAGTGCTGTATGACCAGACTGGACAATGCAAGCAAAGTAAACAGCCCCCATCACAGACAACGACGCTCCACTGGTGTGCTGAGTCGAACAACATGTATTCACCTGTACAAATTGCGAGTCTTACTTGCTGAGGCTCTGCTCTCCTGCCACTCTGAGGCAAAACTGGTGCAACTGAGGCAAAATATTTATCAAAATTTAGAAGTGGAGAAACAAACCTCTCCAAATTCATTTTTAGTGACTTTTGTCTTTCCAATCACAAGAAGTATAAAACAGTACTTTATGTGGTTTTGGATGATTGAGATAAATGGCTTTCTTGGGCTGACCTCAAGTTGTATCACTTTAGGAAATAAACAGCAAACTTTATTTAAAATATTTTTTTTTTGTATTTTCATCCACTAATTAGTACACTAATTCCTGTTTCCGGGGCAAGTTGGGTTTTTCAACTTTTTGCTTTCTAGTTCTTATATGGAATACAACGTACATTCTGTAATGTAACTGACCACTGCAAGACAAGAGCGTGTCCTAACTGATGTTGTTGCGAGGAACTGCAGCACTGACTCCTCAGCCTTACGTGCCCAACCTACACAGGGAACCACATTTAATTATGCACACTGTGCCCTGCTTACCTCCATACAAAAGAATGTGATATTTGTGCAGGTTTACAGATTAATCTGCTGTAATTCCTCTTAATGTTAAACTACTTCCAGCTCAAATATAATTAACATCACCACGTACAAAAGATTGATTGGAAATACGAGTACAATCCAACAGAACAAATAACAGCTTGATGCTATTTCTTATGTTCAAATAGTTGGATACATTAAGGATTTTGACAGCATGTTTGTTCCCTAAGTATATAGCAAAAAAAAAAAAAAAAAAAAAAAGATTTTTTTACTTGAAGTTNGTTTCATTTCAAAAGGCAAAAGAATACTACTGCATTTAATTAGTGCAAAATCCCCTAACTACACAGATCTGCCAATTTATGTGACGTGATTGCTGCAAGTCCTAGCAACAAAGGATTTCTTTTCTCCCCCTCCTGCCCCAAAATCAAATCCTAATTTATTCTTTAAACAAGAGGGGAACCCTCAGCCTTGCCCTGAAACAGACATATTCATACTCTAGAACAGTCATATGCACTTAGCTGTGAGGTGAATGGTACTACAAGAAAATAAATTCTGAGGAGAGAAACATAAAAAGAACCTCAAGTTGATACTGATTGAAGCAAATGAAGGAAAGTTGGCCATCTCAAAACACTGAAATTCTCACAGCATTCCAAGGTTTCCCCAGCTAATTTTTCATGATTACTTTTGATATGAAAACAGACCTTTAATTGTCAGTCTCTAATAAGGATGCAGAACTGTTCTCTTGGAGGTTCAAAGGAACCTGGGAAACTAAACATTTACNNNNCTGGGAAACTAAACATTGACGAAAGCTCGAGTAGTCAAATGTCTTGTGTTGTTTAACATATGACATTCAGTTTCCACCTAACAAAGTCAAAACAAAAAGAAACCTCAAAGGGAAAAAAAATTGTTCCAAATTGATGAAGAAAGCTTACTGTTAATAGAATTGAGGGCCTTCATTCATTAGTTCTGTTGTGCATAAAAAAGAGGGAGGAGTGCAATTAAAATCCATTCTTTGGCCAATTTCTGCATCAGCTAACATTGTCTAACTGTACTTACAGCAACAAGATGTTGGAACATAAGTTAATTAAAAATTTGGAGGTTTACCTGCCCTCTACCTCAGCAACACTGACAAATATTTTCAAATGGTACAGAATTGCCAGTATGCTCACTAATGTAACTAGTAGGCAGGCTTGTTTACCGTTTTTCTTCTAGCCGATAGAGCTTTGTATTTCTGGGAACAAAAGAAAGTGAAGATTTGTCACCTTGTTCCTTTAAGGATGGAAGATTTGAGATGATGGAAACATGCCAGACAGCATACTTGGTTTTAACATCAACAAAATATTGATATCATGCTTTGGATGGTTTCCAGCTCAATGTCATGTGTATCTTCAACATCTCTTTGGCATTCATCCTGTACCTGTCAGCTGGTCCATTGCAGTTCTCTATATTGAATGAGGGACAGCTGACTCAGATTTCTTTCCAGTGAAGAGAAACTATCTGGCATTTATTATGGGAGCAGCAAGCTAAGAGTTGGCATGAAGGAAAAGACCATGGAGAGCAACTCGTACATGCATCTACATACCCATGGTCCACTTGTAGGAAAAGAGCCATGGACATACAACTCTCTTTTTAATACACTCTGATAGCAATGCTGAGACATTGCAGCCCTGCACCAGTCTGGCTTTGGTTTAGGTTCCTGCTTGGTTTCTGTCCACATTAAGAACATATGGCTGTCCCCACCCAGACAAGGAATGTGACTGAAGTTGGAATTTGCAGTCACATTAACTATTTAAAGGCAAAGCCACATGGAGTCATGATGTCCAGTACAGCATACCCTAAAGAAGGTCAACTGCTGGTTTTTCTCTTGTAGAGAAGATGAGTGGATATGCAACTGTGAAACACATCGTGACCATCTAATCTTAATTGGAGTCGCTTGGACATGGCATATGAAGATGAAGGCACCAGTATGAAAGGCAAGCAGCACACAAGCTCCTATAGGGTTATGTACAGGGTTTTTTTTTTTTTTTATGTACAGTGGGTTTTTTTTTTTTTTTTTAATCACCTTTTAGGAAAACCACCNTTTTTTGACTCACCTGCTAGGACAACTACACCATAAAGGGAGCTACAAACCTTCCCTAGTCTGAATCAGAAGCAGCAGCAAGCAACATGAGCATACAGCAAGTCCAAACAGGGGTGGAAAAATTCATCTTCTTGGCAGTAGTTACAAAGTAGAATCCCACACCAAAGTCTCCATGGGAAGCCCTAGTTGACAGTTTGTGTATTTCAGAAATAAAAATGAGATGAATAGTCTATAAAATATATGGCCAGGAAGTGACCACTGGTGTTGAGAGCAAATATTCTTTCAAATATTCCTCCAATTCATAACTCATTCTGAGTTATGCCTACATAAATAAACTGTACTTGTTTGAATCTGCCATGTTTCTTTGTGTAAGCTCTAATTGTGCCACTATAAGGCACGTTCTTAGCACACTGGCCTCAAATATTTTCACAGAAATTATTTCATTTCAAAGTAAAATATTCCCCAATGAGAATGTAACACAAAGTTCTCACATTTGCAAGAAAGATTACATGCATGAGAATTTGCATTTAATTCATGGGTGAAGAACAGGGAGGAAAAGGTGAAACAGGAGCTCTTTGAAACAGAACCTTAACAACCAGAAAACTTAAAGAAAATCTTTACAGAATAATTTTATAGTGAAAGAAAACTAGGAGGAGAAAGGCAAAGAGAAACAAAGCTAGAATATAACCTTTTGTAATGCATGGCTCTGCATTAAGATACAAAACAAAAACCTAGAGCAATTGGTTGCTGCAGGGAGTACAAATTTATCTGCATTTTGTGTAACTAGAGTATGACCTTTCACAACCAACTCTAGTGCTTGAATTCAGCTACAGTTATTGGAAGTCGTTTGTTAAAGGTCACCCATGTCTGAGAATATAATATGAATCCAAGATGCACACAGGTTCAGGTCTGTGCTAGTCAAAAGAATCTGGGGAGAGAGGAAGCCGGTAGGAATCTCAAACACTGCTACAAATTTGATTCTCAGATGGATTTGGATAGTTTGACAACACTGTTCAATCAAAGCACTCGATTTCCCATACATGAATTATTAGAGAATACAGTTTTAACATTTGTCATTCAGGACTATGTTACTGAAACGTTACCAAATAAGGTTATAATAACAAATAAGGCTACTTATTTGCTTATTGTAATCTGAATCAATTGCTCATGAGTAGAGAACTGTGAAACCTCTTCTTCCCACAGTTTCTCCACTCTATTAAAAAGATCGTGCTAGCTCAGTTTTTATTATTAAGAAATAAAGTTCTCAGGTTAAGATATGAGTTCAGAGTCTATGTCTGTTTTCCTACATAGACAGCCTTAATACTTCTGTTAATTATAATAGTAATAATTAAAGAAAAGATAGTGGATGGGTAATATTTTATGGGGCTCCTGGTAGGATGAACCCATAATGATGTACAAGCAATCCTCAACAAGAAAATTTCTGTAGACATATAAAAATACTTTAGCCACGTTCTCCAAACACAGAATGGTTTGGGTTGGAAGAGACCTTAAAGATCATCCAGTTCCAACTATCCTGGCAGAGGGAGGGTTGCCACCCACTGGATCAGGTTGCCCAGGGCCCATCCAGCCTGACCTTGAACACCTCCAGGGCTGGAGTGTTTGAGACAAAGAATTCTTCCCACATACCTTTTAGAACATGAACATGCTGTGCACTAGTGATAAACATCATCAGTTTTTCAATTAACCTTACCTAAAGCACACTGCTAACTACCATCTATGGTGAAAGACAGACACATTGCACAGTGTTAATATTCCTGTCTTTGACTCAGAACTATGTGATTATAAGCTAAGCACCCAAGCTGTAACTACTCTTTCAAATTATATCCACTTTGTTAATTCTACAGACTAGACCAGAACACTGCATTATCCATTGTTCTCTCATTCCTTTCGTTATTTTCTAAATCATTGTAGGGAGTGATGTTAATACTCATACTGTTGCAGTTACTTCTTTGTCATAACAATTGATGTTTCATGTGGCTTCCCCTTCCCCAAGCTTTCTTCTAATCATCCCTGTGCAATTCTTCTGCTGGCTTTGTTCATCATATTTCCCTTTCATCCTGTTTCAAAAAGGAATGGAAACCAAGGAAACTTTCTTACAAGAGCAATCAACTCCCTGCCCCTCCAAATTTATTACCTACTCCTTAACAAAGATTCATATAAGGCATTTTAACTCTCCTGCCTAGCATGTTCTTCAAATGTGAAAAAACAAACTCTATCCTCCATATGAAGATAATGGACTAGGAAAAAATACAATAATCCATGGGTAGAAGTCATAGAAAATTAGTGAAAGAGACTTGACAGCAATTATTTAATCAAGATCTTACAAGGTGGCCTCCCAAAAAAATCCAAAATAAACTCTGAAGACCAGTCTACACAGGATACATTGGTGCTATATCAGAGCACATTTAAGCTTTTGAATGAGTAAGTAAGTAAGTAAGTCCTGTATGCTTATTGTCTTTAAAGACAAACCAGCAACTCAAGCTTGTAACCTGCCCTACTGCTAACCTTTGCTAGCCAAGAAGGAGCTGAGGGTAATTGTGGCTAACTGCAACTGCCTCCTCACCCTCAGGTGAAACACTGTGGTGCTCCAAACCTTATGAACAGCACCATGCTCTGCTTTGGCAGAAGCCTTTTGCTTACTTCAGAAATTCCCGTTGTACCTCCCTCTGTGCCCACCATCCTTGCTCTGCCAACTCCGGCACTGGCAGTGCTCAGAAGTGGGAAGCAGCAGGGGTGATGAAACGAGTTCAGCTGGAGAAGTAATTACCAGAACTGATCTCATGTATGTCGCTGAAAACATGGTTAAATGTTTCCTTTTAATTAAACAGAGACTAAAAATAACAGCAGGTGGTATGCAGTACCCAGAAACTGCAAAGTACCCCAATGGCAAAGGCCCAAATGATGCACTGCATCAATTTGATCGCTCTGACAGGGACCACAGAGACGTTCTCAGGCAGAGCCCACCACTTTCTTGCACATAGAAGGTAAATTGTCAGGTGGTCTTTAAAACCACACCTGCAGGTTTTGCACACACAAGCATTTTCTGCCCTCAGAATATAGTACTGCTGCTTGCAAAGGACCACATGTGCATAGCCCAAAGTGGGTAACTAGGTACAATTCACATCCATAAAGTGTGCAGGTGCAGATTTATGGAGACCTGTGAGAAAAACATGTCACTAATACTAACTTACATAGCAGCCCTCAGGTAAGTAATCTTCCTGTTTGTCCCCACAGGGTGTAACATGCCAGGCATAACAGAGGGAGGTAGAACTGAAATCACAATGGCCAACTAATTTAAGAGACAAATCTACCCAGCCCTGGTTTGCAGACCATGAGTGTGCACTAATGCTGATAGAGAAGATGATACCCAAACTGAGGGCAACATTAACACATCTTCTGCAAGGGTGAGAAAAGAATTCTGAAAGAGCTCTTTACACCAAGTAACTAAATTGCAGAGGAAAAGGATGTGGGGGTGTTAGTTACAGCCAGGTGAACATGAGCCAGCAGTGTGTTCAGTTGGCCAAGGCCAAGGGCATCCTGGCTTGTATCAGAAATAGTGTGGCCAACAGGACCAGGGAGGTGGCCACCCCCCTGTACTCAGCACTGGTGAGGCTGCACCTCGAGTGCTGTGTTCAGTTTTTGGGCCCCCCACTACAAGAAGGACATCAAGGCCTGGAGCGAGTCCAAAGAAGAGCAACAAAGCTGGTGAAGGGCCTGGAGCACAAGTCTGATGGGGAGTGGCTGAGGGACCTGGGGCTGTTCAGTCTGGAGAAGAGGCGGCTCGGGGGAGACCTTACTGCTCTCTACAACTACCTGAGAGGAGGGGGTCGGCCTCTGCTCCCAGGTAACTAGTGACAGGGCAAGAGGTAATGACCTCAAGTTGCCCTGGGGGAGGTTAATGTTGGATGTTAAGAAAAACTTCTTCTCTGAGAGAGTGCTCAGGCATTGGAACAGGCTGCCCAGGGAGGTGGTGAAGTCACTGTCACTGGAGGTGTACAAGAAACATGTAGATGTCGCACTTAGGGGCATGATTTAGTGGGCATGGTGGTGTTGGGTTGATGGTTGGACTAGATGATCCTAGATGTCTTTTCCAACCTTTATGATTCTATGAAATTAAAATATACTTTTATGAATGAAAAAAAAAATCACCATGCCTATTCTTCCCCAGTGAACTGCATTTTTTTCAGCATTAAAAAATAATCCTGTGTGTCTGACATGAATCAGCATGTGAATTACTGACCACGTTAGCTTCAGCAAGTACTAAGCGACATATTCATAATACAGTGCCATTGTTCACATGTAAATTACTAATTTCCACTGAACTGAGCACTCACGATGAGACATTTCATTCCTCCTGGCACAGGAACACAGTCAATATTACATCTGAATATCAATAAAACTTCACATTACTGGCTTGTTGCTAACTGCAGGGGCAAGGTCTTCATGTATTTCCACAGATTAGGGAAAAAAGACATATTTCTATTTAGCTTATGATTACTATTTACTTATAACTGAAACATTTCTTTACATTCTTTAATTAGATTTTATATGAAGAGAAACAGAGGCAATGTGGAAAAATTCTCTTCAGACTAGACAGTGTATTGGACTAAAGCCACCCTAATTGCTATTACTTAAATAATTAGTGAAGAGTAAAATAGTCCATTTGACAGGACTGAATTTCCTGCCTTCTGAGGGATCTAAAAATGGAAAATGTGATAATTGAGCATCCACACACACATCCCATACAACTTTTGCGTATCGTGAACACATTGACCTTTAATATAATTAAAATAATTTGTGTACTTTGGATTGTTTACAATACAAAGGCCAGGTCCAAGCATTGGAAGTATAACAAGGAACATATCTTCAGAAAAACTAATTTTGTATCCTCATGTTGTTGGCAGAGAGTGAAAGGAGTGAACAGCATTTTTAAATAGATGGTTAATTAGATGTATAGCTAGAGACTCTGGAACAGCAGAGCTGCAAACAACTCAGTTTCAGATTTCTTCTCTTCATATAAACACATCAGTGTGTTTAGTGCTTACTGTGATTAGTACTTTCCATCCCCTTGGATTACAGATAACTAGCTCCAAAAATCAATGGGAAAAAAAAAAAAAAAAAAAAAAAGAGAGAGAGAAAAGGAAACACCTATGGCTCCTACAGCAATAGCATGAAAGTTAAATTCAGGAAAAAAAAAATCACTGGAATATTGGAAGCTAGGCTTATTGATCACAGGAAAATGCCATGCAGACACCAAGAAAGCTAGTCAAGAAGAAATCCCTCAATTTTTTATTCTCATTTCTGAGAAGAGAATAGATCAATTCCATTAACACAATGTGGACTACTATTTTTTGCTGGCAAAGGAAAACCAAATAGCACCACACCACCACCTCCTCACACTCAACATCCAAATGACCTTAGTTAAAATTACCACCTGAGGTAAGCTAAAGACCCACAACATTTCTTAGGGTTTGGTTCCATGACTGGTGTACTCTGCTTGAAGCCTGGTAAAAACGGAGTGCTGTTTTGCCAGTCTTAGTGGTATGCTTCTCCTCCTCCATTGCAACAGTACTAGTGCCTCTGCATTGTGTGATGAAGACAACACAGGCCCAATTCAGCCAAAAATCTTAGCTAAATCTTAGCCCAATTCAGCTAAAAATCACCAGGCCACTCTTTCTGATATTGGAGAAGTCAGGGCAGTCAGGTGAAGTCCCTGGTGACTGGAAGAAGGGCAATGTTACATACATTTTCAAGAAGGGTAGAAAGGAGGAGCCAGGGAACTACTGACCTGTCAGCCTCAGCTCTGTGCCAGGGAAGATCATGGAACAGATCCTCCTGGAAGCTATAGAATGTCTTGGGTTAGAAGGGACCTCAAAGATCATATAGTTCCAACCCCCCTGCCGTGGACAGGGTTGACAACCACTAGCTCACTAGATCAAACTGCCCACGAACCCATCCAACCCGGCCTTGAACACATCCAGGGATGGGGCATACACAGCTTCTCTGGGCAGCCTGTTCCAGAAGTTATGCTAGGGCACATGGAAGACAGGGAGGTGATGCAAGACAACCAGAATGGCTTCACCAACGGCAAGTCCTGCCTGACCAACCTAGTAGCATTCTGCGATGACATAACTGCATCGTTGGACAGGGGAAGAGACACTGATGTCATCCATCTGGATTTCAGGAAGGCCTGTGTCATGGTGTCCCATAATGTCCTTCTTTCCAAACTGAAGAGATACGGATTTGATGGGTGGACCATATGATGGGTTAAGGACTGGTTGCTAGATAACACCCAGAGAGTGGTGGTCAATGGCTCAATGTCTGGATGGAGATCAGTGACGAGTGGTGTCCCTCAGGGGTCAATTCTGGGACTGATAATATTCAATATCTTCACCAGTGACATCGACAGCGGGATCGAGTACACTCTCAGCAAGTTTGCAGATGACACCAAGCTGTGTGTTGCAGTCAATACGCCTGAGGGACAGGATGCAGTCCAGAGAGACCTAGACAGGCTGGAGCAGTGGGCCCAGGCTGACCTCATGAGCTTCAACAAAGCAAAATGCATGGTCTTGCACCTGGGTCATGGCAACCCCCACTATCAGTAAAAGCTGGGGGATGGAAGGATTGAGCAGAGCCCTGCTGAAAGGGACTTGGGGGTACTGGTGGATGACAAGCTGGACATGAGCCAGCAGTGCGCCCTTGCAGCCCACAAAGCCAACCGCATCCTGGGCTGCATCCAAAGAAGTGTGGCCAGCAGGGCAAGGGAGGTGATCCTGCCCCTCTGCTCTGCATTGTTGAGACCCCACCTGGAGCACTGCGTCCAGATGGGGAGTCCTCAGTGCAGGAGGGACATGGAGCTGTTGGAGAACATCCAGAGGAGGGTCACAAAAATGATCCAAGGGATGGAACACCTCCCCTGTGAGCACAGGCTGAGAGAGTTGGGGCTGTTCAGCCTGGAGAAGAGAAGGCTCTGGGGAGACCTGATTGCTGCCTTTCAGTATCTAAAGGGGGGCTACAAGAAAGAAGGGGACAAACTCTTCAGCAAGACCTGTTGTGATAGGACTAGGGGAAATGGTTTCAAATTGAGAGAGGGGAGGTTTAGACTGGATATAAGGAAAAGGTTTTTCACAATAAGGGTGGTGAAGCACTGGCACAGGTTGCCCAGAGAGATGGTGGATGCCCCATCCCTGGAGACCTTCAAGGTCAGGCTGGAGAGGGCTCTGAGCAACCTGATCCAGCTGTAGGTGTCCCTGTTCACTGCAGGTGAGTTGGACTAAATGGCTTTTAATGGTCCCTTCCAACTCGGACAGTTCTATGATTCTATGATCTTCATCTTGCTTAATCACCTGATTTTCAATCATATCAGCTCAGATCAGCCACATTGGCTGTATGGATGGAGATGTGTGGCTAGCAATAATGAAGCTCACACATGGATGTGCATAAATCCACTGTAAAGCCACATCCTCAGAGCCCTCATCTGTTCAGCTGCTATGGAACCATCAGCACCAGAATACCGATGTTTGTCACAAATGACTGAACAGTTCAGATGAGCAACAATAACAAGTCTCTTGACATTCTGCTATTTTCCTTTAGGCACTGCACTGTATGGGACTCTGTATCTTTTTTTTCATACTCAGACACACTGCCTATTTGGGTTTCCAAAAGGTATTTGATAGTCTTTCTCGCAAGATTTCTTAAGGAAACCTAACAGGCACAGAATTAGAGAAAATACCTTAGTATGGATTTAGAAAAGATAGGAAATAGAGCATAGGCATTAATAACCATTTCTCACCATGCAAGAAGGTCACCAGAAGAGTCCTACAGGCAGCTGAGAAAGGACTAAAAGCATTCAATAGGTTCTTAAAATCACCTGAGAATGGGAGATGACAACATTTGCTGCTGATATTATTTCCACTCCCAAATAAGTGGTAGAAATGATGGAGGTTAAAGAACTTCGGACAAGAGTAAGCAGATAATGCAATGCATTGTGAAGTGCAATTTTTGCAAATTGATGCAAAGTAGGGAAAAACATTTTCACTTTGAACTCAAAAGTAGTGGGTGCTGAACTAAGTTCAGAGCTCTTTGCTACTCAGGAATGAGATACTGGGGTGATGAGACTTCTACATAAACATCAGCTCCATGCTCACAAGTTAGAGAAAGTAAATAGAAGACTACAGGAAAAAAAAAAAAAAGAACTGTTGTGTTACTGTGTATACACATACCTGTAGCTTAAATATTCCATGCAATTCTGATCCACTCACGTGAAGAAGGATGAAACATAAATGGAGAAGAAAAAAAGAAGGTAAGATGGTGGATTAAAAGTAGGGACTGGCTTACAAAGAGCAACACCATGAAACCTGGCAAAGCAGCGATCCAGAGGAGATATGATAGAGATATGTAAAATCACAAGTGACATGGAAGGGGTGAATCAGAACCGACTGTTCGCTGGCTCTTCTGACACAGGGCCGGGGGCATCAGATGAAGCAGGCAGATGGCAGGTTCAGAACAAACACAAGGAAGCAGCTCTCCACGCAACTGGGAAAGGAAACTCGGGAACCCTTTGCCAGGGGATGTTACGGCTGCTAAAACTTTACATGGATTCAGGGGACAACTGAACAAGCTGAGAGACGGGAAATCCTTTGGGGGTTGATAAGAAAACAGAAATCACCTCTGGCACAGGAAGTCCCTGAAACACAAACTGTTGGAGTTTGGGAAAGTAACGTGAGGAGGTTTCAATCTGCTGCTTTAATACTGAGCAAGACAGAGCCCAGGTCTGATCTAGTGGCACATAAAAGCAGCAAAAAAAAGAAGACATAAAAAAAAAAAAAAGGTAAAAAAATTAAAAGGGCTCCAGTTTAAAATACTTCTGGAGACCCTTAATATGCAGACCCACCACAGCTTAGTGATATTTCAAGTAGTGGCAGGCAGGCAAGGAACGAAAAGTCATGTTCCTTACCTCACACAACTCTGAACAGCGAGGATACATCAGGCAACCACTGAAACCATTAGTGTTTTGTTTTCCATCAGTCAGATTCTCTGCAAGTTGTCTTCTGGACCCCAAAACTCAGACACTGCCAAGCAGTTAAGCTGCCTCATAATAGTAAAGCTTCAAAGACAAGTTTCCAAGGAAAAGGAAGAAAAGACAGACTGAATATTCAAAGTATTACGCCCTGTTTGCAAAGCTTGTTGATAAACAACCAGTGATTTCTGAAGTGACACAGAAAGTGCATTGTGAGCAGGGGGTTGAACAGTAGTACCCTAAGTTATATGCTAACACCAGATTATTCTTGTAGGTCACACCTAGACAAGTCAAGTGTTTAGGAAGTATTATAGGAATATATACATACACACACACACATATATATATATATATGTATATTTTTTTACCACCTGAGAATTTGTTGTTTTTCTGGTTTTGCTACCCTGGAACTGGACAAAAATCACTAGGGAAAAACAAATGAGCCTTTTTGAGAACTAAGCTGTGTTGTATTTTTATTCATAAAACAGATACCCATTTAAAGAACACAAATAGCCCAACAATCATTATAACAAACTCTTAAAAACTGTCTCTAATTATACTACATTGATTAAATACAATTATATTTTAATTAAGCTTTGTTCATATAGTACTACTCCTATGCCTTTCCTCCTTCTAGAGGAGAAAATGAATCTTTTTCTCGAGTTTCATTTTCACGGCAAATAAAGCCTCTCTCCATTTATTTTCAGAAGTAAAAAAATCCACACACAACACTAAATATCTCAGCTGTCTTAGGCAAAGTCAGCACTGTCAGCTCTAAACTTCACCTGCATGGAGAACACCCAAATCAATGCCTGTCTTATTTTCATACTGATTCTTACATCCTAGCAGAAGACCCACTTTTAGCAATTTCAGATGTTACAACTCCAACTGCTGAGTTGTTTTATAGGATTGTGTGAGTGCTCCCAGACTTTTCCAATGTAGATTAAATACTATCGCAGCTGAAGACTAGCCAAGTGATTTCCCCAGAACCACTACAACAGATATCTTGAATGTTAGCACCTAGTGCCCTCTACCTGCGTTGCTTAAAATGCATGAGAAGCAAAAACACAGAAAGCTTCACTTCCTAATATTTTTAAATACTCTCAGCCTCATAATTAAGCTGGTCATAGTCTATTTTGTCAATTACTAGAGTCAGAAGTGCTATTCCTACCGAGGCTACACAAGAGAATGCCATTTCAAATGGCAGAGGTATTTATTTCTAGAATAATTTTATCTTGTTTTTATAAAACCTAACCTTTAGCTTCCCCTAATAACATTCAATCACTGTGACTATGAATTCAGATGTCCACCTTATCTTTCCAGGAAATGTAGCAGCAGCCACACTTCAGTGAAGTTCATCATGCCAGACAGAGAAAAAAAAAAAAAAAGAATTTCTGCTCATAAATCCTGGCCCTGTAACCTAACCCCTGTACTGAAACACTTATATGGTCATCTGAGCACCTGGCACATACTACAGAGGGGCAGTCCCTGATGCCTGCGCAGATAAGACGGCACCATAAAAGACAAAGTTTCAATGAGCAAATTCATCCAGGACCATGAATGGAGACACAGGAAAAGTTTGTCTTGATAGCCTGACCTGTCATTCAGCCTAAGCAATGTCACCATAATCCACACTTACCATGGCTGACTTGCATTTTTAATTCGAAATTGTGCTCAAGATACCTGTTTGAAATTCCTTAGCTACAGAGAATCTACAGCAAATCTATTCTCTTGCTTTTTGTTGTACGCACTAACCTCTGGATTTTAGCACTTCTTCCCTCTGAGCCATGAAATAGTAAGTGGGAGCATGTCCTTTCATGCAGGGACAAAACCCATGCAGAAAGACCTGACCTCAAGCCCATATGTGCAAAAGTAATGCAGTAGCTGTAGAGATTCAAGCCCCTTAATCATAAGCAATGATTCTAAAACAGATTGTCATGATTTCCTCCATCTTTACTATCTGTTGGAATTTATTATCCCACCTATATGTCTTCCAAAATGTACCACAGTAGCATTCCCTCAAAGGAGGTGGGAGGTACAGGGAAATACGTGTTCACGTAGATATTTAGCTACCTATTTTTGAAACTGTCTAACTTGCCATGCTTTGTTGAAAGCATGTTTCCAAAGACTTCATTTGAGGCAATTTATTTTAAAATAAACAAGTGAATAAATAAGTCATGCTTCCAGCATGGTAGGTCCTTGTCACTGCTTCCTCCCTTTCCCAGAGCTCTGTCACTAGTGGTCTGGCATTACTGTCCCCTCCTGCTCCTAGTCCTATTCTGGTTCCCACCTGGAATATGCCCCCCTGGGTCCACCCTCTCACTACAGCAGATTCATTTGATAGCTAACTTGTCAGACTGCCAACAGCAGCTAAAGCAAAAACAAGTAACACCATGCCTTCTGTGGCCAGCTTTGGTCAGAAGCTGAGGACAACATTGACAAACAAGCCCTATAATACAGCAATAGGACTGTACCCATGCCCGCTCAAAGTATGTGTAAGCTAATCCTTGCATTCTGTGTGCCTCAGCATTATGCTGGCCTGGCCGACACTGTCCCTGAGTGTCTTCTCCATCCTCTGTGATTGGCAGTAACAGCCAGAGAAGTACAGCAAAGCCCACCAACTTGGGACACCCCTGAGAGCACTTTCCAGCACACTGTGATTGTTTATCCATCAGAGAGGTGTGGAGAAAAGAAGTCCCACAGCAAATTCTCACAGGCCTGCAGCCAACAGATAAAACTTATTATTTCTTGATACAAAGCCAGCTTAACTGGCAGAGGGGGAGCTGCTGACACGTGCGGCCAGGCTGCCAGTGCACGCTCGAGCATCCCATCAGAAGACTCTGGGGCAGAGGGAACCTAGATGGTGCATACCTTGAAGCACCAAGTATTTTAAACCCCTGTGCACTCCAGCGGGCATCCTCAGTGTTTCCTGATGGGTATGTGTAAACAAGGGCTCTGGTTTTCTTTGTTTTCAGCAACAGGAGGTTTTGCATTTTCAAAACTACAGCAGAAATATTTTGGTTCTCACAAGAAACGTAACTGTGTTTGTGATTATTTTCTCCCCTGCTGCTAAACATGATCATTTGTTCCACTTCACTTTTTATTAATTAAATTAGTATTAATTGAGTAGCCTTTTGGTGTATTTTTAGCCTGAGTGCATTATGTGCTAAAATCCTGCACACTGTAGCCTCTCCTTAGTCTTACTGTTTATCCCCTATCCCAGCAGAAATGTTTAACTGCAGGTCACTGTGCTGAAACTCTGCTGTGTTGGTAGATATTTATATGTTCACATTCTTGAATCAATTTATTAAAAAAAAAAAAATCAGATATTAAAAAATATATATTTTGAAGAAAAACTTTTACTAAACAAAAACAAAACCGAAAACCCACAGCTAATTTTGTGTGACTAACTGCCCCCTAGTGATAAAGTCAAATTCCAAATAACTCACACTACTTCTAATCCTTACACAGTTCCAAAATCAGTATCTCAAACATTTTTTTTTTGTTAAAACAAGAAAACGAAGCAAAACAGCCAACCATACTCTATCTCAAAAATTTCAAAAATAAATGAAAATGTGTTAGCCTGAAAACAGGTTTATTTATTTAAAACATGACTCCAAATGCTTCAATCAGTCTTTTCCTGCATAGGCAGCATCAAATTATGTTACAATATCCACTGATACACTTGTGCTGCTTCTAAGAGCTGTCTCACCAGGTGGTGATGCAACCCTTGGCTCTCACTACAAATCCCCATGCCCAGGCCCATCTCAGACCATTTGTGCCTCCCTCCGAGCAGCCACCCACAAGGCGTGCACACCAGGGGCTTCATTTTGTACTGATGCTCACTAAGGTGAAAGTTGAAGATTCACAGACTGTTCTTGATACAGAATTAAAACACATACACACCCCACACATACTCCAGAGACACAGGTAACCAGATCTGGAGATGCTGCTTCAAAGCATTGCTCTTCTGTAAATAGGAGTTATCCTATTTTTAAATGTTGTCTTTTTTTTTTTTTTTCTTTCAAACGTGGAGATTTTCACAATGGCAATTACACTTCAGTTTGTAACACAGCCCTGGGCACTTTTTGAACTGATCTCCAACAACTGCTTTAAGTAATACTGTTTTCTGGTATGCATTTTGGTTTTTTGAAAAGAGGATGCAACTTCTGTGAAAACAGTTTTTTCCCTCCACACTTAAAGAGCATGAAATACATTTTTCTGTTTTTCTAATGAAGTAATAACCTTACCATATTAATTTGGTTTGCTGCACTCACTGTCTTTGCACTAATATAATCAATGATGTTTGCTAGAAAAGCAGTTCTCCTGTGTGCTTGCAAGCTACTGTGACATTGGAATGTTAGTTAAAAAATACTCCTATGTTCTTCTGGAACATTAAATTGCAGCCTTCAAATACAGCTTTTCAATAAGCAATTACAGAAAACAGCTCATAAAACAAAAAGACATAGCAAAAAGAAAAAAAATGACATGGCAAAAGAGGTAAATTGTTCAAATGCAGACAACATAAAAAATACACTGAAGTAAGTTCAAAACTCCTAAGGAAATTTTGCATAATTAAAAACTACAGAAACCAGTACTAAGAAGCTGTAAAATACAATTTGACCTCTTACATTACCATCAAAAAGGGTATGGTTTTACTGTTTTTGCCTACCATAGATTTTAGCAGAGCACTTACACAGCTATTAGTTCATATTCAGAGTTGGCTAGTATGGATAGCATAGAAACACAACACCTTGGACTGGAAATGCAGACTAGCTGCCTACCCAGGGAAAGGAATAAATCGCCCTCTAGTATTTTCTCAATCATGCCAGAAAAATCCAGCGCTTTCTTAAGGCTAATAAAAGCAGACAAGAAACATGCTACTCTTACACTTTCATGAGACAAAGCTCTCCAATTCAGTGGCTGTGGAAATTCCTTCTGAACATATTAAAATGATCTCAGGGCTCTACAGAAAATCTGCTCATAAAACAAAAAAGCTGGGATAGTTAAAATTAATACATCATAAATAAAACATGCATTTCAGTATATATTAAGTGACAGGTTTCAGAAGCTCCACCGCCATGCACACACTCACAAAGCAGCAAGAACACACGCAATTCATTAAACCCACTCAAGTGTGCTTGTTCTTCCTGGCAGTATTCATAATTGAAACATTTCAGTTTTAGTTAACAGAAATAAACTAATTTAAAAGTAAAACATGGAAATTAGTTCTGTTTCTGGATTACAATCCCATAGTGCCTTCATCTAGCCATATTTAGCCTCAGGTGGGTTAATTAAAAAAAAAGGTGGTCTTTTTTTTTTTTTTTTTTTTTA
>VXAV01006243.1:114197-124610 GCA_013399715.1 Alectura lathami
GGGATGTTCTGCTGAGTCTGTCACTTGGGAGTCACTTTAACATTTTAAGGCGGGTAAGCCACATATATACTGGCTCAGAAAGTAGAAAGCCTGTTAGCAGCCCAATGATATCATGCTCTGGTGAGTATTTCCATAGGATTAAACAGTAGCACTTCTTATATGATGCTAAGAATCTCCAATACACTCAAGTTGGGCACTGCTCACAGGGGAAAGACATCAGTCCAGACAGCACTGCAGAGTCCTGGAAGGAGGACTAACCCACAGCTACTTAACAGATCACTGGTTCAAGAAGCCTTGGTTCAAGAAGCCTCCAATTAATAAATCACAAAGGGCAAAGAAAATTCTGAGTTATCATTATGAACTTGCCTTATTTATACAGTCTACTCAAGGCATTGTATCAGAGAATTTTCACCAAGGCAGAGAGTACTGTTAGGCTTCACTTAGTTTAGTTTTTTTTCCTACCCGCTAAATAAAATGAGTTTTATCAAGTCCGAACTTGAAGTACTTGAAGCTAGTGGTGACCTCATATGTCTTACGTGAAGGATGATCACCTTGCCACCCTCTGCTTAGCTCAAGTAGGATTTCTTTTTGAAACTCATGGCTTTCAGGTTTCTAGTAGCCTAAATGCCTCACCTCAGCATCTCTGGTATTCATGGCACTACAATATTTTAAGACCAAGTTACAGTGTCCTATAAACATTCCTCATTAAAAAGATTACTTATGAACCCCTTGATTAAACTGTCCTGCTCCAAAAACAAAGCTTACAGGAGACTGGTTTGGGCCTTTTCACTTATCTTTGACCTGTCCAGTTTGTCAGTATCAGCCATCATCTCCCAAGGGCTGAGTTACACACCACCAAAACTATTTCACCCTTTCAGACCCTGCCTTCCCTCTCCTCCACCATTACTCTTTCCCCAGCTCATACTACCTTTACACACACAAACCCTCACTGTTGGCTTCTGTTAGATGTTTTGGTGTCAGATTAGGCCTCCTTTCCCCAGAAAAATATTTTATTAGTAGCTGGAAAACATTCATAGATAGTGCAGTTTCAAATGAATATTTCTGATTAGATAGAGTATTTGGGATTATATGAGATACAAACATATTTATCTGTTCTGTTTTATTGTTATTTAAAGAACAAAATGGGATATTTATATTGCTATGGACAGTCACAAAACATTGATTCCATGCCACAAATCCTTTCTGCACAACTGCATTAGCACATCCAAGGAAACAACAAAACCAAATAAAAAGACTAGTTGAAAAACAAGATAGGGACTTTGCATGAGCATACTCTTAAGTGCTTATAATTGGCCAAACTTGAGCATTGCTTTCACCAGACAAGTCTTTGCTGACTTTACTGATCATTTGTATGATCAGTAGAAGAACCAACGCTCTCTGAGGCACAGACCTTTTCAGCACAGAGTGGTCTTAACATGAGGAAAATATTAATTTTCACTATGAAAAATCATATTCCTGTACATTCACCATTGTATGCCTTCATAAACTGCATCTGCATTACTTTCTTCCAGGTATTTGGAAGGCAGGAAAATCTTGGAAAAACCCACAATATCAGAGGTTTTCAAGGTGAAAACACAGTTTTGGCCAGGTTAGTCATAATGCACCTGTAATAGCAATTCTGCATTTCCCACCCCTCAGAATGGCTACCTGTGCAATGACAGCCTTCAGTCACTGAAATATGATTTAATAATAAAGAATTTAACAGATGATTGATGAGTCAAAAACATAACCAAGGCCAAAAATATCTTATTGATAGGAACAGACAACAAATAGTTTGACAAAAGTAATATGTAATTATGAAAAACGTCGGATGTCATGAGAGAAATTAGGAAAAAAAAAGCAACTGTAGTATGTCTTACCCTCATTTCCTATCATTCAGGAACAAGAAACCATTCACATTCCTCTGCCATTTTTTGAATCTCTCTTATTTTTCCTATTGTTTACAATAGACAGTAAAAAGCAATAAAACATATTTGCTAGCAAATACATCAAACTAAAGCAACTTATTACTGAAGAGCTGAACTAATATTTTTGACTTTTTTCTTGGATCTTCAGCCCTTGTAGGTTTTTATTCTTCTTTCTTGCAACACTCAACAATAGCAAAGATGGCAAGTCAATGCCTGCCCTTGAAACAGAAGGGGAGTGGGGGGGAGTTGCTGTGTTATCAGCTCTGGAGTTAGATATTCTGACAGTCCTTTGACCCAGAGGAAATATCGAGTCTTCAGGAAGAAAAGAATGTTGAAAGGAAAACAAAAGTTTCAAAATAAACAAATAACTGCCCCAGTAATTAATAGGAATGTCTCACTAGCCTACATGGATTCCCTCATTTAAAATACCAAAATAAACCGCTAGCTTTCAAGCAAGGCAATTATTTGCAGTGTGGTCATTACTGAAGAGTTTTTGCCTAAATTGACTCCCACCTGTGATACAAACTAAGTGTTATTTACCACACAGTATGTGGAGTTTGACAGCTGGAGAGCCAAGGCTGACTCACTTGCATGGAATACCTTGAACCCACCCATCAGTCACAGCATCTGGCAGCTTTATCTGTGCTATATTTACATGTACATCAGTCCTAAACCTGATGCCAATAGAGTTTCATTATACTGTATGATCAATCATAACTTAAGAGGCAGCACTCCTCAGCTATTTGCAGATTAATTCTACCAGAACAGAATTTCTGCTCAAAGGTTAAATAAATCATGAAGTATTTATACTTCCGTGCAGCTACCGCAGCCTACGTAAGCTCAGTCTCATCTGCCTGTTCATCTTCAAACTAGACATGCAGAAGTGCAATATTGTAAGAGAAAAGTAGGGCAAAATTAATTTTACCATCTGCAAAAGCAAAGCAAATACAAGTTCAAGGTGTTTAATGATATTGTCCACACCATTTCTTCTGTCTCACATACATATTGCGTCATACACACCCACCCCTGTAAATGACACCAACATGAAATTCAGAGGCAAGAACAGTGTTTTTCTGAGACATTTATCATATCCTTCTCTAATCCACTATTCTCAAGACTGCAGAAGTAAAACTCTGATGAAATCAAACAGAGAAAATAGAAAACAACAAAAATTCTTGTACAAAAATATTTGTTTTACATTTTTTGTTGCTTCATTGGACATTATTTAATCAGGGGCCAGACAATCAACTCTCAGTCTAATGAATTTGCTCCTACAAGTAATATCTTTAGTGATAAAGACTCTATTCATATCAGATGGGCTTTATTATTTCATCAATAAACAACAGCTCCCACAGGAACAGTTGAAAAAAAAAAAAAAGATAAAAAAACACACAAGTAAATTCCAGTCTGTCTGCCAACCTCCCTGTCCCATTTCTTTCCCTCTCATCACAGAACATGACACAGAATTGTTTCTTCCCCAGCATCAGTATTTTATGTAGTCAATGTAAATGTCTCAGAGAACTGCAAGCAGGCAGACACGGTTAGACATTTTGAAGATCTTACACTCCTATGGAAAGTTCAGTTTCTGAGGAAAACAGCTTCCTGTTGCTTTTATTAATAACTTCTGCAGAGCTACTCAGTGTGTCTAAGTGGCCTATAAATCAAGCAGAAGTTCAGAGAGCCTCGGTTCTTTGGCCCTACATCAAGAACAGAGCAGCAGAACTTCCTGGTAAACCCACTGTAATTCTTGACCACAATTACAGAATCATCTTAAAACAATGACATTTAATGAGTTACGTGTATAATATGGTTAAACTAACAGGCGGCATTTTCACACACAATTCAAGTGTCATGACCAGTGTCAACAGTCTGCAAGCCATTTGTTCTCAGCGGTGGACAAGGCACACTGTGCATCAATGAGTCTTTAAGAAAAGAAGGAAGAGCCAGAAACAAAGAAAAACAAAAAAAATAATTCACCAATGTGGTTTTTCTTCATGTACCTTGCTATGCTTCGTTTGGAAAGCGTACTCTAATTCTTTAATATACCATAATATGGCTTGTGAATATGACATTTTTGCAACACAGATTCCCCTGCACTCTTTGTCACTGAATGGGTTTTTCTGGGAATAAAAAAGCACTTTATTTAGATTAATGTAGCAAGAAGAGTTTTGTTTTATTGACTTCACTCTCTCTTTCAGCTGCTACCTTTGTGAGACCAAGGTCAGGAAGAAAAAAATTTGGAAAGTAACGGAGCTCAAAGGTATTGGCTGTGGGAGCTTTTTACTTTCTTCCACCAAGCAGCCATCCTCTAACAAAGAGCTACATTTTTTTCTTACTTCATGGTTGTCTTCAAAGCCATCTACAAGGCAAGTGGCCCTTCCCTAGCCAGTCCTCACCACCAGCAGCTGTCTGGCACTCCACTGACCACAGGCATCCCTCAAGAGCACAGAGCCTATGTCATGCCCCTTCCTGCAGGGCAGCCAACCCTCCCACTCCACTTGCATCATGCACACTGCTCTATTTTCAGCCTTACAGACAGGCTGCCAGGAGCAGCCAGCTTCCCACGTGAATGAGGACGGTGAGACCTGCACCGTGACTCACAGCTCCGCAGGGAAAACACTGCTCACATGCCACAGCAAGCAAATCTTTTAGAAGGAGACCCAAGGTCCCCATCCTGACCCAAGAAAGCAAGACCCTTATTAGCGTTAAGGCTCGCCTGCTCAAACAGAAGTGTGCTGAGCAGCTGCATGAGAGTGGGAACAACAGAAAAACTGAGTCTTTGGCAACAACAACAACAAAAAAGCATGCAGTAACAACTGTTTCTTTCTCTTCCTTGTTTCTGTCTGCTCCTTTTAAAAGTTTAAGCAAGAATATCAAACACAATCAAAAGTCAAAGATAAAACTGTCTTTGAACACGTTTACTATATTTATTGTTTCTTATTAAATGTATTTTCCTTCCTTAACAGAGGTATTTTGTGGAACAATGGTGATGCACCAGGCACTGATATTTCCTTTTTACTTAATACAAATCAGTGCTTCCAGCTGCAGCTAACAGAGCTCATGCATCAGATCTCCCTGGCTGTTCACCATCAAAAGCAAGAACCTTCAAACCATCTTTTCTACTGCAAATTTACCATGAAGAGATAAGCATATACCTAGGGCACAATTACTTGTCTCTGAATAATCCCAGTTCATTTGAAATGTTTCTAAATGCATGCTTTGAAACCAAACAGAGATTACAATAGATCTGTAGCAGAAAGTATTACAAACCCTTAACATCTGCTTCATCTATGCCCTTACACATGTATAGCTGGGCAAGTTTTCATATTGCTAGATTCTAACTGGTACTGAAGTGACCTGGTCCATTCCAATCACATTAAATATGAAATCAATTAACACCTCCACTTCTTTGACCTGGCATTAGCTCAGAGTAAAATTTAATATTGATTCCAATTATTGTTAACCTTAGACTGCTATCTTTAGTTACATTTCAGTATGTTTCTCAGTGTCCCTGACATGCAGAAACAGTCCCTGGAGGTGCATGTCAAATTTTGTGGCTATTAGGCATATTTGTGGCATCCATTACATTCGAAGGCAATGAAAGTCTTTGCCAAGAGACAAGTATTTCCTTGCTATCTCTGTTTCTCAGGAAGAAACTCATTTTTCCTAAGCCCATGAATTTCTTGGGCATGTATACATAAAAATTAAAGCAGTTATTAGTAAGGCATCAGAAACCATGTGCAGAAAGCCAAAGTATTCTAATTATGTTATCTAGTATCCAAAGGAAAGACAAAATTGCTAGGAAAAACTTCAGAATAACCTCTGAGGGCCAAGCTCTGTAGCACTACTATAGGCCACCAAAGAAGGACTGGGTAAAGAGAGAAGTAAGCAAATCACAGTGTCCAGAGTGAGATGAAGTGTCAGACCTGGTGTGCTAGACTGATGTTTGACTGCTACTTAGATTAGGGTGAAAAGCACAAACAAACAGCATAGTTGCCTACTAAAACAAACCTTGAAAGTAAAAAGAACATTGATTCAGTGTTTAGTCCAGCAGCTAAGAAAAGTCCAGAGATCCTTCTGGATCCTCAATTAGTAATTTGGAAAAAATTAGGTTTGACTACTTGTCCTGGCTTTCTTAAGATGTGAAGCCTTGAATCTTCTTTGCTTAGCATCCTTCTCCCCTCAGAAACTTCCACCGTCCCTCAGAAAGGTTAATAATTGTCATGTCATTGTCCCTTACAGATGGTGCTGCATGGGCTCATAGGCAACTAGAGGATTAAGAGATAACAGTGTCTGCTAAGCCTAAACTTACCAGAGTTGTACACTGTGAATTTCAGTCAGAATTGTGTGATTGAAAGCTGCATGGTCAATATCAACACAAAATCATCTGAAACAACAAAGCAGTGAGGGACAAATTGTATTTGCTATCAGGTATCACTTTGGAGGCTTTTTTTTTTTCTTTTTTTAAAGCACACCATTTGATAGTATCTAACTCATTCTCCTTTATGGCTAAAGGCAGCAATGTTCACTCCCACAGATATAGCCATAAGGATCAAGGTTGTAGGTGTTGAGAAGAAATACACTGTATTTGAATCTTCAATGAAGATTCATAAACTCCATAAAGAGTTATGAAATGCCTCCCACAGAAATTCTGTAGAGGTGTTGAAACATCCTTTCTTTGAATATGACATTAAGAGCAATAAAATATGACAATAAATGCAACGAAAATACAAGAAGCATGTGAGACAGTTGTCTGAGGCAGCAGAGACCCAAACCCGAAAGCCTAGCTGATCACCATACTGCTTTGCCATGATTGCCCTCAAAAACACAAATCAAAACATTTTTTTCCCCTCCTTTTTCTTAAAAGAAAACAAAAAAGTAAGATACAGGAGTTTTTCTTTTTTTTTTTTTTTTTTCCTTGAACCTTTTGCTTGAAACACATATGATCTGCCTGGAAAACATGTGATGCATGTAATCTGTAGAACTTTAAAAACCCCCCTACACTAAAATAGTTCCCTGCTCTTCAAACGTTTACTTCTCACAGATGCTGCTAGATTATCAGCAATGATCACTAATTTATAGCAATAAGACAGTTACAGTAACACCATGAGTAAAACTGAAGCCAAAACAAACAAACAAACAAACAACAACAGCAAAAAAAACAAACAAAAAAAAACAGAAACAAGGGCTTTTGAGCTTGAACTCCAAAACAGCTCTTCTAGATAAACTGGTCCCCATGCATCCAAATATCTGACTACAGTGGGAAGATAGGTTTCTATCTGAAACATTTGTCCTGCCAACAATCCCTGCTCCTACACAAAGAAGGGAAATAAAGAGGATACTGAAAGTAAATAACACAAACACAGAGGGTGTTAAAAAAAAAAAAAAAAAGTATACACATTTCAAGAAAGAAAAATACTGTATTAAAATTGTAATGCTCAACATATACCGATAACAAAAGATGAACAAAAGTCACATTTGACTTCTGCTGTTACAAGAGGCGCTCATACTAGTTACCACCAGCGTCCAGACACTTCTGATTACGGCAAACTACTGCTGTGCTTCCAGTATTTTCTTTGACGGCCCTACCTGTTGCATGGCTGCCGAGCTGCTCTCCATCATATTTGAAAAATCGTGGCGAGGTCCCCGGTGACTGGAAAAAGGGAAACCACTCCCATTTTTAAGAAAGGGAGAAAGGAAAACCTAGGGAACTACAGGCCGGTGAGCCTCACGTCTGTGCCTGGGAAGATCATGGAGCAGATGCTCCTGGAGGAGATTCTAAGGCACACGCGAGATGAGGAGGTGACCCGAGACAGTCAGCACAGCTTCACAAATGGCAGGTTGTGCCTGACCAATCTGGTGGCCTTCTATGATGGAGTGACGGCATCTGTGGACAAAGGGAGGGCGACGGATGTCGTCTACCTGGACTTATGCAAGGCCTTTGACATGGTCCCGCACCATATCCTTATCTCTAAACCGGAGAGATGTGGATCTGATGGGTGGACTGTTCGCTGGAAAAAGAACTGGGTGGATGGTTGCAGCTTAAGGGTTGTAGTCAATGGCTCTACGTCCAGGTGGAGGCCAGTCACAAGCGGTGTCCCCCAGGGGTCTGTCTTGGGACTGGTGCTCTTCAACATCTTTATCAATGACTTAGACTGTGGGATCGAATGCACCCTCAGCAAGTTTGCTGATGACACCAAGCTGAGTGGTGCAGCTGATAGCCCTGAAGGAAGGGATGCCATCCAGAGGGACCTGGACAGGCTGGAAAAGTGGGCCCACGAGAACCTCATGACGTTCAACAAGGCCAAGTGCAAGGTGTTGTTGCACTTGGGTCGGGGCAATCCCAGGTGTGTGTACAGACTGGGAGAAGAACTCCTTGAGAGCAGCCCTGCGGAGAAGGACTTGGGCGTTGTGATCGACGAAAAGCTGGCCATGAGCCGGCAGTGCGCTCTTGCAGCCAGGAAGGCCAATGGCATCCTGGGCTGCATCAAGAGAGGGGTGGCTAGCAGGGAGAGGGAGGTGATCGTCCCCCTCTTCTCTGCCCTTGGAAGGCCTCACCTGGAGTACTGTGTCCAGGCCTGGGGCCCCCAGTACAGAAGGGATGTGGAGCTGTTGGAGCGGGTCCAGAGGAGGGCCACCAAAATGATCAGAGGGCTGGAGCACCTCTCCTGTGAGGAAAGGTTGAGGGAGTTGGGACTGTTCAGCTTGGAAAAGAGCAGGCTCCCGGGAGACCTCATTGCGGCCTTCCTGTACTTGAAAGGAGCTTACAGGCAGGAGGGGGACCGACTTTTTACACAGGTGGATAATGGTAGGACAAGGGGGAATGGGCTAAAACTGAAAGAGGGGAGGTTTAGGTTGGACATCAGGAAGAAATTCTTGACTGAGAGAGTGGTGAGGCGCTGGAACAGGCTGCCCAGAGAAGCTGTGGCTGCCCCATCCCTGGCTGTGTTCAAGGCCAGGCTGGATGGGTTCCTGGGCAGTTTGATCTGGTGAGCTAGTGGCTGGCAGCCCTGTCCACGGCAGGGGGGCTGGAACTAGATGATCTTTGAGGTCCCTTCCAACCCAAGCCATTCTATGATTCTATGATATGATTCTATGGCGATGCAGACATTTGATTAATGTCATCTTTTGGGCAAATGTTATACTGCACATTGCTGTCATAATTAATTCAACTTCGAAAAGTAATACAGAGATAACATCTCAAAACATATACATTTTTTTGACACCCTCAGTATAAGTATATACACACAGATTAAAGTAAGTATTAGAGTTTCTAATTTTATTCTCATTAAACAGAAAACAAAGGTATATTTTGCAATTTTGCAGAGACTTCATCACATGCTGTAACAGGACTGTTTGTTATCAAGCAACAAATTGAAGATGTTAACCATCAGATACAGAGGAAAGCAGTCCTACACACACTCGCAGCAACCACCTGCTGTTATGGAAGTGTGCAGCACACTCCAGGAAGACATATCAAGTCAGGAACTGAAAAACGTCCCTCAAACTGTTTTGACAGTTGCTTCTAAAGGGTAACCTGCCAGGTAAAAGTTCTCTCTCCAGCCTTCTTGCTTTGTAAGGTTGTAAGTATATCTTGAATTGTATCACATCATAGTCAGTGCACTGAACAGACAAGACTTCAGGGCTTGATTACCTGAATCATTAGCTTTTACGAAAATGGCTTTCCAAGGATTTGATTAACTGGAAAACAGTGTGAAGACCACCTATAAATGTTTTAGATTCAAATAAAAAGAGCATTTTGAAAAACACAACAGACATTCAGTCTTGCCAGTAAACAGGACATCCTACTTCATTTGCATCCCAATCTCAAGACCCCAAGTCCCTCTCAGTAGTGGTTACAATAAGAATTCTGAAGTGACTTCAGTTACATACCTACAAACAGAAGAAAATTACAGGAACCTCTTTTGAAAGTCCTGCTTGAGAACAGGAAGGAACAAATATTTCAAGGTGTCCTCAGTACAATTCAGACACAAGCTGTATCTTGTCAGACGTATATTTCTGTGGTCTAGATACTGACAAGTTTGGGTGGGTTGTCAAAAAAATCAGATGCTACGTAGCTACAGGAATGACAAAAATAATGTGAACTAAGACCCAAAGTTGACGGCTAATAAACAGCCAGACTTAGGAAGAACACCCTCACAAGAACATAAACGCAGCCTTAAATATTATATGCTGCAATATGAAATTTTAATTTCTTTTTCTTAAAAAAAAAAAAAAATCAGTGTTTTGCTGCTGCTGAAGACAGGGTGAGATTCCACAGCAACTAACTCTGGAAACCATTATTTCTGATATTTAGCTTTTATTCAGATCCAAATAGTATGATAAAGTCTTTTTTTCTTATTTTCTCACTTGCAAAAATAATTGTTTCCTCTCTATACCTTAAATTCATTTAAGGGGGCGGGGAACAATAACAACTGTTAAGTTGTATGGTGACATTCACCTTTTTTTTTTTTTTTTTTTTTTT
>VXAV01006243.1:140144-165703 GCA_013399715.1 Alectura lathami
CCTCGGCGCGCTGCGCTGCGGCTGCCGCGGGGTGGGGGCTCCAGGGGGAGGCGTCTGCGGCGGCGGAGAGGTACGAAGTTTCTCCGCAGAACTTCGGGGACGGGCGGGCTGGGGTCCACGCCTACGAGGGAGCCCCACCAGCGCCCTCGGGTCGATCCCCGCGGGGGCAGGTAAGCGCGGCGTTTGTGCGCCCGCCTGCCCCGCTGCTAATGTGTCTGCAAAGCCCGTGTCAGCACACAGAGAGCTTCTCGCTGTTCCTGCCTCAGAATCCCCATGAGATTAAGCGCTTTGCTAACAGGTTTTGTTTGCTGTTACAGATCCAGAGGTAAGCTCTCCCAATGCCAGTAAATAAACTGCCAGGCAGGGGCAAATCATAGCTGGAATTAGCTACTGAAACAGGTAATGTTCCAGCATAAGAACTTTGTTGTCATCTGTAGGAAACAGGATGATGGAAAAACGTTGAATTAGAGTTTACTAACACTTTATATGTGTTTTGCAAGCATGATCAATTTGTTGTTACAATAGTCCAGCCATGTAGCTAAATGTTATTTTCTCTCCTTAACAGGCACATCGCTTTGCTTACAGTTCTTCAAGGACATTCTCTAGTTCCTGCTAGCAATTGACTAAGCACAGAGGAGCTCTGACTTTCCAGAGCTGTTCTCAAACCACTTTTATCCAGCTCTCCCCCTTTTAGGTATTTTGCTGCAGTGCTGTGTTCCTAGAATTACTCCAGTATTTGGTTCCGAAATGTTTGAGCTACTGCCTCACTGTTTACATATGGCATAAGCCCTTTCTTGGTTTAACAGTAACGTAACCTCACATTTTTACACAACATCTTTTATCCTAACAGATATCGAACCACCTCATATGTCGTACAGCCAGCGCACAGGGATCACTTCTCCAACCGGCCAAGCACGACCACCTTTGTTGTGAAGCTGAACATTGCCAACCAGCTCGAAACAGTGGTTCAGAGCAGGCAGTAAAGGGCTGTGTGCTGCTCTGATTTCCAGGGGGTAGTAACTAAGCAGAGTGTAATTAACCCAACCAGAGCTTAGACACTGGGGATAACACATGTTCATGGAAAAGTTCTCCAGAATCTAAAGCAGCCAAAGGCAGCCAAGACCTGTGCACAGGGTTGTTCCTTATGGATTTCCAATCCAGACACTAAGCCAGCCTGCTGCTGCTTAGTCTGGATTGTGTGAGTACATACATACAGCCTCACATGTGCTACTGACAGTTTTCTCTCTTTTATCTCACTCTCCCCAATCACAGTTCATTACAGAGGCTAGCAGCACATAGCAAACCCAGAGAGCAAAAGTTTCTTTCTTAACCTTTAAAGCCAGCCATGGATCCACTCTTAAAATTCTGATGCATAAAGACAGTTCCTTGCACTGCTGCACCTGCAACTTGTCTGGCTCCTCGGTACAAACAACCAGAGGGAGAGGAGGAGTGGAAATTGTTTTAATGGCAGATAATGCCACTTTCTTGCTATTTTGCAAGAGCTGAGCACATTTTCCCTTTCAGATACACTGGCAGGAATGCAATGCAATGATAACTACATGCCCTAACAAAAAATACAACCTCAGTTTAAAATTCTGTACCTGTTAGTCCTTCATGACCAGAGCGGTTTTAGAGGAAAACAACATGCCTCCTGAATTTTAGTTTCCTGAGGTAATACACTCAGAAGGTTGTAATAAAGGTCACTGAAGCTTCTAATAAGGATATACAGATTAGCCTTCTGAGTGTTGTAGATTTAATTTCACTCAGTAAGTACATGCTGCAAGCATATTTCTTCAGATTGATCTACACATAGGCTGTACCCACCAACTGATTAAAGTTATATATAACACTGAAAATATCAGATGTCTTGACTATTTATTTTTTTTTTTAGTTAAAGGAATAAATTTAATGCTTTGGGGTAAATCCAAGTCTCATTTTACAACTGAATAATAATTTTAAAAAGTATGTTTAGTTTATATATTACTTGTTCCACCACAGGTTCTTCCAGTGCAGAGGGCAAATTCCAACTATGGGTTTAGGAATCTTTACAAGATTAAAAATTCAATATGCAGGTGAAATTAGACACTGGATTAGGAAACTCATTAGCTGCATAAAAGTAATTGGCACCTTCTGAAGCCTGACACACAGGGAAAAGTAAAGGAATTATTACAAAAGAGTGGCGGCTGTCTGTCTGAGTCAGCTGAACTGGTACAGAGCCAGTGCCTGCCAACAGAAAACCTATTCTTGTCAAGTTTCTGCATGATTCTTCTAGGCAGGAGCTCAATGGTTAAAGTAGCAGTCATCTTCTGATAGCAGCGAGACAGTGTCTGGGTGGTGATGCTTACCCAGGGTAACAGGAGGAGTCAGTGCAGTTAGAGAAGACAACAGGTCCTGAACTGAAAATGAAACCTGCCAAAAATTACAACTCATGTTGCTGAAATAAAAACGTCTTTACAACAAGACCAGTGTAGGCTCTTTAAGCATGTTTTCCATGTTTTCAGCTCAGCAGCGACAGCCATGGAAGAAAGCCTGATATGGGGTAGGGTTACAGACACCCACACTCCCCATGGCTTCTCTGTGGTTTGCCAGTGCGCACTGCGTTAGCCTCCCCAATCCCCTGTGGGTATCCAGGCCATGCCCCACTGAGACATGGGACAGAAGCCAGATGTGCCATTGCTGTGAGCTGGCAGGAAACCCCTCACTCTAACTCAGCGTTCCACGTAGCCCTGGTTTCAAGTTGAAGTTTTTCAACCTTTTTAGCAAATCTAGCTCAGCCACCCACATATACATACACATTTCAAAGAGTCAGAAGTCATGGATTCTTATTTTCAAAAAACTTTAATATAAAATCCATGACTCAGGTAGCAGACATGAATAAATTATGCCTGTTTGGCTTGATCCTGTTCCAAAGGGGAAGGATCAGACCTTCAGAGATTTCTAGATTAGGCAAATTCATTCCAACTGCCACTGTCATTTACCTCACTGAATTTCAAGATAGTCCACACCAGCATATTTCAGTTGTGTGTGTTGTAAATCAATACAAATCCGATTAGAGAAACCTTTGATGATTAAAAACATTTTATCATAATGAAGATTTCTTTTGCTCCAGGGCATAAACCATATAGCAAGTAGTTCTATTTAAATTCCTTGAGCTTTTTTAATTTTCAGCTAATTAGCTAGAACTACACCACCTACAACATGCTCCTTTTCTTAGTTAGGAGGCTAAAATTTGCCTCTACTAAGCATTGCTACTGGGCATTTACTTCTTAAAAAAAAAAAAAAAAACCAATAACCAAACCTGCTAGCAGCTTGTTGTAAGATTCATTTGCTCAGTAACTGCTATACTGGGGTAATTAACAAAGCCTTTCAAAGCAAGTTATGTGCTCATTCAAAAAAATTAGGCAATTCAAACTGCCTGTTCTTCAGCTATTAAGAAGTTTCATTTTTAAAAGGTCTCTAAAAACAAAACCAACTTGACTTAAACACTTCAGTGAATTAACAGGGAAGTTCTTTAAGTCTAATGGGCTCCTGCCTCAAAGCAAGGCTAGAAGAAAACTCGTTGCAATATTTCTACTGAAGGCTAGTGCATTACCTTACTGTAATTCTAAAGTGTTCTTCGAACGTTAGCTACTATCCTGTCAAGTGCTTCACAGCATTGAAAATGCCNGGGGGGTGGTGGTGAGGAGTACATTCTGTATTTGAAAGGCTGATGAGTGTTTTTACTTCCCTTGTGCTAGCGCTGGTGAGCAGGGTGTATACACGTTCTCATGCTATATTGCGTGATACATTTACAACTCAGATCAAAGAATATCCAGTTTTGCAGACTCCGTCCTTGGAAGTTTTCAAGCCAAGAGTAGATGGCCTGAGCAAACTGGCCTGACCCCATAGTTGACCCAGGCTTGTGCTGGAAGTAGGATTACAGAACTCCTGTGGTACCATTCTACTTTTGCTGTCCTATGCAGTCTTCCTGGATATCCTATCTGGAAATCAAGAGGTCACAGTTTCACTAAAAATTACTTCTTTCACTCCAAATGGGAGTTCTGAGGACTGCTATCCTACTACTGAATCACAGACAATGAATGAATGAAGGAAGTCCATACCAAGCATCAGAAGGTTTTCTATCAAAATGAGGTTTGTAAAAGAAGGAGCAGATTCCTCTGAAATCCTTCATCACTTTTGTGAGAAAATTCCAAGAGAAAACTGTTTTTCCAGGAATTTGGAATGGTGATTGTAACAACCGTGTAACATTGTAATTTCTAGTCTGCCTAGTTCTGGAGAAAGGGGAGTGTTTGTCTTTGTTCTCTGAAATAATGCTTGATTACGGTAGCTCCTGGAGAGGAATAGCCTACTGCTAGAGTGCCTCACTGGGAGACAGCTTTTTTGGTGTTTCAGTTATTGGTATTGTGGTGTTCACACAAAATTATTATTATTTTTTTAAAGTATTTGATTTAAATGACTTTGTAAACATCTTAAAAGATACATTCTTCATGGAATATTGACAATTAGTCTCCATCTTCACTGTGGAATCTATGCTTCTCAGCTACAACTGATTGCTCTTAGGCATTACGTAGATTAAAAAAAAAAAAAACAACGTAGGAATATTTCATTATCTTTTACGTAATTACTAAACATCAGAGAAGTAAAATCTGAATATTATGCTTTGGTCACTACACATATACAAAGGAAATTATCTTACTCCCAACAATACTCTTGGTAGTAGAAAATTGTGCACTGATTCAACATCTGTTGACAAGCTGTCTATATAAATCGACAGAGAGGCAAACTGATACATGCAACTGAATATGCCTCCAAAGTGATTCACAATCTGTTGAAACAAGACACCATAACACCAAATATGTAATTCCAGTGTTTTGGTTCCTCTTTCATCCTAAACATCCTAAAATAGCTGGGATAAAGAGCAGAAATACAGTGACATGACAGTCTGGCAGCTGTAGGACTGATGAAGGAAGACTGAATGCAATAAAATACTATAAAATTTGCTTAGCCAGTGTCAGCATTCTACTGTATGCTGAATGTTTGCGTTGCTTATTAGGACCAATGGACATATTCTGAACCCATGCTGCCAGCCTGGATTCAAACATTGCACAAGCTATGACATTACAGTATTAATATGTGTCAGGGAAAAAAAAAAAAGTCACGGAGAAATTCTAGGGCAAATGAGGGTGTAGAGTAGAATGAAGGCTAGGCAGGTTGACAACCAGACACTGTATAGTAAGAGGGAGACAGAAAGAGAAGTACAGATTTTACATATATATAGTGAACGTTAGTCTGAAATGTTTGGTCATTATGCAATGATTCCTATGACCCCAAGTGTCAGTACTGTCGTTTGGCTTTGTACCTTCTCAAGGTGTCATTACAGGAGCAGTCTAAGGAAAACTAGGTCAAATATGCCATACTGGATGTAGCATGCATGCTCTCCTAAGATTTATAAGCAATTTAATTACTCACCTACTTCCCTTTAACTCCACGTTGGGATACAGATAAAGCCAAAAAAGTGGTTTTGAGAGGGCATAACCAAGAGGGGCCTGTTATTGTCGGAATTCTGCCAAAAAATGTTTTCACTGCTGGCTTTTTTAGATGGAGATATTACACTGAGACAAAGGTGGTTGCTCTGGTGGGCCATCTTCTTCTAGCTACAAACTTGTGGACTAATTACTATGCTGATATTGCTAGAACTGTTGGGAGTATTCAGTGGAGGTGACCACCATGTGGTGCTGAATAAAGCTTCATGTCTCATATTCTTATTCCTCCTCCTAGTGGAGGAGGAATCATTGTTTGGAATTACATGTGCTCCTGCTTCTGTGGACACCATCACATGTTAAAACCTCTTAGTTAAGGCTGGGAGACTAGATGGATTAGAGGGTCAACAGCATGCTTGGGCAATTAAAGCCTGTATCTTCATGATGGTTTAATCAAGCTTTCAATTACTTTACGCACTAGAAGGAAGAGTACCCAGGGACAACTAAATCTGCCTCTACTGTTTTACTCTTTGAAGTGAAGGAAATCTGGAAAGAGCTGCTTCAGCCCAGACTGGGAACTCGGCTTGGAGCTATTCTGGAAGCAGACATGATAGCAGAAAGTTCTCAAACCTAGGGGATTTCCCTCCTGCCAGGTACACACAGCCATATTTCCTGCCTCTAGGCTCCACTGCTGCAGAATGCTGTAGAAGAAAGCAGAAGTGAACACCATGGTGAAGCCCCAGGATCATAAAGTCTTAGCAAATCTCACAGGTTTCCTGGTAATTTCCCTTGGCTCATTTCAGATCAACTCTATATAAACCATGCTCTCCAGGATTTAGCTTACTTTCTCTCTACTGATTAGATTTCCCAGGAAGGTTTTCTTTTTTATTTTTAGGAAACCTTTCCTTGCAACCAGCCTAATTTTCTGCTACTGATTTTATGCACTTTTCTTCTCCTTCTGTCTCCAAAGTACACAGTATAGCTCACTACCTTCTTTGGGCAGCCAATTACATGGTGAAACGTTGCTTCATACGAAGGAAACCGTTACCTAGACCAGACTGTTTCCTTAATAGGAAACAATCACCCTCTAACCTATATTTGAATTCTGCAATGAATTTATCTCAGTAATGTATTCAGTGTAATCCACCATCTTTCTGTCTCTGTCTCATTGTTACCCACTGAACAAATGAGGTTTTCTCAAGGATGCTTTCACTGACCCATTCTCCTAGTCGTTTTTCTTCTGACATGTGTCTACTGACCTTACCTTTTCCAGACAGTACCAAAATTTTCCATTTCTCCATCCTCAGAATTAAATTTAAGAATACATGATAATTAACTTGGGAGAGATTATGACAACCCACAAGAGCATTTATGCAATGTTTCTATTGCTACAGACTACTTGTTATTCCACATCTGGAAAGGGGAATATGATCTATAACTCCATTCAAAAGAGAATCCAAAATTATTTTAGCACTCATCTTTATGGAGGAAAAATACCAATGTGCACAATTAAACACTTGGTAACAACCAATGTAACAGTAGCATGGCATGTTCTTGGGTGACTCTCCTAGTACACACCAGATCTGAAATGGAATGATTGTTTTGGTTTATTTTAGCTATTTTTTTTAAAAATGTGATTGGAAATTTCATTGATTTTAGAAATGAAAGAGCTGAAGTATTTTTGTTAGTTTGTAATTTTCAGGATTATCATAATTACTGTAAGAAAACAGACAAAGAACAAACAAAGAAGCCTGTTATTCTTTTGTTTGGTTTACAAATAAATGCACTGCTTCATAATTATCCCTTGAAAGCTAAATGCTTAGGTAGAAAATGCATTGTTTAAGAAAGCTTTACAGTCATATTGGCAAATATTTGACAGTGCTTGTAGAACTAAAACACAGATACAAGTATTTATTATGTTGTTTATAAACAGCAACTTTTTTGGACAGTAGATATTGAAGATTTTTTTACTTGAAAGTTAGACAAGAGAAGAAACCACAAGTGTGGACCCTGTACAGACTTAGAGAATCATAGAATGGCTTGGGTTGGAAGGGACCTCAAAGATCATCTAGTTCCAACCCCCCTGCCGTGCACAGGGCTGCCAACCACTAGCTCACTAGATCAAACTGCCCAGGAACCCATCCAGCCTGGCCTTGAACACAGCCAGGGATGGGGCAGCCACAGCTTCTCTGGGCAGCCTGTGCCAGCGCCTCACCACTCTCTCAGGGAAGAATGTCTTCCTGATGTCCAACCTAAACCTCCCCTCTTTCAGTATTAGCCCATTCCCCCTTGTCCTACCATTATCCACCCGTGTAAAAAGTCGATCCCCCTCCTGCCTGTAAGCTCCTTTCAAGTATTGGAAGGCCGCAATGAGGTCTCCCCGGAGCCTTCTCTTTTCCAAGCTGAACAGTCCCAACTCCCTCAACCTTTCCTCATAGGAGAGGTGCTCCAGCCCTCTGATCATTTTGGTGGCCCTCCTCTGGACCCGCTCCAACAGCTCCACATCCCCTCTGTACTGGGGGCCCCAGGCCTGGACACAGTACTCCAGGTGAGGCCTTCCAAGGGCAGAGTAGAGGGGGACGATCACCTCCCTCTCCCTGCTGGCCACCCCTCTCTTGATGCAGCCCAGGATGCCATTGGCCTTCCTGGCTGCAAGAGCGCACTGCCGGCTCATGGCCAGCTTTTCGTCGATCACAACGCCCAAGTCCTTCTCCGCAGGGCTGCTCTCAAGGAGTTCTTCTCCCAGTCTGTACACACACCTGGGATTGCCCCGACCCAAGTGCAACACCTTGCACTTGGCCTTGTTGAACGTCATGAGGTTCTCGTGGTCCCACTTTTCCAGCCTGTCCAGGTCCCTCTGGATGGCATCCCTTCCTTCAGGGCTATCACCTGCCCCACTCAGCTTGGTGTCATCAGCAAACTTGCTGAGGGTGCACTCGATCCCACAGTCTAAGTCATTGATAAAGATGTTGAAGAGCACCGGTCCCAAGACAGACCCCTGGGGGACACCGCTCGTGACTGGCCTCCACCTGGACATAGAGTCATTGACTGCAACCCTTTGGCTGTGACCATCCAGCCAGTTCTTTATCCAGCGAACAGTCCACCCATCAAATCCACACTTAGCATCCTTAACCACATATTTCGGAGTTGGAACTAGATGATCTTTAAGATCCCTTCCAGTGCAAGTCATTCTGTGATTTGTGGATCACTACTGTCCACATTTCCCAACTACAGCTATCTTAAACCTATTTTTAATTACATGTTAAGATGAACACTTTTGTCTACATGCGTACATGATGTTGCATATTCTTGGCTGATTTGTACTTGTATGTGAATTTGTTTTGAATTTGCAGGTCAGCCAAAAAGAAGTGAGATTACAACACCAATTCAAACTTCTAGGAGTGAATTAAAGTATCAGGAATTTTTGTTTGTTTTCCTAAATCTCTTTGCCGGACTTCAGATTCATGTCAGGTACCCACTTGCCGCTTGTGTCAGTGCAATAAGACTGACTGCTAAGCTGTGTGTTCAAAGCCAAACAAATGGAAATAGTTAGGATTTTCACAGTTGTCTGCTGTAAAAAATTCCATATAATAGGTAGCTCACAGGGAAAGCATTATTAGCAAATCCCATTGGCAGCTTGCTGTCGGAGAGTTCATACACCACACAGAACCAAATACACTCTCTTTTTGCAGTTTGGATTTATTAGTCTGAAAGTCCAGAGCTCATGAGAGTCCAAGTTCATGTGAAACTTGGCTCCTGTTGTGTCTGCAGCCTGGGCCACTCTGGAGTTTGCACCTGTGAATGTTGCTCCTGCACCCTAGGCCTTGCAGAAAATTACTGCCACATCCTTTCTTCCAGGTGGAGTATCTAGCCAGCTGCTAGCTGCCAGCTGTGAAACAACAGATTTTACAGAGGATCCCACCAAAACCATCAGCAGGTACTAACAATAGGGAACAATTCAGGCTGTCACTGAATCACCAGCCTTACTTGCACCAACTGCCAATTTATGCAGTGTGTGTTTGTGTAGGGAACAGATGCTTTATTAAAGGAATTAGTGATATTTAGAAAGTAAGACAGGGACTAGTTTGAGTTCAGACCATTTTGTCTTTCTGACTGCCTGCAAACATACTTTTAGCATATGTTTTTAAATATAAGGTAAGATATCCCCTACAGAATATTGGAGCAAAAGATTTAGCAGCATAGTTGTCTCCAGCAAGTGTATGTACGGTGCTGCAATACTATCCCAGAACTGCAAGCTGTAGATCAGGTTTCCTTTCTGCCACCCTACAAGCAAAATAGGGCTTCTTATTTAGCTACATCAGATCATGTTTTGATGGATCAACTTCAAAAATATGTATGAAATTCACCTTACGACATAAATGTATCTTGTATTCAGCACCTGCCTTCATTATGCTGCATTCTCTGACAGCTGCCTGTAAAGATTACATTATATAGGAGAAGAGACCTTAAGCTGTCGGGGAGGACTGAATGCAATCCTTTAAGAAGATGATGGTAGTATGAAACCTGGTCATTTTCAATAAATGAATTACTACACCTTGCAGGTATTACACTTGCCCCTGTGAATCCTTTTTCATTTCTGCATTGTTACAATCACACTTCCTGCTTCAGTAAGGTCTTTTTTTTTTTTTTTTTTTCCCCAATCCTAGTGTTAGAAAGCCAGAGCTACCAGCATTACCTTTACCATCACCACCACCACCAGAAGATGGGATAATTTGACAGGAAAAGCTGCAATATCAGATACAGGCAACTTAGTATCTCTACGTGTACAGATAAAATGACTTCTCCATCTTTTTCTTGTACAGTAGCTCTGAGTACATGGGCCAGTTGAATATTCAGACATGACTGATTTCTCCTAGTCAACAGGCCCACAAAGACTGATGCTTCTTAAGGTGAAACTTTCCTCTGAATGAAATAAGAAAACACCTGTTTTCCAGGAAAAACAATATGCACACTTGAATTTGAGACATTAATCACATACCAAAGTGGATCAACAAATGACACAATTGTGATTCTCACCGTAAATCAATGTAAATATTTGCAAGTGTTTACATACAGCTGTCGCAAAACATGGGGAACACACCTCATAACAGTAGTAGCAGTTTGCTGGGAGAGTGAGATCCCATTGCCAACTAACAGCTGCTAATGGGCACAGGTAACGAATGCATGTCCATACTCTCCTGCATGAGCATGAGTAACTCTCATGTTAAAAGAGAAAAAAACTGTGCCAAAAAGTTTGGACTGAGACTCCTGGAGGTAATGGTGGCTGTGGCTCACGCCCACCACCCCAGCCAGCACCCTGCTCCGTATTCATGGCTGAGTCTCAGTGTTTCCAGAGAGTCTGATAGCCACTGTGTTCTCCCCTTCAAGCACATCAAATTTTTATCTGTTTCATCCAGGACTGTTTCTCAGGGGGAGTATAAGTCCCAGTGATGTTATGATTATTTAGAGATACCCTTTAGCAGTTGTCAGTCCCTTGCTCAAGCAGCAAAAGAGCAGTTACCCAGGCTGTCTGTGAAGAAACAGTAGCCGGCTGAGAAGATGGTGTAAGGAGTCAAGAGCTTCCACTGCACATTGACCCTGATAAAGGACCGTGTGCTTGGAGAAACTGGCAGGGAAAGGGTATTTTACCTGTAAATATCTAGAGGGCTAACCCCATGTCTGTATATATCTGCAGGGACTCTGCTGAAGCTGATGGGGCAGCTCCAGGGTCACCTTGGTTAGCAGAGCTCCACCTGAGAAATTGGTATATGCTCAGGAGAGTGGTGGTTCTATCTGGAGGCCAGTAAAGCACTTCAGGATCTTGAGGAAGAGAATTAGTGTGTGGACATGAAAACCTGAGGAAGGAATGAAGAATTAATTATCAGACCAAGGGAATAGCAAAGAAGCATGCAGAAAAACAATTAGTAGTTGAAAATGCTCTGGAGTCCAGTAACCTTGGAGAATGCATTGAGCTTCTAACGGTGGTTGCTGCCACTTAAGGCAATTATTGGACATCATATAAACTTTTTTTTTTTTTCAAACCAAGACAGAACTGTTTATGTGTTAGGAAGCAGACATCAATAGTGAAATTAAATATCTGAATGAATGCAGGAACATGTTCTAATAAAACGTGAAGGAAGTAATCAGGGAAGATTATCAGTCTTGTCAGCCTGATATTTAGCAGTGATAAAGAAAGAAAGTCTGGTGCCAGTGTACCTTCCTTTTTGCAAGCTGAACCTATCTAGCATAATGTTAAATGGCAGACACTCATAAAGAGTATAAGAACTTCTCTGCAGAGTTGAAGACATGCTCAAGAATGAGATTTACACTAAATTATTAAAATGCTTTACTCTCAGTGCCAAATCAGGGTATCCTGGGATCAGCAGTAACTTCCTGCAATTCCACACACCAGCGCCTAGTCACACAGTCGACCTGAACAGGAGGCTGATGAGCTGCAAAGAAGTGACAGTCAATACTCTGGCCTAAAGAAAAGAAAGACTGGGTCCAGCCCAGCATAGAAACACAGAAACCACTCATAACCCATTGCTTTTTATCCCTGTCCCTAGGGAGCAAAGGAGGGATGGCAATGTCCAGCTGCAATATATTGCCTCACTCCGGAGTTCCCTGCTACAAATCCCCAGGCAGGCGGCTGAAAAGCAGGTCACTGCTTGCGATTGCAACCTTACACTGTACCCAGGATGCAAGTAACACCCAGCAGTAGAGCATGGCCTCTGCCTGCTACTATAGCTCAACAGATGGAGAAGCTGCTAAGCTCAGCTTGCAGGATTGAGAAATGGATATTTTGCTTCATAACCAAGGCTGCGTGCAGATGAACTGAGGATCACCTACAGATCAGTGAAATAAAATCTATTATTTAGCATTTTTTTAGGTCAACATACGGCATGTCATTCTCTTCTCCCATCTCTTTTCTGCTTATTTTTTCCAGAAAGTTGTCTGCTTGCTCGTCATTTTCTGTGCTGCTTAAAAGCTGAATTTCAGCAACTAAAATTGGTAGGCCTTGCTCAGAAAGCCTCATAAAGATATTAATGCTCTTCTTTGATGAAATGGCTTAAGATAGCACAAATTGTTTGCACATGATTTCACTTCTTTTTTTTTTTCTACTTTTATTATAATTGTTAATGCTCATCTTTGATGAGGTGGCTCAAGACAGGCAGTACAATATATTTACACAGAATTTCATATATTTTCCTGTGCTTTAAGCGATATTTCTATTAAAAAAAAAAAAAATTGTAAAATCTTCAGTGTGTCATCTGGTTCCCAACATGTTGGGATATCAGAAGGCCATTTTAACAGTTTTGGAAGTTGTATACTTTGTACTTACATTCTAGTGCTTTTCTTTGAAAACACCAAATTTTCTACCATGAGGTGGTAACCATTTTAGATAATATCTCCACACCACTAAGCCTATCATGGAACCTTATGCAGTTTTAGTATAGACCAGGTTCCAACTTTCTGAAATACCAACAGAATGATTTTTGTGAGATGATATCCTCAGAATAAATCCTTGTATTTACTTCAAAGATTAACATCAGTATTAGAGCGATCTGCCTGAATTTTCAGATTGCAGGAATAAATTTGTCTCAATCTCTGCCTGTTTGTTTTCAATTGACATTTTCCCTAGGTTGATCAGAATGTAAAAATTGCTTACGTGAACAATATAAATTGCTAATGTGATCAATATTAAAAAAAGGACTTATAGGTATGGGGGGTCTGCGTGTGCTGGGTAGAGACCCAAAGAGGGAGTGTGAAAGATGTAATTAATTGGTAATCTTGAAAGCATAAAACAAATTGCCTTCTAATTTTACAGAATGTAACCATCAGAATTTATGATTTCTGCCAAACTATATATTGATTTCTCTGTCTTAGGAATCAGCAGCTTTCCCTGCTGATTGAATTCTAATTACTCACTCCATAATTACATTGATTTTAACAGACTTCTGGACAATTTTGTACCAGGCTAGTTTCAAATTATGCTTAATGAATTCATCACGACTGTCGATATAAAAACTTCCATCCTACAGCATCCTGAAATAGAAAGAAACTGGTTTTCCTTCCTACTGTACAGGCCGTGGTTGCCTTCAGCTTGTACTGCACTCACACAGGGCGGTCTGTGGGCTCTGCTTTGTGACATCTCTGCTGAGAACAGGAAGAAAACTCTGGTTGGTTTTGTTTGTTTAAGCCCAATGGTGAGTATATTTGTAGGAAACCATGATTAAATAAGTTAGTATTTTCAAGCAAAGTTCAGTCACTTTTGTATGTTACACCCAAGTCAAGAAAATCTTTTATCTGCCCTCTCCAAACTAAATGTAATGCGTGCCAAGGATAGGTAAGTCGTGTTGGTGCTGGTAATGCAAATCAGCAAAATGTGGCTAATTCCCCCACCAAGAAGCAGGCAATTCATGTCCAATGAAGCTCCACACAGCAGTGCTGCCCTGTGTGAAAATGCCTTGGCTGTCACCAACCCTCTCTGCCTGTCCCTAGGGTTGCTCTCGCAATTATTTGTCTTCCTTTCTGCCTCATACAGGCATAGCATTTGCATAAATCAATACCACAGCCTGACTGGTTTACAATTAGCTTTGGGGAATCCTGTTTGGCCTCACGGATTTATTTGCATTTACTCTGGGCAATGGCTTCCAACTCTGTTGAGTTATGGCGATATAAAGGAGCATTCAATATCCAGTCAGGCTGAAAGCTGCTGATTACATTCATCAGCTTTAATAAGGTATGTTATTAGATCTTATTTTCTTGAATTATCTATAGATCAAAGTTATGATCAATGGCAGCCTTTAAATATTTCCATGTCAATGTTTTGAGAGATCTTTTCATTCAAAAGGACCTAGAAGTGTTTTACAACTGAAAACTCGACTTGCAGGCCTTCTTTAGGCTTCGTTTCTTTCTTTCTAAAGTTCATTATTTTGTATGCAGTTTGATTGAAGTGATAAGGTCTCTAAAGGTCTCCAGGTGATACCTGATGCTTTTATTATTGTCACTATATCTAAATTACTGGGCACAGTACTTTCAAGCCCATGTCAGGGTGAGACATGGGCATTGGTCTTGTCCTCTCCCATCACTGTCACTGCTATAGGAGGGAAGTGAGGTGCTCAGAGCCCAGCTACAATACACTCCTGCTGCTCTGTCCTCACCCCCTATTGCAAAGGCACAGGCTCCTGCCCTGCACCTGCCGGACCTTCCAGCCAGGCTTGTACCTGCTCTCCAGTGGAAGGGACGCAGCCTCAGAGTGTAATTTTCAGTGTACATGGTACAATAATGGGTATGCAAGAACAAAAATGAGTGGAGAAAAAATTAACTGAAAATCAGACCATGGTTTCACAGCACATGGCTACTGTGCATTCAAAATCACCCACTCACTACATATACCCATTCTGGAATTGGGAAGCATAAGTTTTACTGCAACAACAGGTTGTTTTCTTTTTGAATGAGGAAATTAACGAGTTACCCTCCTTTATCTCTGCATTTATAGAGAACAATTTCAGTAGGCAAGAAAGTTAGATTATTTTGGATGTTATTTTCTAAATTATAAAGCTTTCCATGGAGATGAACTTCCTTATGATCTCTGGCAAACTGTCTAGTAAGAGCAGTAAATTTACTACTGCCTACTGAGAGTAGCAAATGATCTGAAAATATGTACATCATCTTTTGAAGGAGAAAGCAAATTAAAAGAGTTATTTAAACCTGAAAGCTGAGTGATTTGCTCCCTGTTAAGATAAACACACCACATAAGGGTTTACTCTGGACGGACTAAAAGAAAACGGTCTGCATAAATAAATGAAATTTTATCAGACAATGGATGAAAGTTTCAAACAGAAAATTGTTTTGATTTAGTTTTTTAAAAAGAACAAACTTACTGGACTATTTCTTTCACCTTAAAATCCTTTTATTTAGGTAACAGTAAACAGATGATTCCTTCAAACTTCACTTGCGATGAATTCAAGACAAGATAATATCGTCATCCATCTTCTCGATGAACCTCATCATCTTATCTTCAGTCTGAATCCAGGAGAAGAACTGAACAAGCCATGCATCTACACATCTCTTCATGTGAAAATTACAGCTGAAGGTTAGAAAATGTTTAAGGTCAAACTTCTAAGCTGCCATCTGGAGCCCATTTAACAATTACCAAGAACATCTGCCACTAACACACATGCCTAAGTCAAAACTTTTACAACATTACCTTTTCTCTTAAGGACAGAATCTTAGAGTCACATGGGCATTGCCTGAGATGCTTTGCTGCCAGTCATCAAAACTCAGTGCAAATTTAGTATGGTTTGGCAATCACTGGATGTGTTATTAGATAAAAACTGATTGTAAAAAACACATAAACAGTGTTCACAGTCTAAAACCACTGTCTTACAAATAATAGTGTCATTAACAACTTGGGAAGATGCATCAAAATTGTGGCGGGTGGCAGGGGTAATGGCATGTGGTGTCTGACTGATGAAGACTGAATTGCAGCTGTGGAGTAGTCAAAGCAAACTTCCTTTACTGCTCTTGGAGCTGCTTCTCTGCTGTGACTGCAAAGAAGACTTCAGCTCTCAGATAGCTGAAGGCAATATTTTTCAAATGCACTAGAAGTGAAATATGAATGCAGACACTTCAGACCTAAACAAAACATGTCCTCAGAGATAGGTATAATATTCTCTGAGTTTTTATGGCAAAAATGAAAGATATAAAAATCTTTGCTTACAAGATCTAATTCCTCAGAAGTAAGCTCCACATCTTTATTCATATCTTAAGATACAGCAAATCTTATTAGCTGCTAATTCCTTACATTTAGAGTTTTAGAAATATCTTAAGGTTGTTACTCTTTACTCACATGAAATTGTAATAACAAGAAGTAGATTTTGTGAGATGAAGACCTCTATTACTAAATACAGGAGAAGTGTAGGAGTTTTTTTTTTTCATAGCCTGCATGGAAATTATCCCCTCAGAATGATGGACATGACATATATAAAGTCTATTAGGATATGATGAAAATTTTAACTAGAAAGCGACATTTTACATGATTGCATCATTAATTTAGTGATTTGATCAGACAAGAGAGATGCTTTCAGACATGCTTAATGTGTCAAATTTCTGTAGTTTGGTAACTGTCAGGCGTTGGATTGTTTTTCATAGGTGGAAAAGTAATGCAATATATTATGTATTTAGTGAATTCATTTATACTACATAATAACCAATGTGTGCAATTCAAGATAATTCATATGTATATTAATAGGTATAATAAATAATTTGAATCCATTTACAGAACACCGAATCTGTATTTCAATGGTGTCTAGAAAGCAGAGAAAATTGAAATGATTGCTTTCATTCAGTTGACAAGCTGTGAAAGTGAGTGAAATCCCCGCATTGATTATAGATCAATTTACATTTAAAACTGAAAAACTTAAGTTACACTCTATGTCTCGCTCTTTATAAGGTTTTAAACCATGTAACGTTTTGTATTTTAACAGATGGCAAAATTTAATCCTCATCAAAGGGATAGGAGTTATATAGGAGCTGATAGTTATCCCATGGTGTGAAGAAGATTGATGAAAACTATTGTGTTTTGATTTTCTTTATTACAGCTGAACATATGTATGCTAGAGGATTATCATCAGATTGGGTTTTTAGAGAACCTTTGTGCCTGTATGAAAATGAAGAGAAAGGTACTTGCACCCAAATCTGCAATCAATCAGCTATTTGCTTTCCAAAATTCTGAGCATCATTATCAAATCCATTACTTGACAGACATTGAATACGGTCTCCACCAGGGCTTATCTTTCCAGTTCTGTCCAAGAACAGTAATCAGTAGAGGAATATATCATTACTTTGAGTGTGTTTTCACATTTTTTCTTGAAGTCTAGAAATTGTTTACCTTCAGTAGGATCTAAATATTTTCTTTATTTTTGGAATGCCTCTAACTTAAAAAGTCTGCTCACAGCTGAAACAGAATTTATAAGCAGGCTGGCTATCATGATGTGACTCTGAAAACACCTCCTCACCTGATCCAAATTAATTTAGACTGTCACTGAATCCTCAGTCTGCTGAATCTTGCTGAAGCAACTTTTCTACATTATGAAAATTTAAAAAGACCTTCTGCTTTTGAGAATGAATTGACAAGTGGAAATGTGATAGATCTGCACAGAATACCTGAAAATGTAAAGTAAAATGTCTTAGAGACTTTAATTACATTAAGAGAATAGAGAATGTTGAGATTTACGGTAAACTAGATTTATAAGATACAATACTTAAAAGTTAGAAAAGCCTAAAAGTTAAGGTAGACAGGCAAAGTTTACAGGGTTTTGTTACACAACTTACATACTTTAAAACTGAAAAGAAAAATAATGTTTCATGTTTTGCATGAAGTAAGAGAAAAACAAGTCTGAGGAGAAGCCTGCAGGGGAGTTGTGTGTAAGAATTTGGTCACATCATTTTGAACAGAATTGGAGTTTTTATTGAGTTATTATAATTATTATTTTTTATTTTGCAAATAATGCCATAACTCTAACAAAGATGTAGGAATGGCTAAAGTTATGTCTTGTTTGTTTGCTTTTATTTACTAGGCTTGTGTATTTTGTGTTTATGTCTGCTAAGCTTGTATTGTTGAAGATATGTAAAAAAATAGTCACAGTTCAGTGTATTAATGCATGTCTAATATCATCTGGCATCACAAGCTACTGCACAATGCCTTCTTTGTCCCTCTGCAAAATAGAGATGATAATACTGTTTACGTTTACTTTATCTCAGTGCAATATTGTGCTCCTTAATCATGTCCTACCAAGTAAGCACACTTGACCTTTGGAAGTCCTTGAGGAAAAGAAAAGAAAAGAAAAGAAAAAGGCAAACAAAAAGCAAGGCAATGTGAAATCAGATTATATTGGAAGGTGGGGGAACTTTAAACCTAGAGCAAACTAGGATCAGTTGGATGTTTTTGAAAGAAGAACATTTTGTGGCCAGTATTTTCCCTTCACTTTTATTAAAGATATTTAGAGTTTTAATAACTGCGAAGAGTCACACTCAGCATCTAGCATTGCATGGTCTGTTGTGGTTATAATGCTGATAATGCCATAAAAGCAGTGTTACCATACCTTGGTAGGAGTGTATCTTTGTATGCTGCATGTCATGTGAGAGGTGACCCCCTCCCCTAGCCCTGTCTATCGTCCTCTGTCACCCCCTACGCACCCCTCAGGTCTTCCTTGGCTGCCTGGCAGCCATTTGGTGCTGCTCAACAAGTAACAAAATCATCTTCCTTTTTCATTCTGCCTCCTGCCAGCCCACATACAGCTTCTGTTACCATCAAAGGTGGACAGGCTTTTGGAGAAGGATGATGCTGGGATCAGGGAGGGAATGAAAGGCTGTGCCCGTCTGACTGCCAGCTGCTGAGAGCTGATGTTTCAAGATGTTCTTCTCCATCGCTAGGGAGAGGCTGCCAGGAAGATAGGTCAGCTTGTGGGTGAGCTTCAGGCGCGCTGGGAAATAGGGAGTGGAAAAGAAAAGCATGGAAAAAGGACCTGGAAGTAATGAGCAAGGAAGGAAAGGTTAGAAGGAAGTTGGAGATTGCAAGAAATTGAGGGAAAATAGAAAATTGAGAGACTAAAAAGTAGGCTAAAGTTTCTGAGAACAAGAGTTAGGAAGGAGGGAAGAGAAAGGAAAGGAAATACTGAAAGTTGGTTTGAAGCGTTTGCTGACACTGTCAAAAAATGTGTAGCATCAGGAATTCCACAGAACTCCACAACTCTACAAAAAGGAGAAGACAGGCAATGGCTGAAAGAGCTGGTCTCACTTTAATTAAATGTTTATTTAAGAATATCATATTTGAAAATTATAATTGGTTTCCCCCAGCAATGCCCTTAACCAAGCCCCTCTCACAAAGATCTTTGAAAAGCAGATAACTCACAAAAAATCCCAGCTGGCAACCCTTTTTTCCTGAAGTTTACTGAAATCTTCAAAGGCCAGAATCTGGCATAGATTTCTCCTGAGTAAAATTATCTCTGCAAGTTAAAGCCCTGCCAGGCAGAATGACATACTCCAGCTACCTGCAAGCTTTGTCCCAGACCCATGAGCAGGAGTGACTGACCTTGCTGCCCATCAGACTGAGGGTAGGACCAATCCAGGTCTTCTGTATAACCCGTCCCTTCTCATGGACCACTAAGCGTCCAGCTGTGGCACTACAGGATGCAGTCTGAAAGCAGAGGACATCTCCACAGTAAGAACAAAATACATGGGTTTCATTCTGCAAAGGTTTCCACCGCCCTTCAGTGTCAACAGAGATGCCATGCAGCAGAAGATAAAGCACAACATGTAGTAATCGTATACCTGAGTAGACTGTTGTCATTCAAAGACCACATGGCTAAGACACATCATTTGGTCTTTGCAATTGTGACATTAGAACAGACAGGAAAAAGGTCAACACACACAAAAAAAGACAACAATAAAGAAGTGAAAATGTATTTGTAGCCATGTCTTTAGCAAATACACAGTGGAGCTGGCTGGGAATGTTTAGAGGAAGACATTTTTCAAACAGAAAAATTGGTTTGTGAAAGAAAGCTCTCAACAATAGTGTATATTGATGATAGTGATATATATATCAACAACATTTTCAGCGTGGAAAGAATTTCTGTTCAGAGTACATGTAGAACCAATTACCCACTGGCTACAGCCCCTGTTGGCAAGGAGGAATGGAAGGGCTGAAGTCCTTAAGTCGTCATCTCATCAATGCCAACCCAGAGAGGAGTGCCCAGACTTCTGGGCAACAGTGGGAGGCACTCTGAGGAGAACATTTAGAGTGGGACAGTGCCTTACCCCAGCTCCTCTGCTTTGTGCTCCCTTCTTGTCCCCCAGCCCACCCCAAACAAAGACTGAGATGTGCATGGGCATCTAAAATGGGATGTCTGCCATGCTGTGGGCAGCTACTGAAGACATGGAAGAGCATCTCTCTGTGAAGCCTCTTGGTTAGAGGAAGCCTCATGCTCTATCATTCTTGGTGGTTGTTAGCAGCTGAGGAGTTCATAAGAGGAAATTGAATTTCCCATTTCCGAAGAAAAATCAAATGGCTTGCTTCTAAGTCTGGGTCCTAGGCAGACACAAACAAAGTACAATTTTCTGATATCAATTTAATTGCATATTTATTTCAAACTATATGACCACCTGGATGCAGTCATAGCAATAACAACAGCAAATCAATGTTTGTGAGGAAATGCAGTTAAGTATTAAGATCTAATAATACGCTGTCTTGGAAGTAGCTGTAAAATTCTTTGTTTCCCTTTGCGAACAGAGTGTTAAGAATGCCAAGAATCAACAAGTGTCTAATATTATTCTTCCCCAGATGAAATGAAAAGATATTGATTCCTACCAGATAGGTTCCCTAATATGTAAACACATTATTCTAAGGCTTAGAAGAATCATATACTTTTATTTCTATTCCCTTCTGAAAACATTCGGAGGAAATGTTTTATCAAAAGAATAAAATAAAGTGTTGTGTATGCTTCTTGAAAAAAGATACCGAATATATAAAGCACCTTTTCACACAGTAGACATATACGTTCCTAATTTTGCCTGATATTTTCTTGAAGAAAAGGCATTACTGAACACTGAATGACATGGGTCTGCAAGGTTACATCAGTGTGATTACATCATGTGTAGTTGTCAGGATGCATTTCAAAAGGGGATCTCCTTCTCACTTTACACCAGGACAAATACCACAGAAGAGATGGGGAATAGGGATGAATCTGGTCCAATGGACCTCCTTTTGCTGGAGTGCTTTTGTAGCTGATGCTTAGATTGTTCTCATTAAGTCAATCATTCATTTCCTTCGAAAGGAATATATAAAGATTTCTGAATTTTTGTACTAGAATTTCAGTGATCATTGAGGTCATTTGTCCAGCTAATGGGATAAGAAGCAGAAATGCCCCCCAAGTACCATAGAAAAAGGATGATACTGGCATATTTCCAGTGTATCTGGGTGCAGAAACTGCCAGACTCCTAGATAACGTTCTGAAATACTTTTGCAAATGCAATCAACAGTTTGAAACCTTGAACTACATCTCAGAGTCACTAGCCTGTGTGATAAGAATACTAGGAAATCTGTGACTGTATCTAGCTATTTCTGTATACATAGGTTGAGAGAAACTTCTCAGACTTAAATGTTTTAATTTTAGAAATATCCTTTATGCCTCTGTTGCTGTTTTTTCTGTCTTTTCCTCAGTATGGAACACCATCATACAGACTTAACTGAGGTACAGACTCATCAGTACCTGAAGTACCCTTGTTCAAGAGGTTTGGCCATGGATACTATGGTTTCATAAGTATCTTCCATTTCCCAGCAGCTTTGCCTTGTCTTGAGCACATGCATATTGGAAAAGGAAAGGCCCAAGTTACCAACTGCTCAGTAAAGGACAAAGAGCATTTCTGTATCTGTCAGGGAACTATACAAAAAAGCAAACAGGAGAAACAAGTGTGATACTCATTGTTAATCAGGACAGCACAAGGAGAAAGCAGCTCTGAGATTAACAGAAAAAAAAAAAATCTGATTTTTGATGGCCACACAACCTACATGGGAAAAAAAAAAACAAAAAAAAACCATATACTACAACTCATGCTAAATAAAAGCCTGTTTCTGACTAATACTTTGGAGAATTTTCATGAGCACTTCATTATTAAACAGTGTTCCTGCGGTACAGCCAAGTTTAGAAAGGATTTATGTAACATGCCATTACAGCAATTAGCCCGAGGGAAAGTTCATCTTACATGTACATCTTACATCTTACATTTACCAGCTTTAAATATGCCTTAAATTTATATTTATCAATAAGTTCCATCCCTTTCCCTTCTTTCCTCACCTCACAGCTGCCATGAAGGTTTCAGCCTGAGCCCTTTTCTCAGCACCCAGCCTGTCCCCTGTCCCACCTTCTCCCCTGCGCACACCAGCCCGGTATCAGTCCTCAGGGAGGTAGGCCTGTCAAGTCCCAGGTGTCAGTTTGGATTACTGCTGCAGGAGTAAGTGGATGACGTTACTGCATGGCAGGATGTTTAAGAGACAGAAAGGAGACTGAGGATGTTGAAGTTCAATTTCTAGGTCTGCTGTGACTTGAGGCAAGTCATTTAGTCATTACCTGTATCACAGCTCTCCGAGTTTGCATGAGTATAGTAATATTAGTTTTCCTCCACCTTGTTTTTTCAGTCCATTGTAGATAAACTATCACTTGCAATGTTTATTTACAGCATGTAACATGCCTAGAGTCCAGTCTTTCTTTAGGCCTCCAGAAACAACTGTTGCTTAAAAAGCTCTCCAAACCCTAATGCCTTTGATCAGGGCCTCATGACAAAGTAAGAGTGACACAGTGTGTGTGGCTGGGGAAATGAATTCCGATGACTGAAACTTTCTGGTTTTGAGTTTGCTAGGATATCGATTATCTTACAATAAATAAGTAAGTGTTTTAAAACATTCTTCAGGTTTTGGCTGCATGTCTGAAGAATAAAGAAACACACCAACATTCTGAGGTTACACTAATGCTGGTGTGGTACTGCTGCTGTGCAGTGATCACCAGGAAATTGCTGGAGAAGTTGTGTCTCGAGATACATCTCAACTCCTGAATCCAAAACACAGTTTCTGTTGCCCATACCGCTCTCTCGGCAACAAGGAGCAGCAGCAGTGCTGGTTTCCATCATCACAACTAACTGAGCCTCTGGGCTTTATTTTTGCTTTTCTTTTCCTGCTGTCCACTGCATATTCCCAAGGGAACTGGAAAATAAGAGGTTTTGTGGAAGTTTCACCTGAATGCAGCATGTGTAACTAGCATTCCACTGCAATAATCCCACTTCCATCTGCCATCGACTGATGCATTTTGCAGTGCATGTACAGGACAGCTTGCACTGTGTGCCCCGCACACTGTGTCCAGTACAGAGGGGGACCAGTTTCTGCCACCTTTTCAGCAAGATTTCCTGCCAAATTCAATGCACAGAATAGACATGCAAGGAAGCAGAAATATGGTTGTCTGAGCAACTCTAAAGATACTGTTTTTTAACTCTGCAACTGAAATTAGGTTCTTTTAACAATGTTTGTTGAGCATGCATTTTAGAGTCATAATGAATTGTGAGTGTTGCAAAATAAAAACATTTCAGAGCCTCTGCTTGCTGTACATATTAACAGGGAGAGGCTTAGGGAATGTCATTGCCTGAGTTAACAGAGTAATATTACTCTGACTTTTGCAATATACATGAAAAATTAACCTTTCTTCTGCGTGCATACTCCTGCGCACTGTGCTGAACATGCATTCTTTATATACTAGCTCTGAACAAAGCACAATGAAACTTTTCTCTCAAGCAGCAACAGGATAGGCCAAACTGATTTGTTGGAGGAAAAAAAAAAAATCTAATTTTATTTTCTACATTTACACTGTCTATCATAAAACCGAAGCCAAGTGCAATAATACTTCTAGCAAATTGCTCAATCTACTGAACCATAATTCCCCAAAAATTTTAACCACTGGCATTTTCTTTTTTTTTTTTTCTTTTTTCTTTTTTAATTTATTAGTTAACCAGTATTTTGACTCTTCTGCTGCAATAGTCTCAGTAAATTAAAATCTGAATATTTCCACATCCATTTCCCAGTGTTATCTCATTAGTACTTTAACTGAACTGTTCAGGATGAACAGCTGCAGCTAGAAAAAGAAAGAGGTGTTTCAAGGGCTCCGTGAACACTACCCAATATACTGCTGCAGTCTAAGATTAACTGACATCAGCTTGACCTCATGCCTGCCTAAAGGAAAATGGTCAGATAGCATTTGGTAAAGTTTATGAGATTTCAGTTCCTACAGTGGTGTATGCAGGTCTTTAATTTCTTGCAATTTATGCTGAGAAGGCTCCCTCATGGGTATTGTGTTGTCACAAAAGTGATAGAGAATCAAACTTCAAGCCTGTGTTTTTTTTTTTTTTTAACTTTTCCCTAGTATCTTTTGGAGTGAAAGGAATGTGATACAAAGAGAACAGTGTAAGTGTGGTGAACAGACTTCATGGAGCAGTGGTGAACAAAATAGAAATGGTTACATAACAGAAAACATTTGCAACAGCTCACAACTACTTTCTTGGTTGCAAAAAGCTTAGTAGAACACGATTTAATTTCAGTTTAAAATTCTTTTTAAGTTAATTGTATTAACTTTTAAAGAAAAATGATTGTGTGCAACATAGATTGGAAGAAACAAAAATTCCTCTCCCTGATCATAAAACTTAAGTGCCTATGCCACATTTGAAACAGTTTTTTTAACTAATGTAGTGAAACAATAAAGATACAAAATTATCCTGGAAAAATAAATGAACACATGCTTTTGATCTCCAACTAGCTTTGATCAAGAGCAAACTTCTATGAAATTTTAGGAAACCACTCATATATTTTAGTGGTAAAAGCTGTCTATTTATAAAGAAAAATAATCACATCTGTTTTACCCTCACTGAGTTTTTGAAATTAATAGAGAATGGCATAGTGGCTGTGAGCATTTCATAGTTTCTAGGGTGGAGAACACAGGAATATTTCTCACTGATTTCTAGTGACCCCATGTGGTAAGCCAAACTGAATAGCATTGCTGAAGGCTTTGGCATCTTCATTGAAGGGACAATGTCCACCACGGCAAGAAAAAGTTGTAGGAGTTGACTCTGACCATAGCAATGAGCATGGCACCTTAGGCTGTCCAGAGCCCAAAAGATGACAAGAGCTCAAAAGTTGCTCCTAGTCTGTGAGAAGATACCAGACTACCAGCAACATTATGCCCTTCTAAGTGTGCAAGGCTTTAATTCTATCAGACATGTAGTGACAGCCTAATCCATAGACTGAAATTAAAGAAATTACTCCAGTCACCAAAAAAAGCATAGGATGAAATTAAAGAATAATCTATGTACTTTTGGGGGAATATAATTTCTGCATAAACATTTTTCCAGGCTAAGTTCAGCACTGAGCTGTACAATTATTCAAAGGAGGGCATTGCCAGAATGTTGGGTAATTCAGTTTAGATTTCAGTCTGAAGAGGGACAAGACAAGATATATGAAGAATGTCTTCGATATTTCAA
>VXAV01006243.1:165822-188857 GCA_013399715.1 Alectura lathami
TTCTAAAATACACGTTAAGTTCAACAGTAAGACCAGAAGTTTTAAAAAAGGTCTACTGGAACAAGGATTTATTAGAATTTATACTCACTCTCAGGTACTTACCAATGCTTCATAAATTGCATATTCACTGCACAAACATTCCTTCAATTGGGAATGAGCCAAGGTTCTCACTACTTCCATTTGTACTAGAAATAAAACCACTTGCAGAAGAAAAATGAGCTAATGGGAATATTAAAGAGTGTACAGCAAAATTTTTACATAAAGAAGGTACATCTGGATCTCATACAATTCCTATACCTAGGAATCGTACTTTACAGATGTTGTCAGCTGTCAAAACACAAAATGAATAGCTGAAAGATAGTTACTGTTTATTGGTGAGGAAAAAAGCACTATAAGCAGTTCTAAATCTCATGTCATGTTTCTCTAGTGTTTGTAAAAATTAGAGGGTTGTTTCCTTTCCTGACATGCCTTTATTATGGTTGGTGGTTAGTTACATTAGTTGGGAATCTGTTCCAGATTATTTAATACACGTGGAACCAATTCCATGGATTCAGTCAGTATTGCTGTCATTCTTCCCCTTCTTACAAAAAATTGAAAGAAATAGTTGGAATTAGGAATAAACTTTATGCATGTTGGCTAAGCTGACAGTGCACTATATACATAAGCTCCCTGCTCCATGTGTTTTTACTTGCTTAATGTTTTTCCTGTAATGTGGCTTCAGTAATGTCCTTGAAAAGTAAGGGAGAAAAAAAATCCATTAATATTTTTTGTCTCCTAAAAAACATAAATAATAAAATCAGTAAAACCAATAAAAACAACCTTAGATGAAAAAAAGTTAGTTATAAAATTTGTTTGAGAGCAGTAAATGGAGCTTTCAAACTTTGAACAAAATAACTAGGCAACAAATTTTGCACAAGTGCCTAGTAAAAATATTTACTTTACATCCAAATTAATCTGGCCCAAACCAAATCTCCCTGTCTCTCCATATTGAGGAATGTATACTTGAGAAACATCTTTCAGTTTAATTTTTAGACATGGGAATAATACATGCCATAGTCATGTCTGGTGGACCACCCACAGCATGCAGCATGGAGCTTCTGTCGCCAAAAGAAATGGGAAAGTTAGGTAAAGTAATGGATGCTTCCCCCTCAGTTGTAGAAGAAATACGATTACAAGCCTGAGAAAATCTTCCTGAGCAAAGTTTAATCAATCTTGGGATAATGCCCAGAAAAATTTCAATTTTGACTTTCCATTAAAAAAAAAAAAAAAAAAAGTTTAATTGAAACATTTCCAATAGTTCCATTCATTCAGCAGAACAAGCAAGCCATTCTAAAGGAATATGAGTTATGAGGTTGGTATCTATTATTTTTTCCCATTTAAGACAGGCTTCAAAAATAGTCACTAAATATACTGAAATCATAAATACCATAGTCATGATCTCTACATTTTCCTAAGTTTATCTTTAAAATATCATTCTAGTATGAAATCTTCATCCACTTTTCCCCTTTATGCATTTCATGCACCAGTGCCACTTTAAAATGCTTCTGGGCACTTTGGAGAGGGGTGAGTTTTCTTTTCAGAACAGTTTAAATGTCTGAACAGATGTAAAATGAGCCAGTGTCGCAAATTATGACCAGTTGTATTATGCAGACAGACTCGTGACAAAATTCTAATATGATATTTATCAGCTCTTAAATGAGAACACAACCATCAACTTTGACTCAATCTAGGATAATGTAATGTTTACAGCTGAAGAATAACTGAATGCTTCTACTAACAGAGGTCCTTGCTTTTAATGGCCATATTTTCCAGTCCCATGGTACAACAGCAAGAAAAAAAATCTTTATGTCTCTCATATATGCTAAGTTATAACAACAATTATTATGATTTTTATATCCATACAATGCTGCCTACAAAATATCTAATACCTGAGCAGCTGGTGCACTGAGGCCGATGCTTACTAAATGAATAAATGTTTTGTTTTGTCTTTCCCCCGTGTACTCGCATCCATCTGTTGCCTTGTGTCATTGTTGATTGAGGCCTAGAGGTACGACCACAAAACAAATAATGTCAATTTTGTTTTCATTACTGGGGGGCCAAAAACCCTACTTTGAGGCTGAGAGCACTTCGGTGCTTGGTGCTGCACAAAAGCAATGTTTTAGCATAGACACAACAAAAAGCTGTGCATTAGGATGTACAAAAGTTACTCTGAGAAGTTTAAATTGGTATTCATTACAGGAGAAATAGTTTCATCAAGTGTGCATTCTGAGTGAAAGCAGATTTACCAAGCTGGCAGGGGAAACATTAGTTCTCCCTAATGAGCACTGTAAAGTGAAGCGTGTTCTCCGGGTCAAACAACAAGCGAGCATCTGTTTCACGTCCCAGCCACCCTGTCCTTGCTGTGCCTGCAACCTGCCCTCTTCCCAGACAGAAGCTCACAAGTCCCATGTAGAGACTGCCAGAGCCATGCTTGTACTTAGCCCTCAGTTGTGCTGCATTGGCTGCACCTCCTTGATGCTGCTGTACAATCACTCTGCACAGCTCCAATGAAGAGCCGTGCACCTGCCATCTCTCAGTCCTTTTAGTACACAGGGGGATAGTTCTCATCTGTAGGGCTACTCCAGGTAGCTGTGTTGGGGACGAGCCATGAGGATGGCTGCTTCTGGGGACAGCTCCTCATTTTCATTGACTGCAGAAGGAAACAGACCGGCTTCCTTAGTGGGTTAATTCCAGTGCTTTAAGTTGGCACCCTGAAACTCTTCAAATGCTTTAAAACCACTGTTGGGTCAGAATCAAACCATAAGTTTTGAGGATTTGCCTGCTCAGCCCTGGCATTGCATGAATACCTGGACTTGAGTGATGGACTTACATGCCTACACAACCGTATTCATTTATAGTTATCTCTACAGTCATTCTGTTCTTGTGTAACTCCTGAAAATGTGTCAGTGAGGGTTTACATGGGAGAATGTTTGTATGCAGGAGGAAAGAGTTTCTACAGACTGTGTAATAGCAATTCACCAGCCAGAGAGTGAACCTCTTGATATCTGACCTGTCTGAAAGCAAGCACTCCTCTTTCCTTTGAGACAGCAAGAGATGGAGTTAAAGAAAGAGCAAGAGTAGAAAGGACTGAGAAGTGCAGCTGAAGATTACAAATACACAGGAGCCTGTGCTCCAATGTGTCTGGATAGCACACTTGGCCTGCATGAGAGACCCAGCATTGTCCGTCCATTTGGGTAATGCCTTCTTAAATCTTAGGCTTCCTCATCTTACCTCTGTGACTTACCTTTTCACTATGTACATCAAAAGAATGATTCAGGAAAAGGCGAGACAGATTTCATCCCAAATGAGAGTATTCTAGGACAGGTCTGTTCCCGATCTCATAGTCTGTGAGTTCAAGTTTCTCGAGAAACATCTTGGAGTTGTCTGTCTCTGCTGAGGAAACAGCTGCAGGGACTAAGGGCTGCATCCTGAGTTGAGTGAAGTAGATTGTCCCTGACACCTCTGTCAGGACAAGTTTTCCTCAAGAATAGTACATGATCACTTTCTCTTGGAACCGCATAAGAAATCATTCAGTATGGCCATATTTGACAACTAAAATAAATACAGCTTTATTCAAGAATTTCAGTTAAGTAACTCAGTATCGTAAAAATATTTTGTCATGCTGTTGGAGTTAATGACCCATTTTCCATTTTCTTAAATCCCAAATAAGTCATATTAAATATTCATTCTTATTTGTTTGAGAACATATCTCTGAACTTTGAAGACCATTCCTCCTGGGAAGTAGAAAAGGAAGAAAGAGGAATTTCTTCATGTATTCAGAAGAAGATTTATTCTGCTTTGTATGATTGCAGGCATGAGACTGACCCTTCCCCTTAAAAACAGCTGCATGTCAGATGTAGCCAAGTGGTCTGAAGTACCAAATTCAATTGAGCAAGACAGATATCGACCAGCATGGAAATTATTTGGGAGAAACTGATCAAACATCTACTTGGTCACTTCTATCCTCTTCCTCCCACTTCCCTCTAACATAGCATAAGGTCATGCAATGAACCTTACTTTAGACTACTAATTATTTGGACGGAATTATCTCTGTGAAGAGATTTTTTTCCCCTAGTTCTGTTTTTATTGAAATGGTGGTGGAGACATTGGGTCTTGATCATTTGTTTGCTACTAGTTTAGTGAAAGAGTCCTAGAGTCATGGATGGTTTCTCTCTGTCTCTCTCTTTTTATTTATTTTTTTTTTTTTTTTGTAGCAGTCTAAGTAAATTAAGAAATAAATGCTTGATTAGCCAATGTAGCAGAGGTGCTCCTCTGAGCTCATCTTGCATCACTTGAGTGAGCCAAAGCCTGATGGTGAGGCCAGACCCTGATCCCTGAGATTATTATTATTGCTCCAAGAACATCTACCCCAGTCAGGATCAGAGACCCAGTGTTCCAGGCATGCTACACAGTAAGAGATATTTGCTGTCCCCCAGAGCCTTCAGCCTAATATGAATAACAAACGAAGCCAAAGGCTGTTCTGCCATTCATCAGGGAAGCAGACTGAGTGGTTGTGCTCTATGGATTTTGTGTGAGAAATAGCATCGACTGCCTGCATCGCCAGCCTTTGTTGGATCCCCAGGGCATGACTAAGAAAAGGGGAAAAAAGGTAGGAAGATGAAGGTAAAGTCAGTTTCAAAGTTGTGTGTTTGATAGAAAGCTACATGGGGAGTAAAAACAAAATTACAAAATGACAGGACATAAATGCAATGGGAGTTGGAGAAAGATGAAAGAAGGAAGGAAATTGGATAACAATTGTGATCAGAAAGAATAAAGGCAAAGACAAATAATGACAAGCAAGAAAGAAAGAGGATTAGAGTTGAATGATGAAAGCTATGGAAATAAGGATGGTAGCTGCTATCAGAACTACAGGAAGATATTTTATTTAAGATGCCATTGTTAGGAGTCTGAAAATATATATTTTTAAAACAGACAGTCTTGAGAAGAGGAAGATTTTGAGGCAAAAGAGACTTAGGGGAAATGTACAAAAGCAATTGAAAATATGTTTACATGGCACTACCCGCATCTGGAGTTAGCTCAGAATTGCCTAGATCAGTGTACTGGAAATGGTACAGCTTGTGCTAGCACAAACTTTCACACAGCCTAAACAGGCCTGTGAAGAAGTAAGGGATTATAAAGTGCTATTTGAAAATACCCTTAGATGCTTCTGAAAATTTAATCTAAGCAAGATCCACTGTCATGATTTGCTGCTTTCTTTTCAATTATTTAATAATGGCAATACCTGTGCAGGGGAAAAAAATCAGACAACTTTGTCAAGAAGATCAGCAAACTTCCTTATGAATAGTTGATGCATGTTGAATAGCATAGGTTTTGGAGTCTGTTTTACGGGGACTGTTTTGGCTGACTCCGGGGATTCCAAGCCTGAATGCATGCTAGGGGCAACAAGTGCCAAACCTTCAACCTGAATCTCTTTCTCTTGATTCTCTCCACCCAGCCTATATCCTAAACAGACATCCAAGATGCCCTTGACAATATTCTACTCTTTAATTATATAGCACTGAATGTTTTGTTAAGGGAGCGAGTACTTGAAAGGCCATTTGTGATATAGATGGGATGAGGGTAGTGAGGAGGGAGAAAGACAAGCATGCCACCAGGCCACCTGCCAGGATGCAGTTGGGATGGAGCTGGCATCCTGTCCAGGCAGGGGGTCCCCCCATGGCTGAGCCATTTCCAGCAGTTCTGTGTCTGCAGGGTGAGATCCTGGAGCTATTCCAGATCTGCTTCCTTCTGCTGTGCCTAATAGCATCAACGCGAGTTTTGTAGTAGTCAGGTTCTGCGGCAGCTGAAGAGATTTGCCAAATTCACCACCACCAGAAAGGATTAATTGAAGAGGTATGAATCACAGTCAACATACCAGCCATACTAACTTAGAGAAGTCCCACCAAATGTTATTTTTATATCCCACTGCTGTGTTCATCAAAAAACACATTTCTCTCATTCCTTGTAATAGTGCTTTGCTGTCTCCGGAGAAGAATCCTCCTTTACTTAATAGCAGTACATGTGTAGTTAATAGCTAGAGTTTGTAAACCTTGTAACACCTCTCTGAGTTTCTAAGTGGGATTTGTATACCATGGTACTTTGTAGTCAGGCTGGTCAAACAAGATTAATTTCTCTGGGGTTTATATTTCATAGGCTTCCTCATCATCCAGGCGTGTGGATCGTGGAGTGCCATGATTTAGTATAAAGGTTAAATTCTGAAAGCTTGACTTGTCGAAAGGTGGTGTAAAGTATCTGGTAAATCAGGGGTCTTATGGTACAGGACAACCATACATTTCTCTGAATAAAATGGCACAATAGCAGAGATAATATCTGCAGACTTTTTCAGCCAAAGCTCTTGCCTAGATCAGCTCACAGAATGAGGCATATCTGGCTGCAAAGAGATCAATAAACAGCAACTATCAGAGCTGGGTAGAAAAAGGTAATTTCAGCTTGGGGAGGATTTCAATATTTGATGACCATTTTCATGCCCATTTAAAATGAAAGCTCAAAATGTCAACGTTTTGCTTAGCCAGACTCCAAGCTCAGTTTAAAATCCTGGGCAGATGAAAACTGCTTCTGAAGCACCAAAAATTCTGAAATACAAACCCTGATGATTAATTAATCTTCCATGTGGAAGGTTTTCCACCAGGAAGGAGAGGATCTCTGACGGCAGGCTCTTTCAAGCACAGAGCAGGCAGCCTGGCATGCACAGCTGGTGGCCAGCAGTGAAGGCTCTGCTCTCACAAGAGTTTCTCCCAGTGAACCCCAAGCCTCCTTAAGCTGACGTGAGCATGATCCTGCCTCTGATGAGAGAGGCCTCTGTAAGCCATCACCATTTAGAAGGAACTGCCTAGAAATTGTGTTCCTTTCCATTCAGAATCCAAAGCGGCTACAGAGAGTGCCATGTTTCATCAGCATAAATAATTAACTGCAGAAGGACATGTAATATTCATAGCTGAAAATCATTAAACAAAATAAGCTGGGAAAAAAAAATCTTAAACATGAAGCAATATTAATCATTTAGCCACAGATCCAGCTTAGAGCTTCTCTTTTGTTTAATTTAATTATTATTTTAAAAAATCTATTCACAGGCAGATGTTGCTCCACAAACCCACACAACTAATTCCCACATGCAAGGCAGTCAGCCTGAGGTTTAGAGTCTTGCAGTATTAATTAACATCATGAGGCATTGTTAATGTTAGTGGACAAAGTCGAAACGAAGAATTTTCTCTGCTTTCTCTGCTTGCTGAAATGGGGATGAAAATGGGTCAGAAGAGCAACGCTTTTCTACCAACATTTTCTCAGTTGTATCATATGCTCTCAGATCTATTAGCTTGTGCGAGGTCAAGAAAAACTGTCTAGGTTTTTCTCTCTGAGCACGCACAACGGGAGCCTCTCAGAACTGAGGTGTTTACAAGCAGAAAGGACCCCAGCAGCTCCATTAGGATTTCCTAGCAGGAAGACAAGAAATTGCCGCCATGTAAGAGCCAAAATGACCTCAGCGAGCAGGGACATCCGGAATTACACTGCTCCTCTCACTGAGGAGGTGATGTCAGGGCAAACTTTACAAGCTGGCATTGTTCAGCTCATGGCCTGGAGAACCATCACACACGAATTAGCTGTGTCACATCTCACTAGAAGTCTGATTGTCCTCCTGCCTTCCTGACATCCCTTCTCCCTTTTCCTCCTTCAGCTCAGCCTGAAACTTGCCTCTGCGACATGGCTATGGTTTTGACAGTTGGGAAGATAATGTAGAAAATAAGAATAAAAAGTGTGGAGACAGACTGGTCAGAAAAATCTCCAATGGCAGCTGGAGGTAGGAATATTTGTTTCTCTGAGGTCTGTGGCTTGCTGTCCATCAGGAAGATGCACAGGACCTGAGCTTAAAGGAGAAAGTGTTTCTTTTTTTCTCTGTTTTTCATTTATTCCCTTTATTATTATTATATATACATATTTATGGCATAACTGCAATGACTCCCGGTGCCATTTGTGCAGAACTGTTCAGAACCTTTCTGAAACTATGTTCACACCACTTGTCCCCGCAATGCTGAGGAGCCCGTGCAGAAGGAGAAGACCTTTTACACCTGAGTTTTGAAGTGTAACCTACTTGAGGAGGTAGACATTAATCTCTTAAAACATGCCTGAATGCTGCAGCCCTTTTAAGTACAAACGTCTAATGCCTGTAAGCTGTACTTGTACAATCTTTTGAATCTTGCAGAAGCCCCTTCGCAGTACTCATTCTCAAAGCTTTTCTGCTGGGATAGATGATTATTGCCCAGGCCTTGAGTGTGGTCAAACATCTATCAAACATGCAACTTCGTGCATCTTAAGGTCCCTCTTCTTTTATCACATCTATGCTTTTGAAAGCAGGTGTAAATCTACACAGTGAGGATTCTCCATTCTCTCCCACTTCACAGTTACTTTTATTTTTGTTTACAGATACTTCAAAAGACTGGAGGGGACTGCACCAAAGCAAAATAAGGGCTGATGCACTTACAGGTCATATACAGTTCTTTCATGAAAGGTACAATCAAATAAAACAGTTCATATTTTTTCTAGCAAATTATCTGTGACAGTAAAGTGTGATATCTTTTTTCATTATCTAGCCAAACACCATGCTCTGATGTTGAATATTTTATACTTCCGTAAGAGAGTTAGAGAGACATATATGCTTTTCTGTTTCATCTGCAAGGTTATTCAATTTTTAAAAACAAACAAAATATTTTTGATTATCCTAGCGTGGTTTACTGTACTATGTTGTGAGAAAGTCAATGAATCTCATGGAAAAGGATTTGTGTACTGTTTTCAATGAAAATCATAGCACAGCCTTAATCACACAGAGGTCACCAGTGTCTCCACGGCAATTCTCAGATGTGCAAGCAGGTAGTCAATGAAAAATTCCACTGAAATAATTTTGCTGTAAGTTTATCATTTTCTATCCCTGTTTATCCATCCTTTTGTCTGACTTCCCACGCTGGGCTGTGAGGTCTCTAGGGCAGGCTGTGTGTGCACAGTGCCTCTTGCGATGTACACTTAGTAGCACTCAGCTCTCAGTTAGGATAAATAGGTCACCAATATGTAATGTGCCTGCCAAGACAGTGACCACTGAAACCTCCGTGTTGGTTTATTACTTCAATAGGATTTTAGGGCAATATTCCCAACAGCAAATAATATAAATTGTGAATGAAGAATACTTTTCCCTGGTAGGAAAGAAGGCAGCAACGGCGACATCGTAGAGCTCTGGGTGGCAGCGTATCTTGTAGGCACAAAAAAAGTAGCAGAATTGGATGCATCAGATCTATGTGTGCTAAGAACTGATGATCTATCTGGAAGGAACCAGGGCTCTCTATTTCTACTATCAAGATCTGAGGGCATAATTACATGAGCCACAGCACTTGTAAGGATGTTCAATCCAGTCCTGAATTTATTAGAAAACAGGGCAAACACACTTGCATGTTGAGTTCATATTTCTAGATGAAGAAATCTATGCACTATCCCAAAACAAGAATTTAAACAACCTAGTAAAAATTGTGAAATGTTACGAATGATTTAATAACACCATTAGCATTAGCACAGATGGCTTTCCATGTTGGTGTATCACTCTGCCTGTGTAATGGGAATGGCTGAGAAATGCCACGTGTCTCTATCACACTGTATTACCCTGGGTGCCAGCACAGCGTACCACTGAAGAAGTTCCAGTGCCAGAGCATGAAAGTTATCAGGTACATTTCAGCTGCAGAGGAGCGGCCTTGTTGATTTATAACAACTACTGATTTGTTCAGGAGGACAGAAATGATCTTTGATCTTCTCTGGGAGTCATATCCTCTACAAAATAACACAAAGCAGAAGTTCCTATTGAGTATTATCTAAAAAAAGCCTTTCTTCCTAAGAAAGTGGGAAAAATTTAAACAAACTCCTCTGAAGCTACTAGTTTACATGGTAGCCTAATACCAGAAAATGAATAGTGTTTGAGTGCATTCTTACCTTCCATTTAACTGAAGTTACCTTTGAGGAAGACAGGTTTTTTAAAGGTTTTTTAAACTTCACATTTACTGAAGTTTCTGAGATTTGCTATTGCTAGTAATTGATGAGACGAGAACCAATGTGTATTTATAACGTGTAATTATATACGGTTTGGTTAAACATGCGGTCTTACAAAGCATCATGACTTGTGCTTTGGAGAATAGGTGGGAGAAGCAGGAATAGGGATTGATCACTGGTGTAAAGATATGAAGGTTTCTTGAGCCAGAACTGCCACCAAAATGTATGTTAAATTATATGCATAAAATCTGATTGATAGAAGACTAAGTAAGCCATAGGACTCATTTAAGATCCATTGTCTTCTTACAAGAAGAGTGATAGCAAAGATCTGGCTGCCTCAGGTAGGATACTAATTGATTTCAGCAGTAAGCACATACTTTTTAGAAATTTTAAATATATCACTCGTGGTTGGCATATGGCAAAGTTCAGAAAATTTTTACACAAAACTTGAGAGCAGGCAAATGTCCTTCTTGTTTCAGCCTGCATTCCAGATTGTCTGAAAAAGCAGATCATTATTCTTATTTTAATATTTTATTCAACACTGCCTCTTCTGGTTTCATTAAAACAGGAAATTACCATAAAAAGCAACAGAACAAGAAGAAAACTCCGATTTCCCTTAAGTTCTCGGCCAAACTGTCATCGATTTCAAGAGGAAAGAGATCTGATCTTTTTCTGCAATGCTAATCGAAATCCTTGCAAAACAGAAGTTTAAAAATTTTGTACTAGGACACATCTAGCACTATCAAATCCCCTTTGAAATAGCAATATTTCATCTGCTATTACTCTGAGCAACGGCAATTACAGGTTTGCTTCTGATATCTGTGTATGTTCCAAAGCTGGGGTAAAGTGGATCTTGGTTAAACACTGTTCGTGGCACCAGGGTTACCTTGCATATGACAGCCATCACCTCCACTTTCATCTCCTCCTGAGAGTGCCTGCTTTGATGGCTTTCAGTAGAAGGAGTGATCCCAATACCTTTCCACACAGATTACACGGTGAACCCCAGAGCAGGGAACCATAGGGCAAATTTGCTTTCTATGAGTTTCTATCTGTCAGAGACTGTGTCTGGAAAAATCTTAGTATGCCAAGGGAAGTCACTTCCATCTTGAAAGCATTGTTGCTTGGTAGGGGCTTGGGACTAATTTAACAAGGACAGGTAAGGCACAGTACTGTACAGTTAGTAAGTTAACTGTTAGAAAAGGTAATTTGACATAGTTTAAAGCTGGTATTTAACCTACTTTCAAAGATAGGAACTGTTGTCTCTTAGCACACAGGACCCTTGGAAGCCGGACAGCTTCTATCTGGGTGTCATGGATGGTGGTGAATGTGTTGTCTCCACCTGACAAATGTAAAAAGCAGCTACAGACTAGTGAAGAATTCTCCCTGAAGCCTAATGATCTGTTCTTTATCACTGTTTATAACTGCCCTTACTGTATATTTGCTGTGCTGTCATGGAAACAGCCATTCAGCTGTCCAGTTAAGTTCAAATTAAAGCAATGCTGTCAAGATAAGCATACGTTAAAAATGAATTTCTTACCTGTTTCACCAAAAAAAAAAGAGTCCCCAAAATATTTTTAATTCTTAAGAATTTTATTTGTAATCATCTTTTTGGAAAAATAAACACAGAAGTTTTGCCATAAATACAGAAACCAAGAAAAAGCTGTGTGATGTCTGTGCCTTCATACAACCTGCATACAACGCGTCTTGAGTGACTTTACAAGGGCATTTAACAGAGTTACTTCATTTTACTTTGCTTTGTTTGTTTTCCAGGTCTCACATATAAGTAGTAGATTACACTAGGGCTGACAAAAAGGCAGAGTAGTGCCTGCATGATGCCATCTCAGCTCTACATTCTGCCTCAAATAGTCAAGAGGCTTGTCTGCTGCTTCCCCATGGCTGTGGCTTCATAGCAGCTTTGGAGGTGCTACAGCCTTGCCTTCACCTCTCTTCCCATCCCTTCTCTAGTTGCATCGCTGCTCACTGCCTTACAGTGGCACAGGTGTGCATTTGATCTCCCACTGATGTGAAAGAACCTGGTCAGATGAGCACCAATACTGCTGCATTACTTGGAACAGCATCCTGAACTTAAGCTCTGTCAACTATCAAACTCTTCAAAAATGTATTATTCTCTTTGCCAGAAAACTGTTCTATTCCATAAACTTCAATGTGGTTCCTTAATAGATGCAGTCTTCTCTGCCCCATCTCCAGCGTGTCCTTTCTTGGCACTGAAGTATATTCTCTCACCTGCTCACACAATGGTGGAGTCATGTTGTGCATAGTTTCCTGTCCTAGGGGAGTATTTGCTTGCACTTTGTGGTCCTATTAGAGCTTCTCGTTGCTGCCTTAGGAGTGCAAAAAGCTCTGCTGCACAAGGGAATCTACCCAACAGATCCTTACTAAAATGTCACTCACATGAAGACAATGCAAAAGCCATCCTCAAAGTCACTAGAGTCAGACTCTAAAGATACACAGAAAATAAGAAAAAAAAAAAAAAAATCAAAGCCTGTAAAAATAACTCTTCCTGTACTGTTCTTAAATCAGATGAAGAAGGTGAAACAATAAATCAGTGTTAATACGTGTGAAAACCTGGAGTGTGCTGCAGCTTTCTCTGATGATATATGGTCAAGAACACAGCTGATGAAAGTAATTATTTATAGCAAGCATAAAAACATTGCTAGTTAGAACTCAACAGGTGTCATCATCACTTTAACAAAAGCTTGTGAGTGTGATACCAATTTGGTGGTGTCTTACAGTTGCCTGAACTGTAGAGAACTGCAGTTTTGTTTCAGATACCACGAAAATTATCAGAGTAACAGCAGTAATCAAAATGAAGGAAACCTACAGAAATATAATGACTATCGACCTGTCAGCACTGTTTTCCTTCCTGCTCATGCTGATCCCAAAGAAGAGCATGCTAAACAAAAATTCAGCACAGCTGTGAAGCACAGTACAGACCAAGTGAGAATTTTATAGAATCATAGAATCATGGAATTGCTTGAGACGGAAGAAACCTTTAAAGGCCATCTAGTCCAACTCACCTGCAGTGAACAGGGACACCTACAGCTGGATCAGGTTGCTCACAGCCCTGTCCAGCCTGACCTTGAAGGTCTCTAGGGATGGGGCATCCACCACCTCTCTGGGCAACCTGTGCCAGTGCTTCACCATCCTTACTGTGAAAAACTTTTTCCTTATATCTAGCCTAAATCTCCCCTCTCTCGATTTGAAACCATTTCCCCCAGTCCTATCACAACAGGCCCTGCTAAACAGTCTGTCCCCTTCTTTCTTGTAGCCCCCCTTTAGATACTGAAAGGCCACTATCAGGTCTCCCCAGAGCCTTCTCTTCTCCAGGCTGAACAGCCCCAACCCTCTCAGCCTGTCCTCACAGGGGAGGTGTACCATCCCTTGGATCATTTTTGTGACCCTCCTCTGGATGCATTCCAACTTGTCCATGTCCCTCCTGGACTGAGGACTCCCCATCTGGACGCAGTGCTCCAGGTGGGGTCTCACCAGCGCAGAGCAGAGGGGCAGGATCACCTCCCTTGCCCTGATGGCCACACTTCTTTGGATGCAGCCCAGGATGCGGTTGGCTTTGTGGGCTGCAAGGGCACCCTGCTGGCTCATGTCCAGCTTGTCATCCACCAGTACCCCCAAGTCCCTTTCTGCAGGGCTCTGCTCAATCCTTCCATCCCACAGCTTGTATTGATAGCAGGGGTTGCCATGACCCAGGTGCAAGACCTTGCATTTCCCTTTGTTGAAGCTCATGAGGTTACCCTGGGCCCACTGCTCCAGCCTGTCTAGGTCTCTCTGGATGGCATCCAGTCCCTCAGGTGTGTTGACCACACCACACAGCTTGGTGTCATCTGCAAACTTGCTGAGGGTGCACTCAGTCCTGCTGTCGATGTCACTGGTGAAGATATTGAAGAGTATTGGTCCCAGAATGGACCCCTGAGGGACACCACTCGTCACTGATCTCCATCCAGACATTGAGTCATTGACCACCACTCTCTGGGTACGATCTTGTAACCAGTCCTTAATCCATCGTATGGTCCACCCATCAAATCCGTATCTCTCCAATTTGGAGAGAAGGATTTTATAGGGGACTGTGTCAAAGGCCTTCCTGAAGTCCAGACAGATGACATCTGTGGCTTTTCTCTTGTCCACCGATGCTGTTACACTGTCATAGAAGGCCACTAGGTTGGTCAGGCAGGACTTGCCATTGGTGAAGCCATGCTGGCTGTCACAAATCACCTGCCTGTCTTCCATGCACCTTAGCATGGTTTCCAGGAGGATCTGTTCCATGACCTTCCATGGTACAGAGATGAGGCTGACAGGTTGATAATTCCTTGGCTCATCCTTTCTACCCTTCTTAAAAATGGGTGCGACACTGCCTTTCTGCCTATTCTTTCACTCACCTGGAAGTACCTAACCTTATCCACAGGTTATCCCTGGTAATACAGTTATTCAAAAAATACGACTTTTTAAATATCACTTGGTTTTATGACAAGTATTTATGAATACATTTTGATTTCACTTATGCTATTGCTGAAATTCAATGTCCATAATAGCCACACCAAGTGCACTCACACATTCAGAACAGGCAATGTTGGCTTAATTATGTATTCATACTACATATTAATTCTTGTAATGTCTTGTTTTCTTCTCCTTCTGAGTGACTAGTATTTCTGGCATACACTTTACTTACGCCCTTTCAATTTCAGATACATTGTTCCATTAAACTTGCCTTAACTTATGATGAACAGTACTCCAGTGGTAAACTAAGCAAAAATATTATACTAATACAGCAGCATTACTTTACTTCTGGAAGAGAATAGTGCATGTTATGTCCCTGAAGCAAGGTTTTCCTCAGGTCCTGGTGTACCTTCATCGTTTCCTTTTGTGTCCCACAACCTTAATTAAATGACCTCCCTGATGCTCACTGCCCTCAGAAGCTTCAGACATCTGTGTCACTCTTTTATCAAACAACACAGATTCTGAATTTATTCCTAAAGGTAATTCAAGGAGCTTCTAGTAACTTTATATGACCTTCAAAGCACCAAACATATTAGGCTTCTCTAACGTAAGACACCAGATCTACAGCTCACCCTGATTCAGAAATGCTTTGCATCTCTGAGGCCTTGAAGTAATCTAATCATGTATGGATGTGTGCAAGTCTGCAGGAGCACAGCAGCCTTAAACTTTGGTCTGGATTCTTCTTAATGAACCAGCCTGTGAGCTTGCCCATTTTGCTACTTCTACAGTAACTTTTTTACACAACCTAATCTTATTACTCCCTTTAAACTTGAATATGGTAAATATCAAAAGGGATAAAAATGCCATACATCTGCATATAGTTCAAGCAGATATTCTATTTCTACCAGTAACATTATGGTATTTTTATATTAATCATGTCTTGAGATACTTGCAATGATGATTAGTTATTCATATGCTAACTTTAACCGTTGTACAACGTTAAGCATACATCTGTTTTTATACTGTTTATGATCTCACAATCCATTTCATCCATATTTTTAGAAACACGAATTTTAATAAACCAAACATTAAAAAAAGCTGCAAGAGCTGCTCAACTGTCAGGGTTACTTGTAGGAACACTGAATTCATCAACTTGTAACTGTTGTTGCTGTGAGATATCAAATGCCCTTGGATTATTCTTCCCTTTTCCTTTGAATCTGGGCAGTGTCACCAGCTTTGAGCTTGATGTGCAAGAATTTTACTTCACAATTTACTGTAATCCTACTTTCAGAGACTGTATTTTCCTCTTTGTTAAAGTTGGACTATAGTGCATCACCTCCCATGCTGCTCCCATTGCAATTAGTTTAGGTATGTGTACACTGAATCAGTGACTAGATTGCATTTCAGAGAATACACAACAGTACCAAGTTGGAAAATTCTGCCAGTTTCTTAGCTAGCAAAGTGTTTGGGGCATCAAACAAATAGAGGACACTGAGCCCTTGCCCGTCTTGCCCCTTGTCCGTGTCCCCAGGGCCGGGAGATGCCCATGGCCTGGCTGCGCGGCCCCTTGCAGCACCAGCTTCCCTAGCTCTGAAAACCAAACCCACCGGGTTTTCTGGTATTTTTATATGCCTTATTTTAAACACTAGGTGTCACTAGCATCCTCCTAAAGCAGCCTGTAGAAAGCGGCTCCCCACTCCTTGTTCAGCCCAGTATCTGAATGTAGAAGGATTTAAGTGGCTACACCTCGCTGCCAGGAGCCCAGCAAATCCTACTCAGTGCAGGTATGAAGGTGCTTGCAAAGCAATCACAGTGCAGGGTGGCTGCCTGAAACAGGTGTCTGCATGAGAAGCAGCAAGAGGTATGTTAGCAAGCTCAGTTTTCTGACTTTGTGTATTCTCATTGGTCTCAGGCAGAATGTACGAAGCAGGGAAAAGCCATAAACAGGAGTTTTAGCTTTACTGTAATCAAATTCAAATATTGCCAGAGGTTTTACAGAAAATGACCTTGATCATGAAATAAGGTCTGAATAACTGATCTGGAATATTTTTCTACCTGTTGGGCACATTTTAACAAGTTCTTTGTGCCAAGATTTATATAACATACTCTTGTGCCATGATACAAGTTCTGCTTTTGTGCAGGCTTTTCCCCCTCTCTTCAGCAAGTCTATGGCTGGTGAGAGCAGCCAGCAGTGCTGGCATGAGCAAAGTAAATGCGCAATGTTTGATGGCACACTAGAAGGTAGCTTTCTACAATAGCCTTTGGAAAGAACTGAGGCATCCTCTTCTCAGCACCGACTGCCTGACTCTGCAAAATGTGCAGGGTGAAGTGCAGACTGGCAACAGGCAGCACAGCATCTCTCCCTCAGCCCAAAAGTGAAGGAAAGCTGGAAGTGGTCTGGCATGGGTGAGAGTCTAAGACCTTTCCCCACCTGTTTGTTGTTTTATTTTTATGACCAGGCAGTTGGTGGTTTGCCCCAGATTTTGAAAGCATTCAGAAGGCTTTCAAATGGCTGAGATGCAGTCTGATACATGAGCTCGCTATCATGTACATTGCTAAGGATGGTCTCATTTAATGGCTTCTGAAAGTCTGAAGAGCAATAATAAATGCCAAGGTTAGCACTAAGGTGCTATTTATGTCTCTACAGAATTAATCCCAGCTTCAATACATCCAGGGTCTCTCTTCACAGTTCAAGGAAGCCCTGTGGCTCCTCTCCGTCCAGTAGTTTCTTGTTCATTCCAGACAATTTTGGGCATCTGATCTGGGGCAGGAAAGAAATTATTTTCACTCTGTCTTTTAAAGCATCATCCACTCCTTTATCTTAAGGAGCACATAAAGGACCTCATAAAGAACTGGCCACATTGAATCAAATAGCAATGATTAAAAAACTCAGTAATTGCTTCCTTCCAAAAATAAAGATATACCAAAGTCCCCATTTCCCCCTATGCTCACCTCTCCCCCACCAACACACACACTTGAAAATACTGACTAAGGAACTGTGTTACTTACTATGCTCTAAAGATACCACCTCTGGCCCCAGTCTAAGTACTTGTTACCCAGAGACCAGTGGTCTGTCCATGCTGCATGCTTGGGGCTGTCGGTAAAAGCATAAATGCAGAGCTCAAGCTGTCTCATTCTGGATAAGCATGGAATCAAAATGAGTAGAAAACAAATGATGCCATTTGAGATAAAGCTATCCAAGGATGAAATCTGAAATAAATCCTTTATTTCTGAATTATCCAATCTTTCCTTGTATTTTCATTGTGAATAAAGTTTCCATATAAAAAGCGGAGTTGATTTGCACAGAGATCAACCAAATAAAATTGTTTGTTTAAAATATATTACAAACTTGTATAGTGGATTATTATATACAATAGGTTTTTAAAAAATTCAATCAATTTTATACATTTAAATGGTTTCCATATAGAAGGCAAACTAAGCTTTGTTTTTCTCCTAGAAGTAGCCCAGCTTTCAATCAAAGGGAATAAACTGGTATTTAAAGTTTTTCCAATCTCTTTGTTCCCCCTTCCTAATGTAAAGATTCTCTTTTTCAGACTTCAGACTGCCAAGAACTTATATAGCTAACAAAGCGATACATTTGAAAATCTAATGCAGCTTCCAAGGATGATAATGCTCATGTGTGCATACTTCAGAAAACCATTTATTTACTTGTCTTGAAGAGCTTATCTGGTCCTCATGGCACTGAAACACACATATTCAGCAACATTGATGTCCTTCTCTCTTACACAAGAAGGAGATATTAGCCTAAATTTGTGATGAGAAAATTTCCATTGAAACCCCAATGGCAAGGAAGTTTCAAAGTATGAATATCTTTCCTAATCCCATCTCCCCACTTTGCCTTAAATTTGTTTCAACAACCTTCAAATGTTCAGTTTCAGTAGTGGCAGAATCAGAAGAGTACTGCCAGCATTATATTTACATCAGCCGCAGTAAGCACATACTTATTTTTGTCCTAAATATTTAAATGTCTTAAATCTCAGCTGAAGTGCTGATTCATCACCGGTGCATACTGCATACAGTTTATGTTACCCATAAACTTGATCTACTCACTCAGAAGTTTAATAAGACAAATAACGAAGCAATTAACCATTATTTTATTTGATATATTTCAACATTATTCATGAAATGGATACATTACCTTGAAAATAAAATTTCTTAATCAGAATTTTTCATTGATTTCTTCAGGACAAAAACCTGCCCAAAGTGTGTCATGCATGTCATAACTGATAAAAGTAGGTAAATAAACAGTTGCTATTTTGGTGTTGGACAGTTTCAATTGTGCATTTGGTAGCAGTAGCAGCAATTCAGGAATTGAGGAATCTGTGCTAGGTTCTGCTACTTAGAGGAAAGGAAGGGGTATTTTTAACTTCCAAGCCTGTCGAGTTATTTATTCAGTATTTCTTTCTGCATCTTAGGGCTATGCCGATTATCTGAAAGGTGCTGCAGCTTCTTTTGTCCTTCCCATCACCTTCTGCACAGTCTGCCCAATAAATCTTTTAGCCTTCACGTTTACAAAGAGCTTAGATGATTTAGCTTCTTTGCCATGCAAACTACGAGACACAGGCTTCTCTTATTTCCAGTTATCAAACCACAGAACTTACTTCATCCTTCCTCACAGCCTGGGTTATTANACGATTAGCACATCCGTCTGCTTCAAATCTGTTGATTATCCACAGATCAAAGTCCCACTTGACTATGGCCATTAACACCTTTCAGCACAAGAATATAATTCAAAATATACTTTGGCTGAGAATGGGAGGTGGGAGGGCTAAGAATCTGTTTAAAACAACCATTTTCTCAGGGAAATTCCATGTGCTTAAATGCGAGCATGAAGGTTGCAGTCCAATAGGACCTGGGGCCCATTTCTGTGGTTGTGTATTCAACTCTCCCAAAAAACTAAAGGGAGGGGCTGGCATTTTACAGTTATCTTATGTTCCAGCTCCAATATATTGGGCACAAACAGTATTTTCCTTGGGAGAAATCTCTTGTGCTTTAATCCCATCCTCCTTTTCAGTCCCTCTCAGGACTTCACCATAACTGAGCTTCCCTGTTTATTAAATGTGATAAAAATTTCCTCTTCTCACAAGAGTAAATTTCTCACATTGTCTATCGCCCTCCACTGTTTTAGTTTAAGAATGATTCAGTGCAAATGTTAAAGAGTTTCCTGTCCCTTCATTGTCCGGGACAGCTACAACACAACATTTGTTATGAGCAAGTTAACTATTTAATTGCCTTTTAAAGTCAGATATATCAATTGCATGATTTTCCATTTGAACCTGCTGAGTGAATTTCCTTTTACAAAGAAACACTATATCACAAAAATGTTGACTGAAGTGAATCTAAGCTCAGTATGCAACACGGGGCCCAAGTAAGAAGATAAATCTTTCTGGGCTATCATCCTTTTGTTCTCACATTTCACTGAAATACGTTACTCACTGTGAGGGAGGAAAAGCCTCAAGGGCTCTTGGTATTTCTCAACCATGAATTTCCAGCTACTTGCTATATTTATGGCTACATTATCAGTCATAATCAGGATGCAGTAAATACCTTTGCAGAGGTCAGTATCTTGGATTTAGTTCAATTGTTATTTTCAGTGGTGATACAAACTTGACTTAAATCACTCCTGTCGCGTACTTGAGACACTCAGCTTGTTCCAGCATCTCCCTCTCCTTTCTCAAATGAAGGACAGATCCCAGAGTGGAACCACTGGGAGTCAGAAACCCTGCCCTGCCGTCCTGCCACCTCTCCTTTGGGCTTTCTTGTTCCCCAGCAGTGTTCTGATCCTTCAGGGTCCACAGATAATCCAGTAATTTTTTGCTATATCATCTTTTCGTGGCTTCCAGTTTTTCTGTCTGCAATGTTACACTTTATTTCATTTCATCTTGTTTTATGACTCTATCCTCTGTCTTGCATGGCCAGTGCCCCGCATACCTTTTATTTTTAGCTCCCCCTTCCTGTTTCTGTACCATCATCCACTGTCCCCAGCTCCAAAAACATTGCAAAGACCAATTCCAAAAGACCTTGGAATAATACAAGGAAATGCACATCTCTGAAAATCTATCCGCTCCCATGTACATCTGCAGTCTTACATTCAAGTAAAACCTGAGGTTCAGTCTACCTCAGGCTTCAATATGGAGCACTGTAGCACCCAGCCATGCAAGATTTCTGTGGCATCTAGGTTTTTAGATTCTGTATTGCTTAGATTCCAGTCATTTTCTTCTGAGTGAAAACTGATGCTCCTTACAAGGACTTTTCCCCTTATCTTTCCATGCCTACACCTTCTACCCACCTCCACATGCTTCAATCCTGCATTTGACACAGAAGTCTAATTAGGCTAATTTAAATTACATCAGTGTGTCCCCTTTATAGGAGTAAATTATGCATTTTTTTTTTTTAATGGATTGGTGCGAAATGTAACCTTCTGGAACATCCTTGCTCAGAGTAGGTGTCATTTGTAAAAATGTGCTAGCAGCCTGCCTGCCTGAGACACAAATCTTCCTTCCTTCCTCCCTCTCAGACTCTTACATCTTCTGTTTCTCAGTCAGTTGTTGTAATAGTTTCAAACTCTAACCCAAAGTCCTCGTTAATCTCTACCTAGGAGAAATACACCCATAATCCCCATTTCCTCAAAGAGCTGATATTCCCTGCTCCTTGGCATAGTGCTCCTCTTTCACTTGTTCTCGACTCCTCACAGCAATCTAGCCATTTCCCATCAGCCTTAGACAAGTTTTTGCATTACTTGCCCTAAAAATAACAATGTTTTCAAACTGTATATCCTTTTTTTTCTTCTTGCCATTGTCTCCAACATATTTCTAGTGCAGTCTAATCTACAGCAGAGAGAATCACATTGCTTCTCTGTCTAAAATCCCTCTTCTCTAGGGACCAGTGCTGCAGATGCGTGCACAGCTCTGCTGGCTCTGCTCAAGCTCTCAGGGCTCAGCCTCCTTCTCCTGTTACTTTCGGGGGTCAGTCAGCTCTACTTAACACCTGTTTAAATACCACCCCTGTCCTGCAAACATAGAAACTGTCAGATTTATTTCCGCCAACTTCCAGCCTGCAGCCCTCTGCTTGGCATCCTGTCAGAGCTGTCAAAACGTCACCTGTCCCAGTTGCATTTTGGGGTTCAAGTACCCACATTGGATTTATCAAGATTTCCTTTTCTATATTCAGTCATGAACTTCACACTCCTATCAACCACACACACTCTAAAAGTCAGCATCACTACTCTCCATGCTTATCTCCTACTCTTTTCTGCCTTCTTCAAGTCATGTTGCTTTTTCCTTAACCTCAGATCCCATCCTTTCCCATTCTTCCAACCCGTTGGCAAAACAAAATCCATTCACTGGAAAGGAGGAGTTACATCTTCCGCTCCTGCTTCTTTAGTCACAGAACTCCCACTTATAAGAACTTTCTTTGCACCAGTTGCAAGACAGAAGGAACCATTATGTGCACCTAATGTGATCTCTGGTACATTGAAGGCGTAGGACCATGAAATATTTCAGAGTAGATCTTTTCCTAAAAGATTATTTCTATAAGATCTACATTTAATTTTGAATCTTTCTATTAATACAGAATATAGGATCAAACATTTAGTAAATTGATTCACTGTAACTGAGAGTTTTCACTTCCTGCTTCCATCTACTAGATCTTGCTGTGCATTTTGCTGCAGAGCAAAGAGCCTTCTGTCCTCCAAGAACAATTCCCACATTAGTCTTCCCTTAAAATAAGTCATCTGGGAACCCTGAACAAGTCATGCTTTCTAGTGCTTTAGTAATCCTCAGAACCTTCCCCCAAGCCACAACTGTCTGGGCACAGACACAGTTTTCTAGCAGAATTGCTCAGTGCCAAATAATGAAGCTTCTCCACTCACTGTATCCATGTTGTTTGTACTGCAATTTAATTACCAAGATCACCAGAATTTCTAGTATTAGAAAAACAAACATGCTAAGAGCCTTACTCCTATGTACAGAAACAAATAAACTTATGTTTCTGAACAGGTATTCTGGTGTAAATAATTTTTTCTTTGGATTGCAGAACCTCACTCAATTTCCTTTTCACCTGGATACTTCTGTAAGACTTGGTGAATGTGTACTCAGAAATCTAGGCTCTCCCATGACCTGTATGTTGTCTGTTTTCTGACTTGTACAGAACTTCCAAACTCTGTGATCAATGGAAATAGGCACTGGAACACACAAAAGACTCCTGTCAGTAGACCCACTTCCTGGCTGGGCTTCACGAACCATCAGATCACCCGACTTGCTCACCTGCCAAAATTGCACACCACCAAACAAATATGTATTTACCAGTCTCCTGGGTAAAATCAGGTTTCTTGCTTTGGCATTTCATTAACACAGACAATCCTACCACATTCACAGACATTATAAATGATTCCTGATAATTCTTTCTCTCAAAATCAATACACAGATTCTTTCTGGAAGTAGAGAGCAGAAAAAAAAAAAAAAAA
>VXAV01006244.1:22453-32784 GCA_013399715.1 Alectura lathami
CAAATGGTGTTGGTATTTGTCCCATGACCACAGGAGAGACGCAGATAAAAATTGGCCAAAAATGTTCAGAAAATAAGTAATATCTTGTCTATCCAGAAAAAGAATGGGCAGCTATTAAATCAGTGTGCTAGAAACATGCAGGAAATATGAAGTGGTAGTGAATTAGATGTAATTTCAAAACAAGATGGATTGCCAGAAGTGCTGATCTCAAGTATGTTCCAAACTTTGGAAATGGACAACTTCTGGGCTTCAGGCCCAAGCCAACTGGTATCTGAGCATGAGTATTTTTGAGTTAGCACAAAGTTCCTATACCAAGGAGGAAGAGATAAGGAAAGTGAAACCAGGAGATTCCATTCACTTAGGAAAATGTCTCACTAAATGGTACAATTTGACTCAGTGTGTGAAACAGTGTGGCTTTTGGAGATTCTTGTTATGGCAAAGAACAGTATGGAAAATCCTTACATTATCTTGAGAAGGAATGAAAAAGCATCAAGGTAACAATGTGTCCACTGTAAATTTTCACAGTGACAAGAATAAGTACTCTAGCAAAAGGAGAACCATGGAATCTGTGACTTCTAAGGCTGTGTCAACCTTGGTTTGTCAAGTCACTGCAAAAGTAGTGATTATACCTCCAGTCTTAACAGCTGTTCTGGCTTGTTTTACAAGGGTAAACCATGCTTTACACATAACATCAACTTTCTCAGAGCACAGATTTAACATAGATTACTACTCAGAAGCAAAACCTTCTTTAGGTCTTTACTTACAGTTACTCTCACTTTAAACTATAAAAGACATCCAATTTCCAAATTCTACCTTGTATGTTTAACACTTTACATACTTCCTTCATCTCCTGAGCAAACAACAAAACAATGAGGCAAATATAATGTCCTGTGCTGTACTAACTGGCTGGAGAACAGCAAAATGTAGGCCTTTTGCCCTAGTTCTAAATGTTCCTACAAAGTTTTTCTGCAAGAATTAAGAAATTATAAGAAATTAAATTATTCTAGAAAAGTCAGTGTAAGTAAAGATTACTTCCACTTCTCCGTCAGTTCATTCTGTACCCTTTTCCTGCTTTTTTTTTCATATACTATTCCCATTTCTTCTAGCTGTTGTCCAGCAAGACACAGTTCTAATGATGTTGTTTACATATCCTATTAATTTGTTTAGATGCTGCTTTATTTTATTTTATTTTATTTTATTTTATTTTATTTTATTTTCCCACTAGCAGGATGAGGATAAAGGCTAGAACTCAGTACAAAACAAGAAAATGGAGAGCTCAAACTCGTTTCTTCATTCATCTCTGGAAGTCTTTACTCTCTGTGTCGATACTAAAGTATCTCTTTAGTATCGAGACATCCAGCGGATCAGCTGAGGAGCGGAGCCCTGTGCCGAGGCACCGTTCCTCCAGGGTCCTGATCGCAGCAAGAAANNNNCAATGAAAATTCAAAACATTTTGGCTGGAGGAAACAAAAACTCAGTGAAGGCAGTTCCTGATTTGAAAGGCTAATTACAAACATCAGCGTCTTGTACAAGTAAAACACTATTATACATATTCAAAGAAAAAATAAATTTTTTTTCTTTTCAAACCTTTGGAAGGGAGATAAAATGGAATGACTTGCTAGTCCTTTTCCCTACGGTATCACAAATTCCTAAGCACTGGCCAGAGAGTCCATGAAAGTCAAGATATTCCCCATCACGGGAGCCTGAACGTCAAAGCACAAAGAGATTTGTGGCAAGTTGTAGCTCTCCAAGTTTTCCAGCTTCCCGTGCTGAAGCTTCACCACACAGCAATACTGCCCTACAGCCAGAGATTCTCTACAGCCTGATGTCTCCAGCAGTGCAAAAGCTAAAGTTTCCAAAGAAAATATGAGTACTTTGGTGATGTAAGCTTATATAAAATACAAGACTCCTTGTAAACGTTTCAGTTTTGGTAGATTGCCCTGTTATTATGAAAATCCATGTAAAGAAAAGACTGCTGACTAGTTCACCAAAGAGTGGTGATCAGCAGAAGGAAGGTAAACATAAGGCATGACTTGGTTCACTTGAATCAAGAGGAAATTGAAAAAGTTGTACAGTAGAAGGCTTTTATCAGTCTAAGTGTACAAGCCACAGATTAATAATTCAATTATCTCCTGGATTTCTATTTCTAAGGGGTTGATAAGCATTCCTTTCTTCACCAGAATGGCAAGACTTCCAGCCCTAGGAGAAGGAGAAATCAAGAGCTCTTTCAGTTCTTACTCACTGGAATAGTTTCTTCCCTATAATTTGTTTTTCAGTAGGAAGTGATAAAGCTATGGTCATCTAATGTTATTAAGTTATTTAAAAAATTAAAAAGTAGTATGAACAAGTATTGTATGATTTAATATAAAAACCCTGTTTTGGTTCTTTTGTATAATATGCCATACCTTTGATACAGATGGAATTTTGAGAGACAAAAATGCAATCACTTGTGCAATTAAATCTAGACAGGAACACAAAAACACTGTGGAAGTGGTGATGGTTTGCGATAGGCAGTTTTTATGGCACCAAAAGGGAAACCACATTTAATTACCAATTTTTGGAAGTTCTCAGTCTTTATTTGCAGAAATTATAACCTACTTAATAGTATTTATTGATGCTATTTTAAAAACATACTATATTAGACATAGTTAAGCATCCCCTGTAAAATGCTGAAAGGCTGAAGAGCCAAGATTGCCAGCTCAAATTGAGGTTTCTAGAGAGAACATCTAGGGCTACTGACTAGGTGGAAAATACAAAGCATTCATAACAATGCATTAAGCCAATATTTCAGGGGAGAGGAACATTCCTGAGACTGAAAATAGATGCACAAAAAGCTTCATGAAAAGGATTAAAAAAAAAAAAAACGAAAAAAAGAAAGAAAGAAAAAGAAGAAAGAGAAAAGAAAACAGATAGTCAAAATTCTGCCTTGGAGCTCATGATCTATCACAATGCTGCTTTGGCTTGCAGAGCTTTTCAGTTTTATACCAGGAACCTCAGAGGAGGGAGACTGCTAAGCTGGGAGCATGGCCCTTTATAATTCCGGAATCTCAGCTACAGCTTCCCAGGTCAGGCCCAAGGACAGATTTTTGAGGCCTTTCAAATTTGCAGTTGGGATGTAGATGGAGTGCACAGACCTGTCAAACAGTTTAACAGTTCCATGATGTGATCCACAGCATGCGTCCACTCTGCAATGCAACCACTGTTGTAGCAGAACTCATTTTAAACGCTATATCCCACAGAAATTTTTGCAGTATATATAACTATGGAAAGAATAGTGCTGTGCCTAAAACAGAAAGAACAATGAAGCAGATTGATGAGATACATTAGTTCCATCAACTGTTTGTTTTTTGCGAAATACTGCAAATCTCAATTGTACCCCTTCTCTCTTGCCACCCCAGCCTAATCAGGGAAGTCAACTGATAAAATTGGTTTTGTGCTGTACTCAATGTCTACTGCACAGAGAGTCACAGGCTCTCCAGGCTCATACCAGCCATTAGGAAATGATCTGGTTTTAATACTTAAATTAAATAATGACTAATTCATTTATGTGAAATTTATTACTTCATATTTGAGATACCAGAACTAAATTTACTTAAGTAATGTTTTATTAATTTTTTAAAATTACTTGAAAGAGTAACAAATTCCACTTGCAATTTAAATAATTTAATTCCTTAACTTAGTAATTGTTTTATTTTACATTTCAAAAAGTGTAAGAAACTCATGATTATGTCATGCTGGGAAACAGCTTTTACCTTTTAAGGAACAAAACTGTGGCTCAGAAATGTTTAAATAACAAAGCCACTCTGTGTGTTTGGCTTATGCAACAAGGTTTTGGTAGCAGGGGGGCTACAGGGGTGGCCTTTGTAAGAACAGTCTAGAAGCTGCCCCGTGTTAGATAAATCCAGTTCCAGACAGCCCAAGAAGGGATCCACTGCTGGCCAAAGCTGAGCCAGTGAACAATGCTGATTGTGCCTCTGTGAGAGCAGATTTTAAAAAGGGATAAAATGATGACCAGCAGCAGCCGGGAGCAAAAAGGGAGAGAAATTGCCCTGAAGACACCATTGTCAGCACAGAAGGAGGACAGGAGTTGCTCCTGGCATGGAGCATAAAGTCCTTGCAGCCCAGGAGAGCTCCCATGGTGGAGCAGGCTGTCCCCCTGCAGCCCATGAACACCACGAGGAGCAGATCTCCACATGCAGCCTGAGGAGGAGCCCACAGCACAACAGCCCACAGTGCAGCAGGTAGATGTGGACTGAAGGAGGCTGCAGCCCATGGAGGTCCTAACTCTACATACAGTCCATGAATAAAGATGGCCTTCCTTAAGAAACCAGAAATCATATCTTCCTTTTCTTGGTAAAGCTTGTTGCCTTTCATGTTGTCTGAAGAACCTATCTACACCCTTGCCCACTCAGTCATGCTCTCCATGAGCACAGCAACAGTCCCACCTCAAAACCAGACATTCCCCTGTGGTCTGTGGAGAGTGCATGGTGGAGAAAGTATTTTCCTGCAGCTAGTGGAGAGGACCACGCTAGAGGCCTCCACATTGGAGCAGGTAGACATTTCCTGAAGGAACGGCAGCCTGTGGGGGATCCACAAAAGAGCAGTTTGTGAAGGACTGCGGCCCATGGAGAGGCGGAAGGAGTGGCAGTGAGAAACCATTAGGAATCGACAGCAAACCTCACTCCTCATCCCGCCTGCATTCCTTGGGATTTGGAAAGGAGGCAGAAGTGTGAGGAATGAAGGAGTGAAGTTAAGCCTGGGAAAAGTAGCGGGACAGTGTTTAGGGAACAGGGTTTAGTTGTTTTGTCTTTGTCTCTCACCATCCAACTCTATTTTTATTGGCAAAAAATTAAATTAATTTTCCCCTAGCCAAGTCTGTTTTGCCCATGTTTATAATTGGTAAGTGATCTCCCTTTTTAAAAATCTCTTTATGAGATTTTTTCATCTTATTCCTTCCCCCTTTCCTGTTGAGGAGGAGGCATGAGAGAGCACCTACTTGGGTGTCTAGCTGCTGGAAGAGCTTTAACCGCTACACTGACCTGGGAAGTGTCTGATTCACTGAATACGGGTGTAGTATTATATCTGCCAAAAGAATCTCATGTGGTTCACTGTCTGAAACAGGAACAATAGTCTAACCCATTCAGCCTTCCCCATGGAACACTGGAACCACCCCATATCCTTTCAGTCGTGCTCTGCTTGGTTATATGACACGTAGATTTAGTAGTAGCTGTAGTACGTGGAAGAAAAGGTGGTTAAGTTTACCTCATAAGTGGCAAAGGAAGATCCCACAAGTGGTTTATTCCTGCAGTACTTCACATTAGAATCATAGAATGGCTTGTGTTGGAAGGAACCTTAAGGATCATCTAGTATCACCTCCTTGCCATAGGCAGGTCAGGCTGCCCAGGGCCCATCCAACCCGGCCTTGAGCAATTCCAGAGATGGGGCATCAACAGTTTCTCTGGGCAGCCTGTGCCTCAGCACCCTCTGGGAAAAGAACTTAGACCTAGCATCCAACCTAAATCTCATTTATTTTAGTTTAAATCTGTTCCGCCTTCTGTGAAATCCCTTGCTTAACAGCACCCTTGATCTCATTGTACATGCTGTACATGAGGGGCTTCAATAATGGAGGCAGATTCAAATACAGAACTGCCACCATGAGATCCAGGGTTGGGGAGAAGATGGAGAGGGGCTTCAGGTAGGAAAACATGCTGGTGCTGAGAAACAGCGAGATCATGGCTAGGTGACGGAGGCACGTGGAAAAAGCTTTGTGCTGTCCCTGCTCAGAGGGCATCTTCAGCATGGCCCTGAAGACCTGTATATAGAAGAAAAGAACAAAAACAAAGCAAACAGATGTTATACAGACAGGAGTCAAAATAACTCAGATTTTCCTGATGTAGGAGTTTGAGCAGGAGAGCCTGAGGAACTGGGGAACATCACAGAAGAGCTGGTCCATGGGAAAGTGGGAGTGAAAATGTATTGGCAGTGTGTAGCAGAGCAGTAAGAAACATACTTGTGCCAGCATGGCACAAGCTCTGCTGCCCAGGAGGGTCCCACAGTGCAGGTGCTTGCAGATGGCAATATAACAGTCATGGGCAGTGACAGTAAGAAGGGAGTATTCCACTGACATGAGGAAGAGAAAGACCCAGGCAGCACATCCCAGGTAGGAAATGATCCTGATGTCCTAGAGGGAATTGTCCGTGGATTTGGGGAGAGTTCTAGAGATGCAGCCCAGGTTGAGGAGGGTGAGACTGAGAAGGAAGAAGTACATGGGAATGTGCAGGCAGTGATCACAGGCTCCAGCTGTGATGATGAGGCCATTGCCCAGGAGGACAGCCAGGGGGATGCCCAGGAAAAGCCAGAAATGCAAGAGATGCTGCTGCTCCCAGATGTCTGCAAATGCCAAGAGAAGGAACTCAGTGAGTGACAGAGCTGTTCTTGGACAGTTGTTGCCTTTGGGTATGTTGGCTGTGTGTAGATGGTTTTGAAGATTTATCTGTTAGCGATCTCTTCTCTTTCTGACCACATGAGTCTGCCTTTAACCTCTTAATCCCTTCTCTTCTCTCCCCATGTCAGCTGCAGGCCATGCCCTCAGCCCTGCTGCACAGCACAGAGGAGCTGCTCCCAGGCAGAACTGTCTCTCTGCAGCGCTGCCTGTTTGCCAGGAGCTCCCTTCATCCCAGGAACCCAGCCCAGCTTAGCAGCAGAGGATGTGGTTTTCTCTTCTCCAGTGATCTCCCTTGGGATGTCCCTGGGGCTCCAGGGCTGACATGGGTGTGTGCAGGGGGTGTGAGATGAGATTAAAGACTAAATTACTCAAGTTCTGGGCATTCACCAGTACCTTCCAGCAATTCTTCCTGTGTTTTCAGAAGGCCCACATAACTTCTCATTATACAACACAAAGGAATCAACAAGAACAAAGACTCAGGGGATAAACCACAGAAAGGCAAACAGATACAGATGAAATGAAGAGAAAGGAGGTGCAAGTAAAAACACATGGATGCAGAAGTGGCTTTCACATGTCTGCTAGCCAGTTTAGACTAATGTGGAAATTCCTAAGGGGAGTAAAATACTAAGACTCACTATAATGTTTTAATCATGGCTACATTCATTACTAAATAACAAAGCAATAGCTTTATCCTATTGACTACATACAATTTTCTGCCAAATCTGGAAAGCTAAACGCTAAAGACAATCTGATTCTGAAGATTTTGATGAATTAATCCAGGCAGAGTTCATTTGCTTTAGAAGCAGTGTGCAGTGTCAAAAGAAAAATGGCACTGAAGGGCAGGTTAAATACAGCCAAGTATTGGAAGGTTTGCATTGTATAGGTAGTTCAAGATGGCAACACAATGCATTCTTTGCAGTTCGCTTTTTAAACCTGCAGGTGCATCTTGTCCACAATACAAATAAGTGTACAAGTAAGAACAGTACTAAGGGCTTACTAAGAAAAGAAAGCACCTATCATTGTAGAAGATATGTTAAGGTAAAATTGGTGGAGTTTTTGGATTTCCAGCTCAATACAATGTAAAATATAAATCATAAATGAAATTCTGTCTACCACTTGTTACAGCATCCAGGCAGAAAAAAACCATTTCATTCTGCAACGTGATGGGAAATCAGAGGATTAATGCTAATAACATTACAACAGATACTCATGAAAAATGTGTACATTATCAATCTGCCCATTCCCCTCAATAAATTCCTGAAACAGCAATCAGGAAATCACCAGCTTGAAAAGAATGAACGGCATTTGTGCTGTGTTTCTGGCTGATAGCACAGTGCCCAGGTATCGAGACAATGACAAATTCCGTCACCTATTTCTGAGAAAGAATTACACACATTGAAGCCAATTAGGACTATATTTCCAACATTTTCTAGCAATGTGCAGATCTTGTGTGTATCAGTTTTAATTGTGGATGTCTTTTGCCAGGAGTTAAGAAACAAATTGTATGAATAGATTACATGGCATTGTCTAACCTTCATCCTCCCAGTAAGTAGGCTAACCATAATTCCAAAATTAAACAAACAATTAACATGTTGAATTTTAAGTCAATTATATCCAACTAATATCCAACTAATCTCTGACTACCTGTCTACTCTTTCTAGTTTGGTTAGGTGAAATATGTAAAATCTCTAGAAAAGCTCTAGGAAAAAAAAAAAAAAAAGGAGCAATGAAGAAAAGTGTGCTTTGTTAAATGTTAAAGTCATTCCTGTGAACACCTGTGAACTTTTGAGCTTAATTGAGCTACATCTGCTCTTGATTTTGTGAGTTCTGACTGATTATCTGTCTGTATACTGGATTGCATTGTCTCTTTCTTCTTCCTTTTCCATATTTCTTTTTGGGGTACTGTTTACATAGAATGACACACCCAACAAACAAGCAACTGAAAAAACTACCAGCTGTGTACGTCTCAAAGAGACACATTCAAAAAACAGCCAAATTAACAAACTTAGTTTTTATGGTTTAAATAACAATAACTCTGGATGAGATGTGACCAGGGTGTCATTATACTGACCTCCCCAGAGATCAATAGTCATGGAGACTCAAATTCATATCCACTAAAATACCATGAAGACATGACAATATCCAGGTGGAACATTTCTGTCTTGCAATGTAAAAACAAGGCTCTCATTACCTTCTTCATGGAAATTCCATCCACCACCAAAGGAGACAGCACAAAGCCAGATCAAGTCCTGCAATACACTTTGTCTGCTCATTTTATGCAGAATCAGTGATACTGATTCGTTGTGGCAAAAATCCTACTGGCTTCCAGGATCAGAAACTTACTGCATCTTTGTGAGCCAGAGAAGCAGTAAATCACTATTACCTCAATGATTTTGGAAGAAGAGCAAAGTAGGAGAATATCACAAGACTGATCATGAGTAAGACTTTGCTAAAGTTCAAGATTTCAGCCCCAAACTCCTATTCTGTTACTGTTAGTCCTATTAAATGTTATTCTGCTCCTAGAGTTCCTAGAGGTTTGCTTCTGCTCATCTCAGAACTGTGACGTACAGGGATTTTCTGCCTTAGCCCTATTACAGATGCTTTATTCCTATCAGAGACTCAACCCAATCTGTATTCCCAGAGCACACAAACATTTGGAGAATTAGACAAGTCATGTAATGTTGCCAATTTTATTTAGAGAGGAAGATCAAGTTGCATCTATGTACATGGTTATAACCTAGTAGCTTGAACACTCATGTGGTAGCTGAGAAATTCAAGTTCATTGTCTATTTTCTGTTCCCCATTTCTGTGCAAAACTACCATCATCAGTGATATGAAAACTATACCTTATGCGGTACCGTGTGTGCATCCCATGATACAGATAAACACATCAAAACAATGCTGTTAATTTAAATTCTCATGGCTGGTGGTCTCCCAGAAACAAGAACAGAAGAACTCAAAGAACTTGGGGAAAAAATGAAAAAATCTGTAAGAAAAAAAAAATCAAAAGTAGAGGTTCAATTAAAGAATGAGAATTTCAAAAACGGTTTGTTTATATCTGTGTTCACTGAACTTGAATAGACCATTAGTACTGATATTTAATGCAGCACTGAAAGTTTTTGAAAAGCCCGCTTTAAAGATTAGATATTTTTTTTTTTTGAGAAAAGTGATAGCAAGCCCTCAGGCAGAGAGGAAAAGGCAGACATTACTTTATGCATTATTAAATAGGCATGTAGGAGAGAAGTGGGAAACAAAATGTTGTTGCTCTTTTCAAATGACAGCAGATCTGCAGCCTGGAGAGAGTTCATTTTTCCCCTGACAGGAGTTCAGGGGTGGGGTAGAAATTAGTCTTAAATGTCAAAATTTTTTATTAGCCTTTTGTTTGCAGAACACAGATGAGTTCAGTTTATCTGGAATACAGAAAACCAAAAGCGAGCTATACTTTTTCTGGAATCCTCAGGTAAAATATTGTTTCCCAGAATTTTTCTGACCCATAACCAAGAGCCATCTATCTGCTTAGATAAACTGTTTTTCCAAATGCCTCTTCTTCATTTTTTTGAGAAATCTTTATTACAAAGTTGATTTTTACATACTGTATTGCCTTACTATGTGAGCTGTAGAAGTCAAGATGAGGAACAGAGTTTTAAAAACAATTTTCCAGAGCAGAAAGGATATGGAAAAAAATGGGGTGGAGAAAAAAGAAATGAAGAAACCTACATATCTCATCATTTTATTACGTCATTTGTCATAAAATCTGGTTTTTCACAGGGCAGAGAAAATTATTAGAAGTCTCAATGGCTGGAAGTTTTTGAAGTTAAATATGATATGTTCTACAATTTTACAATAACATTTTACATATTTCCTGAAAAAAAAAAAAAAAAAAAAA
>VXAV01006244.1:56916-75558 GCA_013399715.1 Alectura lathami
GCTGGAGCACCTCTCCTATGAGGAAAGGTTGAGGGAGTTGGGATTGTTTCGCTTGGAAAAGAGAAGGCTCCAGGGACACCTCATTGCGGCCTTCCAATACTTAAAAGGAGCTTACAGGCAGGAGAGGGACCGACTTTTTACACAGGTGGATAATGTTAGGACAAGGGGGAATGGGTTAAAACTGAAAGAGGGGAGGTTTATGTTGGACATCAGGAAGAAATTCTTCCCTGAGAGAGTGGTGAGGTGCTGAAAGAGGCTGCCCAGAGAAGCTGTGGATGCCCCATCCCTGGATGTGTTCAAGGCCAGGCTGGATGGGCTCCTGGGCAGTTTGATCTAGTGAGCTAGTGGCTGGCAGCCCTGTCGATGGCAGGGGGGTTGGAACTAGATGATCTTTGAGGTCCCTTCCAACCCAAGCCATTCTATGATTCTATGATCTGTGTTTTTCAATGAATAAATAAATAAATAAATAATATCTACTTTATGAAAGTAAAATCAGCTGAGCGGTATAAAAAAAAAATGAGTAAACGTAGTTTTACTGCAGCTATTCAGCCCATAAAAGCCCCAGAAGTATTACACAGCAAAGAAATAATTTAACTTTGGAATTTCATTTTCACTTAGCCACTGTACAAACAAAAACATAAGTACCTTTAAAAATCCAAAATACTAAGACAATAGAAAAGGTCTATGGTTATTTAAATATATATATATATAATGATTATAACATTCATACATTGCCCTGTATCTACCACTGTTTTAGTTTTATACTATTACCTTCTTTTCTCTATATGATTCTGCAGTTTTGTCTATTCTCCAAGACATTCCTTCTTCCAATCATCTATTTTGCTATATTTAGCATTACATCAAATGTAGAAAAAGAGATTTATGGGAAACTAGTAGGTATCATATTGTTTAAGTTTCATGCTCTGGTCACAGAAAACACTTTTTCTTTATAGAAGGTGTCTTTTCAGGTAGATATTGTTGAAGTGCCTAAACAATCAAGGTCTAGGAAACATAAAAATAGGAATTACAATATTAAATTAGATTCTCAGTCCCTCTAGTCATGTGTCTTTTTTCCTGCAATGGTTTACACCAAAGTAAAAATCTCACACAGTAGACTGATGCCACATAATGTACTCCACACAGATCTGCTTGTATTACAAATAGCTACAGATTGTTTTAAACCCTGAAAAGGGAGAGTATATAGGCCACCACTCCCATACTGATACAGAAAAAGAAACAAAATATCCCTTTTTTTTCCTCTTACGGAGTTTTCATTGGTCAAATGCAGTCAGAAAAGATATCAGATTACATTATATATAAATCAGATGCCAAATGTAATTTGCGAAATAGAGCATATTTTTAGATTATGTGACAGAAAAAAAAATATAGCTCTAAAATGGGTAATCTTCTATTTCACTAAATGTGCTCCCTGACTGAGACCTTGTACGCCAAGCTTCAGCCTGAAGCAAATTGTTATAGCCAAGCTATTAACTTCTAAAAATAGGGGGATGTAATGGAAACATTAAGAAACCCGCTATTGGGCACAACCACAATCCAGGGAAGGATGAAACACTCCTTATTTTTCCTGCTTTACCTCATCACATTAGTGCTGTTTGCGGCACTGAACTGTGTCTATGCCAAATGTGTTTCGTTTAGCTAGTTTTCTTCTAAACAGGAGGTTATGATCTCATGGTTAATCCCCTTCTCTCTCATTTTTAAAGGAACTTAATAGCAGCCAAGCACTTCAGGTTAGGCTCTTGACATTTGTGACTCAATACTTTAAAAAGGTGCTACTTCCTAGGGGAGAGAAAAGAAGCTAGAGGATTGCAAGAGAACTCTGAAATTAAACTGCTTTTCAAAAGGAGGTTTTTGCATTTTCACTTAAATCTTTATAAGAAACAAAATAGTAGACTGCACATTTTGTTACAGAAGTCATTTACTTTCCTGTCATGAAACATGCATTCTCTGTGTTTTATTGCAGTGTACAACGTTTCTCATCACTTGCTATTTATTTTGCGTTCAGAACTGTAAAACCGAAGAAGCACTGACTCACGAGACAGCAGGTGGGTGCTCCTGTTCAGAGGCATTCCATGTTTTTTGCCAAACCATTTAGCACATCTGTAGCCTTCACTAAATCATTTCTAAAAGTAATATTGGTAATAAGAGTCAGAGAGCCTTGAAAGGTATGTGTGGTATGTGTGCTGCAAACAGGCTTTCAACAAAGATCCCCAGAGCTAGGAACAACAGTAAAAATCATCTCAAAGGAGCAGTAGAGAGTGGAGAAAATGGATCTTGGTATAGAGGACATGCTATTTATGGAGGTCAATCTGCATCAGCGACATAACATTTCATGGCTATTCAGCTATAAACACATTCTCGTGAGTCGTGCAGGGTTTTAAGGAAGAGATCAAAAGATGTGCACTAAAAATGAGCGTGTATGAATGCTTCTAATGCAAACCCTAACATTGCTTTTCTGCTATACCCACAGTGAGGTACATTTCAAATGGGGCAAAAGCAAACTGGAAAACAGGCATTAGCACCTCAGAAGAGTTAACTAAATCAGTACACAGGTCCAGTAACACATGTTTGCTGTGCAGGAGTTTGCAGCTCATCAGTATCTCCTTAGCCACCTAGATATTTCAAAAATCACTCCTGGTACTCCTTCTTGGCAGAGACCCAACTTGTGCAAACACGTCACCGCTAGTAGATATCTCTCTAGATACAGACAAGAAGTTAAAATCAAGTTCACTCACAGCGCGTCTGGCACAGAAGATTTGCCTCTATACACGATCTTGTGGAACTACCCAATACAGATATGTGAAGATCAATAGATGACTTCATAGAGCATTTTGCTTGCTTGTGGGGACAAGAGATTAGATTTTTAGTGCTTAAATACCTAACTGTATTTGAAACCCACATCCAAATCTATCTCAATCCTTTTGGTAACACTTTGCTTATTTGACAAGCAAAGTAATCACTTGTCACACCAGACTCTCTTGTGAGTTTTTCAAAAGCCTTACTGGCTTCTGAAACAATGTTTTCCAGACATTTTATAGCTTTTAAGAGTGCTGTTCCCCAGTTACCATATTAAGCTTCCAGTTATCTGGTCATCTCAGCACAACTGCCCCACTCACTGGCCCAGGAGCATGCCACACAGACATTGGCCTGAGACAGCATGTCACAGTTGTAAAACCTGTCTTGGTTTCTGTCAATATATTTTAGACAGTATACAGAATAGCCAAAACAAAGTCTCCAATCCTGTTCAGTCTCAAGAAGATGAATGTTTATCTGTCTCTGTCTTGTCCCATTCCATGGGTTTCAAGGGAGGTGAATAATTTTTATCTTCTGAGTCAGGCCTCCCCTGGCAGCAGGGATCGCACTAGCAAAGGAGTCATCCAAGACCCAAGGGTCAATACAAAACAATTTATGGAGAGCTTTCTAACAACAACTAATAAGCTACTTTGAGGAAAAATGGGCTAATTTACCAACAATTACAGAGTGTTACTGTTAAAACTACTTTGGCACAGGTCTATTTCTATATTAAAAGTTTTAAGACAATATTAGGCAACAGCATCCAACAAGAGTGAAAAGAGTAAAGAAGGTAAAGAGGCAGACAGACAGGCAGACAGACAGATATATAGACAACAAGGCAAATGGGTTTCACCACTCCTTGGATCCAGTGATGTTTTGGTGTCAGGGGTGCTGGTCTTTGGTAGTGGTGGGTCATCCAAGGTGTGATGGTGAGTTGACTGTGACTTGATGATGTCTTGACGACTTGAAGACAACAAAAATGAGCATACATGCTCACTTATAGTCCAGTGGTCCCAGATCGCTCTTGGAGTGACAGCTTCTGGCATCCAGGTTCTCAGCAGGAATCTCCTTTGTTCCTGTCTTCCAGGCCTTGCAAAATTAAATCAGCAGAGATAAGAGGAAGCAGGTAGATGCCAGGCAGTGTCCTGCCTTCACAGAACACAATGGAATCATCTCCTAGCTTCTTTTATCAAGCTGAAGATATTTGCTCCCAGGCAAGCCTTCAGACAGAACACTGTTGTTGCTTTGTTGTTGACTGAAGAAGGCTTTGCCCCTATCTGCTCATGTTGATTTGAAACAGTGCTTTCTTACCAGTCTCAGACAGTCTCCAGAACCCTTCTGAATTTAGTCGCTCTTAGCATGAGGAAATTCCAAGGAATCTTACAACAGAAATTCATTTCTTATATGGAATTTTCACAGTTTATGCAAATATTTGTTATTTCTTATTTGCAGAACAATTTTCCAGAGCTTTAAATACTGCATCTGTTTTCCTGGATACTGGGTTTCAATAAATATGCAGTCCTCCATATTTCAGAAGGATTATGTTTTACAGAAAAAGCTGCCTGACTTTCTACTATTTTGAACATGGAAATTACTTTTCTTTAGCATTTTAATGGGCACTTTCTCTAGGGCTGCCTCTTACCAGCTTATCCTATGAGGTCCAGAAAGCCAAGCAAATGAAATGAAGTAATTAATTATTTTGATGTGTTGAGCACCAAAATGCCAGATTTGCCTCCTGAGCTGGAATGTAATGAATAAGAGATAGGAGACATGGAGTCCATAAAATAATGCTGAAGACAAAATATCGTGAAAAAGAGAATAAGCATGAGAAAAAAAAAAAAAAAAAAAAAAAAAAAAAAAAAAAAAAAAAAAAAAAAAAACAGAAATACTGGAGATTCACCCTAAAAATATGAAAAAGGAAATTGGAGAAACTGGAGAACCCAAAGTACTTTAGTGTAAAGGAGAATTTTTTAACCTGAAAAGCTTCATGCAAATTAAATAACACACTCCAAATTCCATGATTCCACAAGGCCAATTGTGACATGTAGGTGTAAATCAATTCAGATGATTGGAAGTAATATATACAACAGATGCATTTTAATAAGCCAAATATAAATAGAAAATGTCTTTTGATAATAACAGATTCATAGGTATTTCCTTAGCAGGGATGTGTAAGTAAAAACAATAGTAAGGAAAAAAATAACACAGATGCATTTGTAGATGCATTTTCAGTCGGACCAGAACTACCTGCTATATATGCACAAGAGAGCATTATAGCTTTACGGTTCACAAGTATTCACCTAAGGTGCCATGCTAGTATACAGAGCAATCGTCCTAGTTAGTACAGACAGAATTTATATCACATCTTTTTTTTCTTTGCCTCATCTCATACAGCAGTGGCCAAGAATATACACGAGAGCTCCATTTGTGTGCTGTTGTTGCTCATGATCATGACAATAAATGAGTTCACTTCCTGCCAACTGATTCTGCTGTGGAAGCACAACAATAAAAATTTGTTTAAGGGAAGAAAGAAGTGCTCTGAAGAGAATCCTGGAGTAATACAATCATGAGCGGAATAAAAGACTCTTGAGACAAGAATTTCCTTTCTGTTATTTTAAAGAGGAAATGGTATTGTAAGCCTTCTACTTGGAATACAGAAGAATTGACAAACTCAGAAAAAAAAAATCAGCCTTACCTGCTAAACAGTCAGTAGAAGTAGTGATTTTATTGCATAGGACTTTAATTCAGGTATTAGCTATTATCAGATAGATTTTGTTACTTCAGGTCTTCAGGCTGATAGTACCACTACTTACTATATAATTTCTCTTTGATACAGGCTTTTGTTCTAAGACATAGTGCATGTCTCCATGGCCCATCCCTAGAGGTGCTCAAGGCCAGGCTGAACGGGGCCCTGGGCAGCCTGATCTAGTGGATGGCAACCAGCCCACAGCAGGGGAGTGGAACAGGGTGGGCATTAAGGTCCCTTCCAACACAAGCCAGTCTATGGTTCTACAATTCCCTTCAAAACCTTGCAGCTTGTATCAAACATTTCTACAGACTTGCCACACAAACAAAAAGAAAAAAAACACTCCCAGTCTGGCCTGACAAGATATGCTAACTTTCTTTATTCCCTGCAATTATCAACATGGAATAGGTAGCAGCTCGCTGTCACTAAGCATATTACCTACCTTCAGTAAATCCTTAAGGGGGTTGGATCCCTTAGGTCTATTTGTAAACTGATTCTGTTGCACAAAACATACAAAATGATTATGTTTCCCATTTGGATGGTATGCAAGCACTTTAGGAGCAACAGTGGCTGCCTTTCCCTTTCCAGACAGTTGGCTGATTGCATCAGGTGAGGATTTTTCAAAAAGCACTAAAGTGACTTCAGAGCACATGTACCACTGAATGCCAGTTAAATGTATGCTTCTATTCCACTTAGACACTTTTGAAAATCCCAACAGTGATTCAGCTTCATAGAGAAATTCCGATATTGCCTTGTGATGCAAGTGCCACACAACCCTATGGTACCTATATTTCTCCTTTAAAGTCATACTGCCACCTACACAGGTGGGTACCTGGGTGTTTGGGTGGGTGCTTCAAACTCTAGCCTGGAATCTGGGAAATCTGATTCTTTGTAGGTTGCTGGGGGTTGGGGTGTTTGTTTGGTTCACAGTTTTCTGTTTGCTTGTTCACGTGTACAATTATTTATTGAAAAAAGTGAATAGCTTGGAGACTAAATAATGAAATTATTAATTCCTCATAGACTGCTGTTTTTTGTTTTATTTGTTTGCTGGGCCGTAGGTAACTTGAATTTGTTTTTGCTCTAAGCGGTACTACTGGGACTTGGAGATAGGGCTCAGCCCTGTCCCAATGATTGCTGTATTGGATATCCAAAGGTGTCAAGGAAGTCTTTGCTTACCTCCCAGAAGAAAGAACTGGCCATAAGTACTTAATTCTGAAAGTTCATAGCTGACATTTTGGTAACAGAGGGGTTTCCAGTGGGAAATCACTGCCTTCAAGTGTTCTGGAATACGATGCCTGACTACATTCAGCTCTCAATGCCCCTTCTTTAATTTCAGCTTCCCTAAGCAACAAGCCTGCTCAAGTAGCTGACTCCTTTTTACATATATATATTTTTTTAAGACTATCTCATTAATATGGGCAAAGAATGCCTGTTGATTTGCAGGAATGTGAGGGCTCAGTTCATGTTTTGAAAGAATCTGTTGAAATCATGGGCCTATGGCTCCACACTTACCCATCATAAACATTTTCTTTTCAGAAATACCAAATACCTAGAATTTCCAAAGAATTGCTCCTATTTTGTTACTTCTGACTGACGGTTTTGGCCCCAAAAGCACAAGGCCAGATTTGACTGAATCAGTGAAACATATTTTAACTCTTGGCAGAATTTGATGATCCATTACAGACAAGAGACCTAATCTCCTCCAAGAATGTGAGAGGCGAGCTTGGCCAACTTCCCAAATTCAAGTTTGAAGAGTAAGCAAGTAGACTCACTACTACAATCACACCACAGGAGTAAGCTTACAAGGAAATCTGGTCAGATGTGCAACACTGGTATTTAATCTTGATGTAACAGAAACGCAGACAGCCTTTTAAGAGTGATGATACATAGCTAAAAGATGGATTTGTTGAGGTGGCAAGACCTTACCTTAACTGCCTCAACAGAGCATGGCATTACAATCCCCACACAGCATTTCTTTTGCAATATACACAGATTAAAATCTGAATTATTTGTTGGCTTTGATCAAAATGCCAACAAAATGTATTACAGTTAATATTATTTCTGTTAGAATTAGCACTATTATTCTGTACATTAATATCCTAATTTGCAAAGGTTAAAAAAAAACCATCATGCTAACAAGCATCTAATTCAGTAAGGAAACTTATCTCATTAGTACTGCATTTAAAGAGTTAGTGAAGCTGTTAGTGATTATTTTTCTGAAACACGTAAATACAACTATTTCTGTTAAAAAAAAATCAACCAAAATTATACAATTTTAATTATCATCTCCTTCAGCATAAAAGAACCAAAGGATGGAAATGTAACACTAAATGTAATAAAAATGCAACTAATGTGTTTGGATAATATTGCAGAAGAAATGGAATATTGCTGAGCATGGAATTACACACCAGAAATCTCATATAAATTTAAATGAAAAGTTCTGATGGAAAGCCTTTTAATCCAATGAAAACATATGAATTTGCAAAGGACAATGTCTCTCATTTAAGTTATCAAATTTGATAAAATGTTCTCAGGAAGGTTTAGGTCTAATTGTATTATTGTATTTTCAAAAATTAACAGTTGACAAAGAAATGTAATAATCTTCTTGAAGAGAGCCAACATGAAACATATATATATATGTATATATAAAACCAGGATTCTACAGCAAAGAAAATGAGGCTGATATGCTCCTTTTTTACCAGGGTAAAAACACATCCAGTAAGTACATACAGAAACATCAAACTTGTCTTATCAGTATTGTTTCAGTGTATCAATTGTTTAAAAGACTGCTCTTTTAAACATTCTTTCTTCATGACTTTTCAAATTTAACCATCTCTGAACATAACACATAAACCAACTAAACAATGACTTCCCTCTGATACACTTCTTTCAGTGACAAATATTCATAATAGTTAATGAATTAATTAGACACTGCTTGGTAAATGATCTGACGTTTTTGCTAATAGCAATGATAAATGAAACACTTTAGGCTTGCAGAGCTCTATACATTTGGATGCTAATGTTATTTCTTTAGGATTCCTGGCAAGGTTAAAAACCTGTTTGCAACTTATTACTCTTCCTAAGCATGTCTTAATAATATGAATGTAATAATTGATAATGACTGATGACATTGTAATACTATTCATCATGTTTTTACGACAAATTTATATTATTTGGTTTGCTTATAATGTGTAAAAACTGTTTGAAGAAGTGGGGCAAACAGTTTTGTATATGTATTGCAGTTATTAAATGAATGCCTCCCTTAATTTCAAATGATGAAAAAATAATTTTCCTTAGATAAAAGGAAAATATGAATATGTTCCCTTTAAGCAAATTTATGTGCTATTTGAGATGAGACTTTAGCACATATTTTTATACTAAGGATAATATTGCCTAATATGATTAAATATATATTGTTTGCTCCAAAACCAATTATTATTTTGAAAATGTGAAAGTAATATTTGGTTTTCTAAGCAAATTTGAAGAAGCACAAGAATTATCCACTTTAGTTCTCTAAACCATCTTAGAGCTAATTTTGATTTGAAGCAGACTTCTGATACAATTAGCTATATAAGGTTTAAATACCAAAGAGTATTCCAGACTTTCTCTTTGAATTACCAACCAGGTCTGAAGAAAATTTTAAAGGACTTAGCTCATTGGAAGTCATTATGCTTTTCATGGACAGTCAGAACAAATGTTATTAAAATGAATATCTCAGCAAGATTCAGTTATTTATCACAGGTTTTGCTTATAATGATACCACTTTCCTTTTTAAAATCCTGACTAAAAATTGTATGAAATAATAGTTATTCACAAGCTAGTATTATTTGACTTCAGCAAAGAAAAAGATTTTTTTTTTCCTTTTGCTGTGCTTTCTAAAGAGGGATTCAGGTTTTTTTTTGTGTGTGTGTTGAAAGGGGTTTTCAGAATTAGGTTTTCAGAAGGGGACAGTAGATGCAACTAATCTGTAATTAACTCCTTCTTTCCAGTCCCTAATGCTGAACATACTGAGCTCAAGTCTATAAAATTAATATTGACTTCAGCACTACGGAAAAAGCATAGCCAACAAGCTCTGAACATGCCATTATGCAAAAAGATACATATGCACTTTCCCACTGACACATTATCCAGGTAACTGAAAGTAACTAAAGTAAGAAAAAATGCTTCCTCAAATTCGCTGTATGGATGACCTACTGATAACATTTAAGTAAAATTAGTAGATATTTTATAAACTATGTTCTGACAAAATTTACCTGCTTTTAAAAGCAAGATGTCTTTTACAATCTCCATTTTCAAATGCCAAAATTACTGTTTAAATGTTTTTATTTTTAAATATTTCTCTTCCCAGTATTTTACTAAATGCCAAGATTTTCTAGCTATGCCTGTTCTCCAGATGATGAAAGCAGCCCACTCTTCTTGGCAGACCACAGCAGAATGAACTCAAAAGTTCCAATCTATAGAGCTCAGTGGGTTTTACAACAACACCAGAAAAAGCATTCAGACACCTATGCAATTGTGTGAACAGAAGTTTTTGAAATTATTATATCCAGAGATTACATTCATGAGAGAAAACCGAAGACTGGGAAAAGAATTTTATGCTATATACTCTTTTGCACCCTTTTAGTACTTTTTTTTTTTCAGATTCAAATCGCCACTCCTTACTGCTGCTCTGCCATTCCTTTCATCAATACTGTGATCCTTAAGTTATTAGTATGTCGACCAATTGCCCTATACACACAAGTGCATGCTGCAGAGAGGGGCAATCTCTCTCATTGTGGTGATCATCCTGACTGTCCTAGATCAGCACAGACTGAATGACTTTACTGCTTTCTGTGAGATACAACATCCTTTTCCATCCCATGAAGCAATGTTCCAGCAACATTTCAAAGCTCTTTTATACACAAAATTTTACGTATCCTTAGATGATATTTTGTATAACTTCTTAATTTCTCTGCCCAACATTCAGTGTATTTCCTGTTCTTGAAGAATAATGTGACTGAGCAGCTGAGGATGAAGTTTACCTTTTCTTGACTTCTTGACTTCTATATTCTGCAACCACAGGACCACTCTGAGAGGAGACTGCATTTTCCAGAAGAGCTGCACGGGAAGAAGGAGGTATAAAGATCCCATGAACCACCATCAGCAATAAGGACTAGAATACCATTAAAAGAAACACACAGATAAATTTAGGGGTGAGAGAAACAAAGTAGTATTAGGCACACTGTAGACTTTATTGTAATCCAGAAACTGGATAAAATAAAGCAAAATTTAAAAGAAAGAGCCTATACTGCAAAGACAAGGGTTGGAGGGACATTGGTTTGCAACTTATATTTTAATTTGCCATATCTAATCTTAAAAACTCAGAGTAAGTGTGACCTAGTATGGGTGAAAGATCTCAGTTTCTACACAAATGTCTTTTTTTCATGTTGAGACAGATCTAGATCCAAAGACCATAGTACTTAACAGAAATCTTGCAGTTCATGTTGAGATGCCTTGAACAAATCAGAGAAGAGCAGTACTTCACAAACCAACCTCAGCTCAAGGAGGCTAATTTCCCAAGACTGCCACTGTAGCTGACGGAGAGACAAAAGTATCTCTATAGGCAATTCAGATGATAATTCTATAGTCCTCAGAAGCGAGATTCTGAATCTGATTTTTGATTCTACTTTGCCCTCAGAGAGAGCCCCTCTCTTCCTACTTAGAAAGGATATAGGGAAATTCACCACCAGAGAAAATGGGTAGTCTTCGTATTTGCAGCCCCAAAGGTCAAACTGTTCCACTGTAACTCAGATGCAACCTGACCTGAAATATAAACTCATGTTATCTGTATCAATTATCTTGACTTATTTTTAACTTCTAAAATTTCATAATTTGAGATATTAAGTGGTCATTGTTATATCCCATTCAGCAGTGACAAATTATACATATTTACCATAAAATATGTATTTCTATTGTTTTTATGTATGTATATATGTATGTATACTTTGAATTCTGAGGGAAAATAAGATTCTTAGTGTTTTCTTGCTTTGTGATTATTTTGGGACTTTTTTTCTTAATCAAAGTGATTTAATGAAAAATTTGGCATTATCAAAGCAAGATTTACAGAGTACATTCAATTAAAAAAAAAAAAATTCAAGCAGTTGTAGAAATTTTCCACTTCACTTTAGTTCATCCTCTACATGAGACTGCAACATTTAATGAACACTGACAGCACTGCAGCAGTAGCAACAACTTAGCAGCCTCCATGAAGAAGCCCTTTTGCTGGTACTTAATTTATTACAAGGTGACAACTCTATTCTCTTTCTACTTTAGCAAAAATAAAAATAAAAATAAAAAGAAAGAAAAAAGCATACTGCTCAATTTTGGATGCATACAACAGATACTACCATGAATATTTCATCATGATTACATTTCTAGTCTTCTGTATCAATGACATCCAATATGGCAGAAGCATCCTTATAAATCATTGAGGTTAGACGTGGAAAAGATCAACTAATTATTTAACTAATCCTGCTATCAACTGATGTAGCCTTGTTCCATAGAATACGTTTTCTAAAACACTTTCAGACTATTTAATGTCTCAGACAAAGGGGCTATCACAACTGCCCTTTGAGGTTATCCATAGATAGATAAAGCTATCATTCATAAATAATCTACATTTTCTTTTAATTTACCTGCTGTGGTGTATTGACCTCAGCCAGATGACAGATACCTACTCAGACACTTGCTCATTACCCATCCTCAACAGGACAGATGAGAAAATATGATGAAAAAGCATGTAGGTTAAGATAAAGACACGGAGATCACTTGCCAATTACTATCAGAGGCAAAACGGACTCAACTACTGGAAGATTAATGTAAGTTATTGCCAATTAAAATAGAATAGGACAGTGAGAAATAAAGTGAGAAACTAAACCTGAAACACATCTTCCCCACCTCCACCCCCTTTCTCGGATGCTCCACAACACTCCTTCTTTCCCTACTCGTCTCCCCAAATTCCCCTGTGTCGCACAGGAGGTTGGAGCTGGGGAGTTATAATCAGAAAACCACAAAAATTTCCATCTGCCATTCTTTCCTCATGTTTTTCCCCTCCTTCTCTGCATGGGCCACAGATCCCTCAGGAAGTATCCATCTGATTCACCATGATCTCCTTCACTCAGCTTTGGCACAAGGTCCTCCATGAGCTGCAATGTGGATATCTGCTCTGGTATAGTCTCCACCATGGACTCTTCATGGCCTGCAAAAGATCTTCTGCTCCAGAACCTGCAGTACCTCCTCCCCTCCTTCTTCACTGACCTTATTGGCTGCAGGGCTGTTCCACATGTGTTTTTTTTTTTTCTCCTTACTCTTCACTGCCATGCAGCATTTTACTCTTTCTTAAATCCTCTTTCCTCAAGGTGCTGCCATCTTGGCTGCTGTGCCAGGAGGTGGGTTCGTCAGAGTCATCTGGAACCAGCTGTGTCTGAAAAAGAGTAGCCCTGGCATTGCAGCCTATTACTTGCACTTGCACCCTGAACAGCTTTTAAAGCCCTACAAGACTTTTTTTAAAATATTCCTTCCCTTGGTGTAAGATCTTGGCCCAACTAACATGCAAGGCAATATTTTGGTACTGCTTTTTACCTCTAGTAATCATTTGGTTTTGCTTAGTTTAAGAAACTTAGTGCTTTAAAACTTCTTTTTTTTGTGACATGGTAGCTTCCCTTCCCTGTTCTTGCAACACCCTCACTGTTATTACACATAACTGTGAGTGAAAGAATGGAAATCCTTAAATATGCAGCTTGATATAATACTGTTTATCTTTATTATCTTTTGTTTATAATTCATCAGTTTTCACTCTACAATAAATCATTTCTATTGATCTCACTTCGTTGAGTAAGGTTTCACGAAATTTTCATTCTAATGCTGTATTAAAATCCTATTATATCAGAGCTAACCTTTCATCTTCATCCACTCAGTAACTCTGTCAAAAATCTTTCGCATTCTAGCAGAGCACATCCTTTGTATTTCAAGAATGCTCATTACCCTGAACTTCAGTTAGCTTTTTTGGTTTTGATGTTCATTCCATAGATTTAGCAGAAGTTTCATTTTAAAAAACAGTGACTCCAAGATAAGTGGGTAGTTTCATGATAAGATGAACACGAGGAGCAGCACTGGAAATTTTGGAGGCCAGAACCAGTAAGGTTTGAGAAAAAGCCTGGTAAGCACTGCCAAGAGAGAAAGCAGAGATGGAAAGAAAAATCATCAAGTTGAAAGGCACAAGACTACAATTGCTGAACATTTCCTTGATTAAGCTGAAGAATAGGCTATCAGTGGCTTTAGTGAACGAAACAGATGAGAGTGAAATTCGTTTGGAAATGATGAAGAAAAAAAGTGGAAGAATAGATTATTCATGTTTTGCACACAACTAATTTCCCTTGATAATGCAATGCCATCTGTAGGCAGATAAAGTAGTATCATATAAAATAAAATAAGGAGTATAGTTTTGCATTTTGAATGTGCCTAACAACTGCTAAAGCAAGCCAGATGACCGAAATCCATGAGGTTGTGTTTGACAATCACTAGTAACGTGTATCGGGACTTGTGGTTCTACTATCTTGGTTAAATAAGTCTGCAGTGAAGTTTCTTAAGTCACTTGAAATAAATGAGCAATAGTGACCATTGACAGAAAAACTGACTGAGAACAGTGCAGCCACTAGTCATTCTTTGGACCTCTCAGAGGACATAATCTAGGAAAATGTACCATGGGTACTCAAGTCGGGATTTCAGAGACAGATTTAAGGACTACAACACACAGGAGGCACTTTACCTTTAATGAACACACACATCATTAACAACCTGTCATGTAACAGATGTAGAGCACACAACATGTACTTAGAGACACTATTCCAAGGAGAACAAGCCACCATATTTTTGGTCCTTTTGATATATGGCTGTAATTAGAAACCATACATTCATTTTGTATGACAAATGCTGCATTATGATCGTGTCTGTTCTAGGATCAGTGATTAACCTCTTGTAGGTATTGTAAGTCTTTCAGTAAAAATCAGGGAAGTAGTCTATTTTCTCATAAATGGAAAAAAGATGGGAGTTAAAGATGACCTGCATTTTATTTTTGAATAGATAAATATGCTTTTTGTTTTTGTTTGGTTTTGTTTTTTATGTGCTGAATGTCCCAAATAGCAAGGGCAGTGTGAACAATCTTCACATAAATGATTTAACTTAGTGTCTATGCAACACACATCTTGAAATTCAGACTGAAATACTCATTACCAGATGCACTAGCTCTCTCATAGTATGCAGTCTGACATCTCACCTAGGAAAGAACATCAATTAAGCACAATGAAAGAGTTTGAGTAAATAGAGGAATTGTATAATGATCAAATTCAACATTATTTCTTATGCTTAAGAGTATGTACACATAAAATCATTGTGGCAAGTGGATATCTTTGACCTGAGTGTTCTTTTATGGCTGCTGAAAATTCTGAGATAAATAATCAGAACATGGATCATCCTATTCCAAAAAAAACCTCTTCTCTATATGTAGGCACAAGAGTACCTCAGGGTCCAGAATATATGTTTTGCTATTTAAAACAAAAATTGCTATAGTGTCAAGATTTTCTATATTTACGCAATCTATCAAGTTTAGTAAGACAGTACGATTCAACTTACCAAGTTTAGAGTGTTTCCTGTCTTTCTCATGTGTTCAGATGCTAAGTCACATTTCCTTTTGTCTGTAACTAGGTCATTAGATCATCTAGAATGAACCTTCACATCTAGATGCTAATTATTCTTTATTACATTTTAAATTATTTCTAATATATATGAACAGTTTTCAGGAGTTATAATCACTTTTATTAAACTACTATTACAATTGCACATNGTTAATAGAAGTTAACCTAGATATGCTTACTCACCATGAACAGAGCCACTGGCATTTAAATTTTACACTGTAAGGACACGTTTTAAGTTCACAAACACTGTTGAGCAGAAACAGTTTACAAGCTCTTTACACAAGGTATATTAATTTAATTTTCAAATAGATTGATACTTTGTCTCAGCACCCTTCCATCACTATGAAACTTACATCAGTTGGCAAAGAAGTTGCCTAGTGCACAAAAAGCAGGAAATTTGAAAGTTAATGTTAATATATAAGCCTGTTCAGAAAATGTGCTGTAATAAACCAACAGTCAAGCAGTCAGATAAGGACTTCAGTATGTCACTGCTTGAAAAATTTAAATGACTGAGTTTACCTACAGAAAAACATAGTCTTATCAAAGTACAACACGCCCATTGTCTTTGAATCATACTTCTAATTATCCAGAAGTGATATTCATCATACAGGCATTACTCAACAGCATTTTGTGTGACGTACATACTTTGGATAAAACCTACAAGTCAAAAAGCAACGACTGATGTTATCCTGTTGTACTGACAAAGTAACCTAAAACTGCCTGAAAATGTAGTTTCCAAGCTGGTCCATTTATGGGATCACAGTCTTCCATTTGGAAGATATGTATTCACAGTTCTGTAACTGAAAGCAGAAGGATATGTTCTCTGGTTGTCCAGGAGCTGCTTATGTACCTTATGGCTAAAATTTAGTGTAGGCACCCAAAGGAAACGTTGACCACTGAGATCTAAACTCAGCTTATACAGTGAGAAAGTATCTTTTAAGCATATTTGATTACAGCCCATCACAGGGTCATTCTTAATCTTTCTTTTGCTGAGATAAATAACATAAGGGGTTTTCCAATTTGCAGTGGTCTTCTACTCTGTTTAGTTAGTCCTGTGGTAGTTCTCTGGATGCCCTGCAGATTATTTTCATGGCATTTTTGAGGAGACATTACAGAATTTTCCTTCATAATAATATGAAATTCTAATGTTATTTTAACAGTAGTAGCCTAAGGCTCCCATTTTATACCATGAAGAATGAAGTCCCCTAGGCTACTCAAGGCCATTTCAGGTTTTTAAGTTCTTCCTCAATTTCTTAGGTAGTCAAGGAGTCAGTCATCCAGTTTACAGTATAATTTGGTGATCTGGTACATGTACGTTTGTAAATTTGCTCTATCTGCATATCTGCTGAGCAGCACATATTTGTAGCTGCAGACTTAATCACATACATAATGACTATCATCCAAAGCATTTTTTCTAATTTGTCCCTAACTCAAAAAATGCTAGAATCATTCTTTTTAATACAAAATGCAGCACTTCATTCTTTTGCCTAAATGATCCTCCTTACAAGAAGCATAAATGTTGAATTTAACATTCTGATCATGTAAGTCATCCCCTCAGGTTTCTCTTATACCACCCAGATTATGTTTATGCTCATGAACAAGCAATTCCAATTCTACTTGTTTATTCCTCTTTCTCCTAACATTGGTTTATAAGCAATTAAAGATTAAAGAAGCTCTTCTCTCTTCATCATTTCGTGTCTCGATTAATTTTGTTCTCAGCATCAGATTTCTATGCTGAAAGTTCATGTTTCCCTTTTCACCCTTCTTTTTTATTTGACAACATCCTAACTACTGCCATGTATATCTTTGGTACTTCTCTCATATTTTCCAATGTTTTCTAAAAATCATTAGAAAGTTCTAATCTTTCATCTTAATGTCTGTGCTGAAATTCTCAGGAATGTTAGTCATTTCATTAGCACAGTACACCTTAATAAAAATCCATAGTTAGTTGAAAACACAATATGCCATACCTCCGTGTTTACTTTTGAAGGAAGCAAATAATCTACTTCAGGATCATTGACATAATGCCTCATTTCTTATCTTTTTCTTCAGAATAAATTCTGGTACTTCAAAATATTTTATTGCAGCTAGGAATCCATTTGAAATTATGTTATATTAATTACTTTTTACTAGAGTACTACTGGACAATGCTAGGACAGAATGAATTAAATATCACTTAATATCAATGAAAATCGTGCTCAATTTCCTATTATATCAAAGCAAATTTTTTTTCTGACATGGTGATATGATCTCCTTTTGTCAAGTCATCAGGCTACGAAAGTTAGAGAATTCACAAAAACAATTATTTTCACAGACAGTCGTTCTTAAGTGTATCTCTTAAAAATTTTATAAATAATTGTTGTGAATTTAACAACAAAGTTGTGAATTTAATTAGTATTTAAATGGCCAAAATCTACTTCTAGTAAAATTAAGATATGATTCTACTTACTTAGAAAAAAAGGAACAGTTTTACTACCACGAAAAAGACAGAAATAGAAAACTTCCACAGATATGTAAACAAACTCAAACAAATATAGACTGATCACTATGTTTTTCTGTAGGTAAGCTCAATTATTTTAGTCATGCTGCAGGATTTACAGCATGTCTTGTGAGACTTTGCAAGAACCTTAAAAAACCTTTAAGTATGCAATCGTACTGCACTTGATCATCTGTCACTCTGGAAGAACACTGCACCCCAGTGTGTCCTGGATAACACTTGTCAGAGAGTCATTGAAATACAAAACGTCTGAAATAGCACTAAATGGTTGTGTTTAAACCAGTTTACCTCAAGCATTTATTAACTTGGGTGTTAAATGTATGTGATGGGGAAGAGGAAAAACAGTTCAAATTTTATATAACTTAATCATGAACCTGTTATTTAGACAAGCACTCTTTTAAATATCACTGCCTTAGAACTCCAGACAAAAACAGAGGGAGATGAAGATGTGAAGGAGGAGATCTTAGCAGGTCTAAATTGTATTTTATTTTCCATGGGAATTAATGGATATTCTTTTTCCTAACTTTGATTACCCAATAAAGATTTTTACTTTGTATTTATTTGCCTCTAAATCACCTTACTTTGTCTTCCTAACTTCTCTTAAACTTCATATCCTCTGTTTTCTCATTATAAGAAACTGCCATTAAACTTAGTGTTCTGTTAATCCCGAATCATTTTTTTTTCTTTTACGTATCATAAGGCACCTCAGAGTTGATTTCAATCTCAGTGATTTCAAGCCTTTGGCTATAGACACAGAGTCAACCATTCCAAATTTTCATTAATACTGAACAAACTCTATTCCTCCATGATGCACAGTTGGGTATCTCAACTCAAACGAGCTCCAGAAGAGCTGATTG
>VXAV01006245.1:0-16233 GCA_013399715.1 Alectura lathami
GGTTCCTGGGCAGTCTGATCTAGTGGCTGGCAATCCCGTCCGTGGCAAGGGGGTTGGAACTGGGTGATCTTTGAGGACCCTTCCAACCCAAGCACTTCCGTTGTCCACAAATGCAGTTGTGCCATCGTAGAAGGCCACTATGTTGGTTAGGCAGGGCTTGCATTTGGTGAAGACATGCTGGCTGTCTTGCATCACCTCCCCATCTTCCATGTGCCTTAGCATAGCTTCCAGGAGGATCTGTTCCATGATCTTCCCTGGCACAGAGGTGAGGCTGTCAGGTCGGTAGTTCCCTTGCTCTTCCTTTCTACCCTTCTTAAGAATGGGTGTGACATTACCCTTTTTCCAGTCATAATACAAATGGAACATGAAGATGAGGTGAGTGGTGGCAATCAGCATGGCTTCACAAAGGGTAACTTGTGCCTTACAGATTTAATGGACTTTTATAATGGAGTTGCAGCATGAGTGGATAAAGGAAGAGCAACTTTCATCATCTACCTGGAATTGTGCAAAGTGTTTGATACTGTCCCACATAACATTCTGGTCGCTAAACTGGAAATACATGGATTTGATGGATGGACCACTCGCTGAATCAGGAATTCTCTCGGTGATCACATTCAGGAAGCTGCAGTCAATGGCTCAATGTCGAAATGGAGACCAACAATGAGTGGAGTTCCTCAGAGATCAGTAGTGGGACCAGTGCTGTTGAACACCTTTGTTGGCAACAAGGACAGTGGAATTGAGTGTACCCTGAACAAGGTTGCATACGACACCAAGCTGTGTGGTGCATTTAACACGCTAGAGGAAAAGGATGCCATCCAGAGGTACCTGGACCCCTTGAGAGGTGGGCCCATGCCAAACTCATGATATTCAGTAAGGTCAAGTGCAAGTTTCCAGCTGGGACAGAGTTGATTTTCCTCATAGTGTCTGGCATGATGCTGTATTTTGGCTTTAGAAGAAAAACAAAGTTGATAACACACTGATGTTTTAGTTGTCACCGAGCAACGTTGTAGGATGTTTCATTTTCTTGTACCATCCTTCCAGCAAAGGGCTGAGGGGTCACAATAAGCTGGGAGAGTACAGAACAGGGACAGCTGACCTAAACTGCCCAAAGGAATGTTCCATTCCATATGACCATTTTACACAGGTGGATAATGGTAGGACAAGGGGGAATGGGCTAAAACTGAAAGAGGGGAGGTTTAGGTTGGCCATCAGGAAGAAATTCTTCCCTGAGAGAGTGGTGAGGCGCTGGCACAGGCTGCCCAGAGAAGCTGTGGCTGCCCCATTCCTGGGGATGTGTTCAAGGCCAGGCTGGATGAGTTCCTGGGCAGTTTGATGTAATGAGATAGTGTTTGGCTGTCCTGTCCATGGCAGGGATGTTGGAACTAGATGATCTTTGAGGTCTTTTCCAACCCAAGCCATTCTATGATTCTATAAAGTGCCTTGAATCTTGATTCAGTAAATCTAGATTTTCAGACTCTGCATCAGAACATTTAGCCCTTACAAGGACAGATACAAGAATGAACAAAATCAATGCTGTTGCAGTAAAGTATGTTCTAAGAGTCAATCTTCATACATGGTATGTCCACACAATTTTTTTGCATCCTTTGAGTCTGACCACAAGTAATCTTTCCATAATACACGGCTGTAAAGTAATAGTTACTTTGTCTTCTAACTGTTTGGATCATTGATGGTGGAAAAAATGTCATTTCTGAAGTAGATTTATTCATGAGACATGGTGTTTTCTCATAAGTAAATGGAAGTACATTCAGAAGTGTTTTGAACATGGACAAAATACATATTTTGAATACAGGTCTTGTTGAAATATAGAGAAATCATTTATAAATGTATAAAGTCAGAGTTCCAACGGCAGTAGGTAAAATGAAAATTCTTAGTTTCAAAGGAACACATAGTATGTTGGTTCTGATTTAATTGTGCAAGGATCCATTACGGTTATTATTCTCTTGCCAAATTAATAGGGTAGAACCACAATTGTGACTGAAACACCTTTATATTGCCGTGAAAACAAACAGGAGAAAACTTCCATTTTCCTGTCCTTGCAGCCCTACTAGGTATAGTTTTCTTCCTTCTCTGTTTAGGCCAACAGTTAGAAACTGCTCAGATAAATGCATTTCTCTGGGTTAGGAAATTTCTGAAACTGTGGCTGCGCTTCTCAGTAGAAGAAGAGAAACACAGGAGATGCTATAAACGTAGGTCACTCAAGAAACTGCTGTGCTCTATCTGGGCTGATTTGACTTTACAACTGCTGTACAATGCTGGAGTCTTTAAAGAAGTACTGAATAGTGGGCAGGGACTAAGTTCAAGTCAATAAAAACATCAGACAATTTTAATAATGGCATTGTTATGAAATGATAGGAAAGAAATGACAGATTATTTCTTGTCTCAAAGTCAGGCAACAGCAAAATATGCTCCACTGTTTTCTCTCAGAAACATTAGCCCATTTTACAGCCAAACTTCAAAAAGAAAAGTATCTTTTGTACAAGTTGGTATATGAGCATGTTGTCCCCCAATCCCCACCTCAAAAAAAAAACCAAGACAACAAACAAAAAAAAGAAAATTAGTACTACTTACAGATTTCCAAATTAGGCCTACGACACTGCCTACAATTGTAGCATGTTATTGTGAGTTATTTTAGACTTAAAAATTTGAGCTTAAAGTAGAAACAGCTGTGGCCAGAGGGGAAAAAAAAAACGAAATAAAGACAACAAATAAGCATACTAGACACTGGACAAAATGGCATACTAATTTGATTCATATTTTTTCTTTCTTCTTGCAATTTATGTAGTATCCTAAGTAGACAGCTGAATTAATTATGTGTACATGAATTTCTTTATAAGCTGTACTTGTCTGAAAAGAAAACCCATACCAAAGTAGTTTCCACTTCAGCAGAGATCATGGATGTTAATATGACTTTCTAGCATTAATACTACTTTTTCTTTAGTAATCCTGCAGTCCTCTGAGCATATCCATTTCTAGCAAACTGAAGGAAGCTTACTGACTTAAAGTATCCAATTTTCCTATTATGTTGCTTTACAGTTGATTGAATGTATAAAAATATTGCAATACATTTTGTAACAGTGTTTGGTAATACTTTTTGACAGTCTGGCTATTGATTAGATCTCTTTGTAGGCAAGATTGCAGAGAGAGCAGGGAACAAAGATACGGGATGACACAAGATAGAAATGCGGAAGATTTATTCACCTGACAATTCCATGCAATGCAAGAAATCCCCACTGTCATCAGTTAAGCTGCTCTCCGTGTGCTGAGTTATGTGCAATTTCATATACTTGTAGCTAGGGGAGAAAACAGTTTGCACCTTGTGTTTCCAAAGCCCTAACTACTACTAAAAACAATCAGATCCAGTTTTAGAAGTTATTTCCAGGGTTGAACATTGTCTGTGCATTTGCACTTGCATGACTCAATACAGTTTTTCACTTCATCAATTTCACTTTCATAACTCATTTTCATGTGTTCATTTTGTGTAAGCAAAGTTCAGCTGTGTAAAGAAAGTTCAGTGTGGAAGTTCGGTTAAAACCCCCATGCATAACAATCCCAGTGAAGGGTCATCCTCCTTGCTCCACACCCATCCGAGATGGTCCTGAGCCTCATAGAATCATACAATCATCTGAGTTGAGAGGGACCATTAAAGGCCATATAGTCCAACTCCCCTGCAGTGAACAGGGACACCTAGAGCTGGGTCAGGTTGCTCAGAGCCCTGTCCAGCCTGAGCTTGAAGGTCTTCAGGGATGGGGCTTCCACCACCTCTCTGGACAACCTGTGTCGGTGCTTCACCAACCTTAGTGTAAAACACTTTTTACTTATATCTAGTCTAAATCTCCTCTCTCTCAGTTTGAAGCTTTTTCCCCATGTTCTATCACAATAGACACTACTAAAGAGTCTGTCCCCTTTTTTGTTGTAGCCTCCATTTAGATACTGAAAGGCAGCTATCAGATCTCCCCAGAGCCTCCTCTTTTCCAGACTGAAGAGCCCCAGCTCCCTCAGCCTGTCCTCACAAGGGAGGTGTTCCACACTTTGGATCATTTTTGTGGCCCTCCTCTGGATGTGCTCCAACAGGTCCATGTCCCTGATGTACTGAGGACTTGATTCGTCATCCAGACGCAGTGCTCCATGTGGGGTCTTACCAGTGCAGAGCAGAGGGGCAAGATCACCACCCTTGCCCTGCTGGCCATGCTTCTTTCGATGCAGCCCAGGATACGGTTGGCTTTCTGGGCTGTGAGGCACACTGCTGGCTCGTCTCCAGCTGTCATCCACAAGTACCCCCAAGTCCCTTTTTGCAGGGCCCTGCTCAACCCTGGCATCCCCCAGCTTGTATTGATAGGGGGCGTTCCCAGGACCCAGGTGCAAGACCTTGCATTTCCCTTTGTTGAAGCTCGTGAGCTTCTTCCAGGCCCCCTGCTCCAGCCTGTCTAGGTCTCTCTGGATGGCATCCTGTCCCTCAGGCATATCGACCGCACCGCAAAGCTTGGTGTCATCTGCATACTTGCTGAGGGTACACTCGATCCTGCTGTCAACCTCATTAATGAAGATATTGAAGAGTATCGGTCACAGAACAGACCCCTGAGGGACACCACTCATCACTGATCTCTATCTGGACATTGAGCCATTGACCACCACTCTTTGGATGCAATCTGGCAGCGAATTCCTCATCCATCAAAGAGTTCACCCATCAAATCTGTATCTTTCTAGTTTAGAGAGATGGATATTATGAGGGACTGTGTCAAAGGCCTTCATGAAGTCCAGATAGATGTCATTAGAGGCTCTTCCCTTGTCCTCCGATGCAGTTACACCATTGTAGAAGGCCACTAGGTTGGTCAGGCAGGACTCACCCTTGGTGAAGCCATGCTGATTGTCTCGCATCACGTCCCGGTCTTCCATGTGCTTCAGCACAGCTTCCAGGAGGATCTGTTCCCTGATCTTCCCTGGCACAGGGGTGAGGCTGACAGGTCAGTTGTTCCCTGGTTGATCCTTTCCACCCTTCTTCAAAATGTATGTGACATTGCCCTTCTTCCAGTCAAAGGAGACTTCACCTGACTGCCATGACCTCTCAAATATCATAGAGAGTGTCTTGGCCACTGCATCAGCCGATTCCCTCAGGACTCTGGGATGCATCTCACAGGGACCAATAGACTTATGGATGTTCAGGTTCCTCAGGTTGTCACGAAACTGACCTTCACTTACAGTAGGAGGGACATTGCTCCCCCAGTCCCCACCTTTCAACACATCCGCTAGAAGGAAGCAAGAGGAGCAGTTGTCATTCAAGACAGGCAAAAATATTGAACACCTCAGCCTTCTCCTTGTCTGTTGTCACCAGCCTGCCTGTATTGCTCACTAGGGAGGGGACACCTTCTTGAACCTTCCTTTTCCAGTTGATATACCTGTAGAACCCTTTCTTGTTTTTCTTTGCGCCCCTCACCAAGTCCGGTTCTAACTGGGCATTGGCCTTCCTGATCCCTTCTCTATACAGAATAGCAACATCCGTATACTCCTCCCAGGATACCTGTTCCTGCTTCCACTGCCTGTGCATTTTCTTCTTGCTCTCCAGTTTGACCAGCAGGTCACGGTGCAGCCGTGCCAGTCTCCTGCCTTCCTTTTCTGACATCCTGCACCTGGAGATGGAGAGCTCTTGGGCACTAAGGAAAGCTTCCATAAAGTTCTGCCAGGTCTGCTCCTTTTCTTTGGCCTTGAAAGCAGTTTCCTAGGGTGGTTTTATTGACTAACTCCCTGAAGAACTGGAAGTAGTCTTTTCTAAAATTTCAAGTTTCAAGTGTTACAAATAATTCCATTTCTATTCATAGAATCCTAAGATATCCTATTTTTTACTGGAAGTTTTTGAAGCCTTGCTACTACAGTGGGGTTAGACAAAAATAATTTAGTTTAAAAGCTTTGTGTCATATGTAACTCTGCCATGTCACAGCAGAATCTAACAAGGAGTAGCTTTTTCTTTTCTTTTCTTTTCTTTTTTTTTTTTTTTTTTTTTTTTTTTTAGCACAAATTTTCTGAGCATTTCATGTTCTGTTTAACTGAGAGTGGATCTTAGTACATGGCTAAAAAAGGAAAATATCTATATTACTAACTTTGCATTTTACACAAAATCAGATTGAGCCATCTGGAAGGAGGGATTAAATAAGTTTAAATAACTCCAAATCTACTAAAAATGCTGAGCTTGGAGAACCTCCTGGCACGTAAAGTGGACTTATAAGGCAGGAGAGCAAGATGGCACAAAGTATACTGCAGCGAGCAGGAGTAAAAAGTTTAAAAGTCTCTTGGCTTTTAAAAATCTGTCTGCAACAGAGAGGAACTCAAATTGCTGTCCCACAGATGACTGTGAAAAGGAAACTTTCCTGATGTCTGCATGGAGGGTGTTTTCTATATTAGGAATCTACAGAAAGTTACTCAGTTGTCAAGGCAGAAGGGAGAAAGAACAACCCTCTTTCTCTCCTTCCCTTTTTCTCCATTTTTCCTCTATTCAATGAGGCATAAACAGTTTTTCTTCTTTTATTTTCTTTGACTCCCTCAGACTTACGCACTAAGATTTCCCTCATCTGGCTACATTACTTTTGCTCTTGTTGTTGCAGTTATAGTTTTTGTTGTTGGTGGGTTTTGTTTGTTTTTAAATGATATATGATTTACAGACTGTAGACATTTTTGTGTGTTGGTGTTTTTGATTCAAAGAAAAAATTGGAGTATCTCCATTTCAAGATTATGGGACCTTGCCACAAAAGTCTTTTAGAATATTTTCTTGGCAAAAGAATCTTTTCTTGGCCTGTTCTCCCCAAGAAGTAATACTGGTATTAGTAAATAAATTCAAAGAGTAAGCATGCTATGAACATCTGCCAAAGAGATTAGGTTGTTCTTAATTGTGGATGCCATGGTTCAACAGATTTATAAAGGAATCGCTGTAATTGTACAACTACTGCACTTGTAAGAAGCCAGAAAAATCTGAATAGAAGGATTCTTTCAGGTTTACAAGTAGGAAATTGGCAATCAAGAATGTGGCATTACTAGAAAACAACAGAAATAACTGCATAACTGGTACAATCACTTTGTGTTTGATGGAAACATATAACAGAACAATAACAATTATGAAAGGCCTATGTCCTTTGAAAACCTTACTGTCAGGTCTGGCAGCTGATTGACCAGCTTACTCAACCATTTTTTAAATAGAATATTTATGTAATCCATGAGATATTTGCATGGTAGGGTAGAGATTCTTATGAATCTTTTCCTCAGGCTTGATTTGGGAAAAAAGGATCTGGATACAACGTGCGGAAATATAATCCACAGAAAAAGATCCTTGCTTTTACAAACTTTCTAATCGGAAGTCTACGGACTATCAAAACGGTTAATTTCAATATATTCTCACATTTTACTTGGTAGTGTTTTGTTATTAATACTAGCGGAACATATTGATAAGCTTCAGCACAAGAGACATCAATAGAAGAAGTAGCATGACGGCAATGCTAAGCTGCTAGTAGTTTAGTCCATAGAAGATTTCCAAAGACACTAAAACAAGACTGGAATCTGTACTACACAAACCTCATCTGAACCCAAGAGAAAGTAGTTTTATTGACTTCTAAAAATTTTAAGAGATTGTTTTTGATCAAATATTTTTTTTTCAGAGCACAATGCTGTTTTAATTGGAGGAGAGCAGGAGAAAAAATATTTATTTTCATCATTAATTTTAGAACAAAAGAATGTGATCATTACTTCTGAATAAAAAAGTCTACCCCAAGTTTGTTGAGAGTCATAAAAATAATGAAAATATTTGCAATTAAAAATATTTCAGAACTCATTTGAAACATTTTCTCTATAGAAAAAAAAAAAATGTATTGCAGCCAATACAAGAAGATTCTGTTTTGATACTTCAAGATTTTTGTAGTGGAAAGATAGAAACAATTCTAAACTAAACTCATCATCCAGCTGTATCTATATCCTATCTATGCTTAGGTTAAGCAGATGAATTCTAGTCAGTTTCGAATCTCTTCATTTAATGCAATGCGTTTTCTAAAATTTAAAGATAAATTAATTACAGAAAGTATACTATTATTAATAGTATAAAATATACTATTACAGAAAATATCAGCCATCCATTAGCACATGCTAACACACATTTTGTGTAAGACTCCCGTGTCCATTGTCAAATCTGCCGTAACAGATCTTTCTTCTAATAATCCCACTTTCAAATAGCTAAAATATCAGTATTTAAAACCATTATAATTGTCCAAAAATATGTGCCATAATGAATGGCCTATGCTATTTTCTTGTCACAAAAGCTTCTGGGGATTATAAAAGCTCAGCAAATCAGATTATTTGTTAATCATGTAAAGTTATTTAGAGAATTATTTCAGCTTTGTGAATTACCAGCTGATATTTGGAATCTTTGATTACGTACATGAACATTCCTACACTATTAAGACATTATCTAAATTCAGAGCTTCCACCAACGCATCATATCTGTAGGAATTAGTTACAGTCAACTTCTTTGCCAATTTCAGCCTACCCTTCCATGCTACCAAAATATCATAAACCACAAAAAGACTATAGGATTATCCTAGGTTAGACTTAAATTTACTTACCTGACACTTGATTTTCTTAAATATGTTGAAACAAATTTTGAGTTTCATGTAGAAAAACTCAATGAATACAATGGGACTGTGGAAGTTTGTATCCTGAAGCATTTTCTTCCTTTGGCCTTCCTAAAAACCATGAAGTTCCCATATAAATAACTGCAAGTACTTGTGATTTCATGAACTATTAAAAAAAAAAAAAAAAAAAAAAAAAAAAAATTGGTCATTACTCATAGCCAACATGAGTTCATGAGGAGAAAGTTCTGTTCAGTGAGCCTAATCTCCTTTGATGAGAAAGTTACCCATATACTTGAAGAAGAGAGGCTCAATGATGCTATCTTTATGCATTTCATCAGTACACTATAGAGAAAGAGAAATACAAAACTCTTTAACGGCTAAATATACAGGTGGAGGCCGGTCACAAGCGGTGTGTCCCAGGTGTCCGTCTTGGGACTGGTGCTCTTCAACATCTTTATTGACGACTTAGACTGTGGCATCGAGTGCACCCTCAGCAAGTTTGCTGATGACACCAAGCTGAGAGGTGCAGTTGATACCCCTGAAGGAAGGGATGCCATCCAGAGGGACCTGGACAGGCTGGAAAAGTGGGCCCGCGAGAACCTGGTGAGGTTCAGCAAGGCCAAGTGCAAGGCGTTGTACTTGGGTTGCAGTCCCAGGTGTGTGTACAGACTGGGAGAAGAACTCCTTGAGAGCAGCCCTGCGGAGAAGGACTTAGGCATTGTAATTGACAAGAAGCTGGACATGAGGTTGCAGTGCACTCTTGCAGCCAGTAAGGCCAATCATAGAATCACAGAATCATAGCATGGCTTGGGTTGGAAGGGACCTCAAAGACCATCTAGTTCCAAACCCCCTGCCATGGACAGGGCTGCCAACCACTAGCTCACTAGATCAAACTGCCCAGGAACCTATCCAGCCTGGCCTTGTACACATCCAGGGATGGGGCATCCACAACTTCTCTGGGCAGCCTGTGCCAGCGCCTCACCACTCTCTCAGGGAAGAATTCCTTCCTGATGTCAAACCTAAACCTCCCTTCTTTCAGTTTTAGCAGGGTCAGGGCAACCCCAGGTATGTGTACAGACTGGGAGAAGAACTCCTTGAGAGCAGCCCTGCGCAGAAGGACTTGGGCATTGTGATCGATGAAAAGCTGGCCATGAGCCGGCAGTGCGCTCTTGCAGCCAGGAAGACCAATGGCATCCTGGGCTGCATCAAGAGAGGGGTGACCTATAGGGACAAAGACGTGATCGTCCCCCTCTACTCTGCCCTTGGAAGGCCTCACCTGGAGTACTGTGTCCAGGCCTGGGGCCCCCAGTACAGAGGGGATGTGGAGCTGTTGGAGCGGGTCCAGAGGAGGGCCACCAAAATGATCAGAGGGCTGGAGCACCTCTCCTATGAGGAAAGGTTGAGGGAGTTGGGATTGTTTAGCTTGGAAAAGAGAAGGCTGAGGGGAGACCTCATTGCGGCCTTCCAATACTTGAAAGGAGCTTACAGGCAGCAGGGGGACCCACTTTTTGCACAGGTGGATAATGGTAGGACAAGGGGGAATGGTCTAAAAGTGAAAGAGGGGAGGTTCAGGTTGGCCATCAGGAAGAAATTCTTCCCTGAGAGAGTGGTGAGGTGGTGGAACAGGCTGCCCAGAGAAGTTGTGGCTGCCCCATTCCTGGGGATGTGTTCAAGGCCAGGCTGGATGGGTTCCTGGGCAGTTTGATCTAGTGAGCTAGTGGCTGGCAGCCCTGTCCACGGCAGGGGTGTTGGAACTAGATAATCTTTGAGGTCCCTTCCAACCCAAGCCATTCTATAATTCTACGATGCTATGGTGAACTATGAGCTGATGGGTAGGGTTCAACAGGTTGCACTAAATGGGGTCACACAATGCCAATCACTTGTGCGCTTCCTGTCATGGTTGAAAACAGAGTTAAGGAAGTATGGGGTATTCCATAGCATATACATCACGTCACCCTGCTCTCCGGGAAAAAGGAGGGGTAAAAGCCACTGTTTGTGAAGCTGTGTCAGGCTATCTGGGGTTGGGTGGCGTGGGCTGCTTCCGGTGCTCGGCGGTTGGGCTGGCGTGTGGGTGAGAACTTGCTTCTCTGTAAGTTGTTTTACTCCAAGTCTTTTACATTCTTTTTACTATTTTAGTAAAATTAGTTATCTTAACTCTCGAGTTCTACCATTTATTTTTTCCCCTCACTTACCTCCTCCCCTCCACGATACTGGCCGCTGGCAGTACGCGAGCAGCCCCGAGCTTGCTCTCCTGAGGGGGAGGGGAAAGCGAGTTAATCTTGTGAGATGCTGGGGGTTAAACCACAACAATTCCCCAGAGCTCCATGTAAGGGCAAGTTCTTTTCAATATTTTTATATATTATATGGTTTCTGGACTTGAAGTTATACTAAGTAATTTCGCAGATGATATTAAATCAGGAAGAACTGTTGATTTCCTCAAAGACCTTACTGAGACATATTGACAGAATAGAGGGTTAGACAATCGCTAATCATATGAATAGTAACAAGAGCAAGCCAGATTCTGCACTCTGGATGGGGCAGTCCTGGGTATGAGAACAAACTGGAGGACAAGAGGCTGGAGAGCAGCCCAGTGAAAAGGCGTCTTGAAAGGGGTGAAGTGAAAGGGGATTTGAGGGTTTCAGTCAATACCAACATGAGTTAACAGGGTACCCTGGCAGCCAAAAGGGCCAACTGTACCCTGGGGTGAATCAGGCACAGCACTGCTAGCTGTGCTAGCTGTGTCAAGGGAAGAGACTGTCCCGCTCTGCTCTGTGTTTGTGCAGCCTCACCTCAAGTACTGTGTGTGGTTTTGGGACCCAATATACAAGGACCTAAAACTAATAGGGAGTATCCAAAGCAGGGCTATAAAGATGGGGAAGGGTCTGGAGGGCAAGACACATGAGGAGCAGCTGAGGTCCCTTAGTTTGTTCAGCCCAGAGCAGAGGAGGCTGAGGGGAGACAGATTTCAACTCCCTCACTGGGGATTGGAGGGCAGGTACTGAGCTCTGCTCTCTGGGGACAGCAACAGGGTCTGAAAGAAAGGCATGGAGCTGTGTCAGGAGAGGGTCAGGACGGTGTTATGATAAAGTTCTGCACCAGAGGGTTGTTGGGTACTGGAAAAATCCTAGGGCGTTAGACACAGCCCCAAGCTGCTGGAGTTCGAGGAGCATTTGGACAACGCTTTAAGATATGAGGTTTAAATTCTGGGTGGTCCTGTGTGGAGCCAGGAGTTGGACTCAATGATCTTCATGGCCCCTTCTAGTTCAGGGTAATCCACAATTCTAACATTGTTTAAAATTACACACCACCATATTCTTCTGGCGCTGATGTAATCTGCAGGTAAAAATATCTGTAGCTATCCATGTGGGAAATTACATTTTTGTTGTTGTTGTTGTTAAACTAGTAGTTACTGAAAGTTTGGAAATGGCAGAAAAATAAATATATTAATTTCCCTTATTTTTTCATAACTGAATTTAAGGGATGTAGTTGTAGCTGAACAGGGAATTTCATTATTTATTTTATACATTATTCATCAGAGGAGTTCAAAAACTGCAGTTGTAACTACTCTGTGAGAAACTGAAGTTCTTGAAATATCATTAGACTGTAATGACAGAGGTTAAAAAGGTATAACTGTTTCACTTCCATGAAGTTCTTTTTTTTGTTTGTTTTAATATTAATCTCTTTTTTCAAAAAAAAAAATCATTTTAATGATAAGCTCCAAATCAAATTTTGTTGATGCCACTATCATAGCTATATTACATCATAACGTACAAAAGAGTACTTCTTACTACTCCTGATCTGTTCAACCCCAAAGTCTTTGGACATACAGGTTCCCGGAGCTAAGTTTCCTTTTTCTCCATCACACTGTTGTTAGTCTGAGTTATGGCTTACTTCAATACATTTAGTCTTAGTGAGGACATTAGAAGTCAACCCATGGGAAAAGAGGAAAACACTTTAAGCTGGATAAAGTATTACAAAAGGAAATTTCTCCTGAAATTGACTGACTCAGGAAGTCCCAGAAGGCTCAGAAGGCATGCTGCTACCCAAACAGTGCAACACGTGCAAAGGCAAAGACACAAGGTGAAAAGGTAAAGACTGGCACAGAACCCTTATAACAAAGTTTGCCAGTGTTTCTGAGTTTATGTTTCCCTACCCGGGTCAAAACATTCTGTGTCCTTCTCCTCCCTCAAAGTGAAAGAAAATTAAAAGGTAGCAAAATTTTCCACAGAGTGCCTTTACCACAGTTTTGTTTGAAGATGACAGGTGTCATACCATCTGTACTTTACACTGGAAAAAGTCTTTGAACTTGTCCTCTCCACTTGGCATGTTTTCATATTTGCTATCACCTAAAATACAGAAATATATCAACAAATAGCATCAGAAAGGTTGGAGAGTGCTCTGAGCTATAGTCTCGGAAAAGAGAGAGGCCAGATATTCTCACTGCTATTATCCAAACAAATATTGTAAGGCACGTGCAGCTAGAGGGCATCAAGGCAAACTGTGTCCTGTGGAGTTCACTCTGAAGAGCACAGGAAAAAGGACACTGTTAGGAAGTGAAGTCCTGCATCTCTCATAACCATTTCAATGACTAATGTTTGTTGTGTGACTGACTTTTTCTGATCTCCACCCACTACTGTCTTGATTATAAAGGTCTATCTGCTTAGATATATGTATATGTATATACATGTATGTATATACGTATACGTACATGTATATGTATATGTACATGTATATGTATATGTGTACATATAAGTATATGTATACATGTATAAATTAGTAGTTATACATATATTTGAATGAACTATGCAATAAAAAAATATTCCAGGACTATTTTTTCTGTCAAATAATTTGTAGTTAAAACTAGTTAGATAAATTTCCCATGAACTTCACACAGTGGACTTTTTCCAGTCTGTATATGAAAGACAAAGTCAGACTGAAATCAAACAGTGCTAAATTATTATTCCTGAAGTAGTACATTGTTTTTATCATTTGCAAAGTTGAAGCACTGCAGTTAGCAGTTGTAGTAGTTTCAGTCTATGATGGCAAGGCACTTTCTCATTAAAGACAGAGAAACTTTTACAAAGAAATGCACCAGAATTATGATTCATCCTTTCATTCCCTATTTTATACATTTCATTAAAACAGTCAAAGAAAGAGTCTGCTGGTGTATAAATCATTATATCATAGAAATTAATAGAAGACACCACTTCATGGAAAGTATTCATTCTTACTGCAAAAAATGTGAGTATTCTTCATGTCAGACAATTCCTAAAAGCAACACATACCTAAGCAGAATGACAATAACAACAGCTGGGAAGTAGAGTGTGAGCAGCAGGATGCAGTGTTTAGGTATTACCTAATGCAATGAAAGTATGTCAATGTGATAACATTATTCCAAGTAAATTGTTTATTTTAGAGAATAGTTGAAGTGCTAAGCTGCTCCTTTGGAAAAGTTTTGAGATCCAAGAAATATTATGTATTACAATATATGAAAAGAATATCATTTAACCACTGTATAACTACTAATCCATATAAATCCTTTGTGGAACTTGTTTGCATTTTTCCATATGGAAACAAAATGTCTTTTTGAGAAAAACAAACAAAAAAAGCCTGTTCTTTCTGTGGCAGTGAGGTATCATCCGCTAGCAAAAATGAGACTATAGAGAGGTCTATTTACAGAACACATTACATCTTTTATAGTGTGAACTAGTATGTTTGTTCTTTGTACTGGTTTAGCTCAAAAACAGTATTACAGACATATTTACAGAGTGTTACTGCTCTGGCATAAGTTGTTTTTGTGGAATTCAGAGTTCTGGAAAGCTGCTTCTTTAATTTCTCTCATCTAATTCAGTAGTAAAATTTAAGAGTATACATGCCGTCAGATATCCTGCTGCAGAAAGTGTAACTCTTCCAATACATTTTGTCAGGAGATAACTCCTGCAACTTAAACAAAACTGAGATGTTCAATTTATTTCAAGAGTTGAGTAATAAATCTTTCATGTATCATATATTGTTGCAGCTTACTGTAACAAGAACTTGTTGCCCCCACTTTCTTCTGGCTGGTTGCTAAACAAAGCCTTCTGAAATCCTTTACAAATCCATTAATGTTCTTAATCTTGCACACTATTTCATTTTACACACTGTTATTACATGCCACTGTTGATTTTCACAGAGCTCTCAGAAAAGGTAAACGTCACCTTTTGGGAGGCCTGGAACTTTAAACCTACTAGAAAGTTTTGTTAACATGGCATGCACTATGGATCACACATGTTTCGGGGACTAAACAAGAGCAGACCTCTATCACAGACTGTGGCTTGGAGATCTTCCTTCTAAAGAAGGAGTATATTTGCAGCAATTTTGCACCCACGTTTTACCACAGTCAGGATGTTAAGAGAACATGCTAATATGGAAAGCTGCATGACTTTGCAAAGAGAATCTGCTACAAACTTCTGAACGTTCCCAAAATACAAATCAGGCAATTTCTGGAAGGCTACCTAATCAGGAAAATTCCTTAACCTCACAGCACCTGGCAGTAGCAGATGTTTTCCACAGCTTACTGAAGCAACAATAAAAAGGCCATAGCTCTTTAGAAAATTTGTCTTTCTTTCAGTGGTTTAACTGCTTACAGATGTATGTACTGAATCAACATATATAACTTACAATGGAAAATGAAGTGCTGGATGTATCTTACCAGTGTAAGAACTCACTCTAAGAAGGATTTACAAATGTCTCTTAGTCAGAAGATCCTTCATGTTCATCTACTCACACGATTTCTGTAATCAGAATAAGGAAAATAAGTATATTTTTCATGATTGTTTTCTTCAAACAATTGTTTTCTTTCAAAAGCCAATGACATATTCTGTTCCAAATTGAATCCAGTTCTGTATTGTACCACATGGTAATTTCTAACATCATCTTAGGGCAAAAAAAGGCAAATATCTATGATAATATACAGCATCAAATATGTGAATGAACTTTAGCCTGATCAAGACAAAAAGTACAAAGGAAGTTTATCTGCCCTGTTGACTTTGCCAGGAAAACTCAAATAAAGATTTTGCATAAACTAAAACTCTACTGAGAAATTAGAAGGCCAAGTAGATTACTCCAGAAAGAAGTGCCAATTTTCTCTAGTGTAACTAACACCCAGATTATTTTGGTTTTATTGAAATCGAACTAGTTCATTTGAAATTGTTCCAGAATTAATGATACGGTACTTCTCTACAACACAAACCTTTGAGGAGGAAATTTATTTTTTATATCTGCTTAGAAATGTTGAAAAATATTTTTAACTCAATCTGTGAGTCATCACCTAGAATGAATGATCAAAAAGCAAATTCTAAAATATATTTTATGCACATGAAAAATAAGTCATAAGATACCAAGATTTTTTCAAAATTTTATGGAAAACAAGTCTTCATTTTTGAAAGCCAACTGGAAAAAAGAAGGCATTGATATTTCATACATCAATACTTCTGTGGAGGTTGGGTAGATTGACAAGTACTTTGATGTTTGACAAATAAGTTGATGTTCAAAAGAAAAGAAAAAAAGGAAAGCCCATGAACATTTCTAAAATAGATCTTTTTCTAACCAAAAAAAAAAAAAAAAAAAA
>VXAV01006245.1:16295-27171 GCA_013399715.1 Alectura lathami
TTGAAAATGAATACTCTTCAATGCTTTTTCAAGTTATCAGAAATATGACTTAGAGGGCTGATAATCAAATCTGAGATATCCCCTACAGCTGCAAGTTTAAATATTAGGAAAGAAATGTCTCCTCTGATATGCACCAGAAATGTCCTGGATTGCTTGTCCTATTTTATTTCCTGGAGTATAGTTGGATTATTAAAGTCCCCATGAATATTGACATCAACAGTTGTGAAGGTTCCTCCAGTATCTAAGAAAGGATTTGTCTATATTGCGTTCTTGATCAGGTTCTCTGAAGCGCTCACCACATTTTCACCTGTTGACTTGTTGTCTGATCTTTACCCATAAGTTCTTGAGAGGCGTATACTCATGTTGCTACCTTGTTCATCTCCCTAACCTCCTTTGCCCTAACACCTCTCTTGTCTTCTCTGAAGGCTGTATCCATCCATTGCAGCACTTCCGTAATGTAACAAATCTCAACATGTCCCTAAGTTTCCAGCAACAGCACTACTCTTCATCTGTACATAGACTTCCATTTCCTCACAGTCATGTCCTATGTTAAAAATATAGGCCTCTGAGAAGAGTTGTTCCACCCTCTGCTTGTCACTGTTCTCAGAGATGGTTGAAAGCTACACATTACTGTGTCCCATGTGTGTTACTTCACTTTCTCTGTTCTCCCACTTACCTGCAGGTTTAAACCTCTTCCATCGTGAAGCTAGTTTTCAGCCTTCATCAGAAAGTCAGCAAGACTTGGCAAAGATGCTTTTGCTTTTGTCAGACGGACAGAAACTCTCAACAGCTATCTTGCACCTTGAAGAGGATCATACAAGGAAATGCCTTGCTAGAAATGCCAGCCACGCAGCCAGGTGTTCATCCAATGAAAGCATCTGCTCCTGCCCAACTCCTTCTCCTTTGCTGTCCATATGAGAAAAACACCAGCTCAGGCCCCATCCCCTCCATTGCAGCCCCAGCAGGTTGTGCTTACCTTAATTTAGCTTAGTCTGGCTGAGCAGTATTGCTGTAATCACTTGAATCAATGACAAAATAAACAACATTTTCAGGGTTAACAAAGGATGGCAGTCTTTCCACAGTGTTAGTGTTCTGTATAAGTCTCCCAGCCTGTGAATGGGTGCCCTTCTGTCCCTGTCAGAATGCTGTCCCCTGATTTCTGCTTTGTGGCACTGGTTCAGATCCATCAGTTAGATGTGCTAAAACCAATTACATCCCATGACAGAACATGTACTTTTGCATTGGCAAGACTCTTCTTCTGTTCTCCAACTGAACATCAGCAGGCTGAAGTTCTTTCTTGGTTCCAGTGGTCAAACACACCCATCCTTCAGTATAACACCTTGTCCTTCGTGGTTCCCTCACCAACTGTCACTTTTTCTTCCCTTTAACTCTAGGTATAGGATCCTGTGCCCAGCAAAAAAAAAAAAAAAAAAAAAAAAAAAAAAAAAAGACACAGACAAAAGAGACAAAAGACTGTCAATATGCTAGTTCTTCTGCTTTTAAATTACTAAAGAATTTCTCATTCTCTTTTTCAGTGTGCCAATACTCATACCAAGCTAACAGAAAAGATCTATATTTCAGGGGTAGAGATGTATGACTGATAAATAATTCAGAAATCAAAATGTGAAATCACTAAAGCAATCAGATAATTTTTAGATTAAATTCAGTTTAATGCAGTGCAATGAATAAAGAACTCTGAGTCTGCTTTTGACCTTAGCATTAGAGTCAGGGTTGAGGTTGTACCTGAAGACCTGAGAAGAAATAAAACTTCAGGTATACCATCCTACTCTTTCTTGACTTTATGTAGTGAACATGGTCTACAGTCAATTGTAATTCACCATAACTACTTAATTAATAAAAGTGTGTTGTACAAGTATCACTCAAGTACAAAACCAAACTGACATAATTCAAGATGTCCAATGCTTAAATTACACTCTGAATTAGAAATTAAAGCTGTAGTGCAATGATTAAAACCCTTTGTCAACTCGAATCTGAGTCAATGCATCATGGAGAGTTGCCTATTAAAAATCATTTCATCATAGTCAGCTACTACATATGTAGTAGGCAGTCAATTAATAAGACTTTTTGAATATTTTCTGCACCTCTATGAAGTGATACTGAGTAGATACCTGAGAGTAGCTGATGTCTACTGATTGCATGTGGAAATAATCTTGCTCATACCTCCAAGATTGACAAGAGATTGAGAAAGTAATCTCTGTTGAGGGTATTCAGAGCTTCTTGATCTTGGAATTTTTAAGAAATAAGAAAAATGTTCAAAGCTACATACAACACTGATACAGAAATTACAGCCAAAGCAGAGACTTGTGACACATATAAGTTACAAATATACTATTCAGGATACAAATAATACCTGCTTACCTTGAAAATGAACACAAACCAATTTAAACTGTGCAGCTAACAACAAAATGTAAGTATTTTGTAGCACTGCAATGGTGTAGTTGAACACTTTGCACAAGCATTTTGTGTAAGCTTGTGAGCAATGAAGATGAGTGCACCTGCACCTGGGGGGCAACTGAGGGAAACACATCGGCGTATGGACATGGAGACAGACCCTGCCATGGGCAGCGTTGCCAGCCACTAGATCAGATTGTCCAGGGCTGCATTCAGCCTGGTCCCGAACGCTTCAAAGGATAGGGAATCCACAGCTTCTCTGGGCAATCTCTTCCAGTGACTTACCACCCTCTGTGTAAAAAGCTTGGTATCATCAGCAAACTTGCTGAGGGTGCACTCAATCCCACAGGGATTTTGCTCCCCCCCAACCCCATCCAGAAGTTCTGGGACAGACATGGGATGCCTGACTGCCAGTGAAGACTGAGGCAAAGCACTTCTTGAGTACCTCAGCCTTCTCCACGTCCCTTGTTACCATTTCTCCCTTCTCGTGTATCAGAGGCGATACACTCTCCTTGGCCTCTCTCTTCTAACCAATGTACCTATAGAATCTCTTCTTGTTATTTTTCACTTCCCTTGCTAAGTTCAGTCCCACCTGTGCCTTGGCTTTCCTGATCCCAGCTCTGCATTTCTGGACAACATCCCTGTATTCTTCCCAGGCCACGCATCCCTGCTTCCACTACCTCACTTTTCTTTTCCCTCACTTTGATCAGCAGGTCCTTGTTGAGTCATGCTTGTTATCTGGCTCCTCTACTTGATTTCTTATGCTGGGGGAAGGACAGATCTTGTGCTTTCAGAAATGTGTCCCTAAAAAGTTGCCAGCTCTTTTCCTTTTCTATGCCCTTAAGGACAGTTTCCTCTCATCCAGTAATTCCTTGAACAGCTGCAAGTTTGCTCTCCTGAAGTTCAGGGTCCCGAGTCTGCTCTTTGCCAGGCCCATATTCCTTGAGATCACAAACTCAACCAGGGCATAGTCACTACGGCCCAGACTGCCACCAGTCTTAACCTCTTTAACGATCTCTTCTGCATTAGAGAGCACCAGGTCCAGTAAAACTTCACCTCTGGTTGGTCTGTCCAATAGCTGGACCCGGACTCGAGGAGTCAGTTTGAGCACAAACTGATTTGTTAATTAATCAGTTTTAAAGCTTAAATTGAACAAACTTACATCTTTTAAACACTCCCATCACAGTAATTTCTGATCCTCAGATATTATATGAACATAAATATGGGCATTCATATATATAGACGAACACATATATATTTATGTATATGTTCTGTTGCAACATTACCAAGCAACATTACCACAAACAATAGTGATTATTTCAGTGCCTTCTGTGATTTAGTCATGTACTTCATGTATTGAATTGTCTGTTGATATACTCTTAGTCCTTATAAATCAGAGCTAAAATAAATGTCTCAAGAAGTATACTTATTTGAAATCATAGGTATAATTTATTAAACATACCCATAATATCTTCTTTCTAAAAGTTTAGTGAAAAATGAAATGTTATGACAGCTGTCAGTCAAGTGTCAAAACATTAGACTATCGACCATAAAAATAGCTTCAAATACATAATAATGCAGTTTCCCAACTACTTCACAAGAAAATGAAAGTCAATTTTCTGTTATAGTTCACTTCCCAATAACCAATTATACAATTAAAATTATTTACAATAACCCATAGAAGCCAAAGTCTGGCCATTTTGAAATCAGAGATAACGTTTTCATCAGTTCCTATAACTCTTTCTCTCTATCAAGAAAGCTGTGGAAAAATGGAAAAATAAGACAATATATTTAGAGGAAGATAATGAAAAGTGTTTGTTTATTTGTTTTTTTTTTGTCATTCTGGGAGAGACAAATAGTAGTTTATTTTAGAGATAGTAGTTTACAGATAGTAGTTTTTTTAGAGATTTAATGGGAAATACATTAAAGGTCTGTTAAGCTTTAAAAGATAGTTCATACTTTCTAAAGGCAAAAAAGAAATAAAGTCAAAATTGTATCACAGAATGTTCAATATATTTTTTAATTTCAAGTAGCATATGTATCACATATTAAAAATATAAAAAAAAAAAAATATTTTTTCCGTTCCTTCCCTTTTACTTTTTGAGAAATGTTTTATTTTTCATTACTTTGTATCATATGGTAAAAAAAATTAATGTGTTTTAAGACAGTCATAGATAGGAAAAATTATTTTTAAAAGTATCCTTAATCTAGAAGACAAAACCTTAACAAGAATCAATGCACGAAGGTTTAGATGCAAGTGAAGTAATTAAAAATAAAGCAATACTTGTAGCATAGAATCACAGATCAGGGTGGAGTGAGGTGGAAGGGACCTCTGGAGGCCATGTGGTCAATCCCCCTGCTCAAGCATATCATAGAATCATAGAATGGCTTGGGTTGGAAGGGACCTCAAAGATCATCTAGTTCCAACCCCCCTGCCGTGGACAGGGCTGCCAACCACTAGCTCACTGGATCAAACTGCCCAGGAACCCATCCAGCCTGGCCTTGAACACAGCCAGGGATGGGGCAGCCACAGCTTCTCTGGGCAGCCTGTTCCACCACCTCACCACTCTCTCAGTGAAGAATATCTTCCTGATGGCCAACCTAAACCTCCCCTCTTTCAGTTTTAGCCCATTCCCGCTTGGCCTACCTAGAGTAAATTTCCCAGGACCATATCCCAACAGCTTCTGAAGATCTCCAAGGAGGGAGGCTTCACAACCTCTCTAGGCAGGCTGTGCCAAAGTTCCATCACCCGCACAGCACAGAAGTGCTTTCAGATGTTCAGAAAATACCTCTTGTGTTTCATTTTGTGCCCATTGCCTCTTGTACTGTCACTGGACACCACTGGAAAGAGCCAGTCTCCATTTTTGCACCCTTCCTTCAAGTATTTAGATATGCTGATTAGATCCACTCAGACCTGCTCTTCTCTAGCTTGAAGAGTAGCACTGCTCTCAGCCTTTCCACACAAGAGAGGTGCTCCAGGTTCTCACCACCTCTGAGGCCCTGCATTGAACTCTCTCCATTATGTCCATGTATCTCTTGAACTGGGGCCTCATAAATGGACACAATACTGATGTGCAGCCTCACCAAAGCTAAGCAGTTTTGGGGAAGGATCACATCTCTTGAGCTGCTGGCAGTGCTTTGTCCAGTGCAGCCAGGAACACTGTTAGCCTTTGTAGTCATAAGGGCACACTGTTGGTTCAGATTCAACCTGGTTTCCTGCAGGACCTCCAGATCCTTCTCTGCCAGACAACCTTCTAGCTGGGTAGCTCCACTGACAATGACAAACTACTGTTGAAAGTAGTCAACTTTTGCATTACAGAACTCTTCAAATTAAGTCCGTTTCTTCAAAAGGCTTAGCTGAAAAATACCTGTATGTGAGTTGTGTAGAAAATCAGTCCGTATGGCACGTTGCATGTGATCATAGAATAACGGAATCACAGAATTGTAGGGGTTGGAAGGGACTTCAGGGGATCTTCAAGTCCAACTCCCCTGCAAAAGTGTGTTTCCTACTCTAGGTTGCACAGGAAGGCTTCCAGGCGGGTTTTGAATACCTCCAGAGAAGGAGACTCCACAGCCTCTCTGGGCAGCCTGTTCCAGTACTCTGATACCCTCACAGTGAAGAAGTTTTTTCTTAGATTTGTGTGGAACCTCCTGGGTTCCAGTTTTTGCCCATTGCCCCTCATCCTGTCACCAGGCACCACTGAAAAGAGCCCGGCATCATCCATTTGGCTCCCACATTTCAGGTATTTATATTCACTGATTTAGATCCTCTCTCTGTCTCCTCTTCTCCATGCTGAAGAGCCACAGTTCTCCCAGCCTTTCCTCATGTGGGAAATGTTTCAAATCCCTCACCATCTTTGTGGCCCTGCACCGGACTCTCTCCAGAAGATCCCTGTCTTTCTTTTACTGAGGAGCCCAAAACTGAACATTGTATTCCAGATGAGGCCTCACCAGAGCAGAGTAGAGGGGGAGGATCACCTCCCTCGCCCTGCTGGCCACTCTCTTTTTAATGCACCCTAGGATCCCAGTGGCCTTCTTGGCCACAAGGGCACACTGCTGGCTCATGTCCAACCTGTTGCCCACCAGGACACCCAGGTGCTTCTCCTCAGAGCTCCTTTCCAGCAGGTCAGCCCCCAGCATGTACTGGTGTATGCAGTTGTTCCTCCCCAGGTGCAGGACTCCACACTTGCCCTTGTTGAGCCTCATCATGTTCCTCTCTGCCCAGCTCTCAGCCTGTCCAGGTCTCGCTGAAGGGCAGCACAGCCTTCCGGGGTGTCAGCCACTCCTCCCAGCTTTGTACCGTTAGCAGACTTGCTGAGGGTGGACTCTACCCCTACCTCCAGGTCATTGATGAAGATGTTGAACAAGACCGGATCCCACACTGACCCCTGAGGAACACCGCTAGTAACAGGCATCCAGCTGGATTCTATGCCAGACATCACAACCTTCTGGGCTCTTCCAGTCAGCCAGCTCTCAATCCACCTCACCTTGCACTCATCTATCCCATACCTTCTAAGCTTTGCTACAAGGGGGTCGTGAGAGACAGCGTCAAAAGCCTTGCTGAAGTCAAGGTAGGTAACATCCACGGCTCTCCCCTCATCTACCCAGCTGGTGATGGCTTCATAGACGGCTACCAGATTGGTCAAGGATGATTTCCTCCTAGTAAACCCATGCTGACTACTCCTGATAACCTTTTCTTCCCATTGCTTGGAGATGTTCTCAAGCGTAAGTTCTTCCGCCACCTTTCCAGTGGCAGAGGTGAGGCTGACTGCCAGTAGTTGCCTGGATCCTCCTTCTTGCCCTTTTTGAAGACTGGGGTGGCACTGGCTATTCTCCAGCCTTCAGGCACCTCTCCAATTTTTCAACACCTTTCAAAGGTAATGGCAAGTGGTGTAGGTAACAATTCCGCCAACACCTACAGCACCCATTGGTGCATCCCATTGGAGCCCATGGGTTTATGAGGACTGATTTTGTCTAGACTCTCTCTGACCCTTTCCACCTCAACCAAGAGAAAATCATCCCCTCTACAAAATCTCTCTCCTACCTCTAGTGTCTGGGATTCCCAAGGGGCAGTTCTAGGCATAAAGACCGAAGCAAAGAAAGCATTCAGTACCTCTGTCCTCTCAGCATCCCCTGCTACCAGGGCACCCACTTCATTCAACAGTGGGCTCACATTTTCTCTGGTATTCCTCTTGCTATTGATATACCTGAAAAAGCCTTTCTCATTATTCTTGACTTCCTTAGCCAGCATAAGCTCTAAGTAGGCCTTAGCCTTCCTGATCACTTTCATGCAGGTCCTGACAGAATTCCTATATTCCTCCCAGGCTTTTAGGCCCTTTTTCCACGTGTCATAGGCCTTCTTCCCTTTGAGGTTTTCCAAAAGCTCTTTATTCATCCAGGCAGGTCTCCTGCCAGCTTTGCCTGATTTATTACTCTTAGGGATGCACCGGTCTTCCACTTGGAAGAAGTGCTGTTTGAACATTAGCCAGCTCTCTTGGGCCACCTTGACTTCTAGCACTCTAGCCCACAGGAGACTGCTCAGCAGGTCTTTGAAGAGGTCAAAGTTGGCTCTTCTGAAGTCCAGGGTTGCAATTCCTCAGGTCTGTGATCTTAAACCAGAGGAATCTTTATAAACTGTGTGGATACAAAAGCCATGCAGGTTTGTGGAATTATTTACTGAACAAGAGTAGGGCTGTGCGGAGCTTTCTGTTTCACTCTGCGATGTTTTGTTGCTACCAGGTGCTGTTAAGAGACAGCACTTTGGCTTAACCAGCCATACCTGTTCCAGTGGAATGTCCACCACAAGGCTAATAGTGAGATTTCAGGGCAGAAACCATCCTCTGGTTGCTGGAGCTTGGCCATAGTATTTGTGTGTGGAAATCACTTTTGTATAAGGAAAGCATCACAACCTAGCAATATGCTTGTGCAAATGTTCTGTTTCCAGGGGCCATCCATAATAACCTGCTGTTTACCTGAAACCAGTAGCAGAGTCATGGTGCTCTCTACGAAACTCTCCACTTTTGACAAGTTATTCACTTTTCATTGGAAGGATCTCAGCTGTTCCTTGACCCAACTTTACACCATATATTCCTTGATCTTCAGTACTATGTACATTGGGATAATAATGACATGAAGATTGAGGCTGTAATTTTCCAACCTCAATTTTTGAACAAATAAAATTCAGTCAGTACAGAAGAAATCATCTCATTCTTAATTTTAGTCACGTGCACACAGAAAATGCTGGCCTGAATATGCAGTCTCCCTCTGATATTCTTTTTACATCTCAACATGCTGAAGTAAAAACTAAAACAAGCAAACAAATACAAAGAAAAACCACCACAAAGAAGGTGCTTTACAAACTCCATGCTGTAATGAAGAGATTTTCATGCTGAAAGTTTATTCTTGTTCATCTATTAAGTGATAGTTTATTATATCTCTGTGAGAGGAACTGTGGTGAAGCTCATGTGCTGCTAAATTATCCATCCTCAGTATCTTCCATGAGGAGGCACTCCGGAGTTGCCACATAACAATGAATTCTGCCTGACTCTGTTTAAGTATTACAACAGCTTTACTAGAAAAGGATCCTTGGTTATAACAGCAATGAGGTTTTGATGTAAACAGTAAAGGAACTGAATAAGCAGTTATACCATTGATAACATAGATGACAATTTGTCTGTTTTCTTTTTATGTCCTCTGCTCTACCTGCATAGGCTGCTCAGCAGGAACAGAAATTGCTCTGGCAAAGTTTCATGAAATTATAACAGCCTAGTTTGATGTTCAGAGTACAGGGGTCGGAGAATGTGGGATCAGAGCAAGTGCATGCAAAGCAGGATGTTTTCTAGGCTAGACACTTTTACAGATAATTTGTCAGCTGTTCAAATCAAGTCAGTTTTTGTTTCATGCACAAGAAGAGGAAGGGTGGGCCAAATAACCCTTCTATTGCAACATTCATATGACTCTTCCCCGCAGTGAGGGCTTGTTCCTTATATTAGACTGTTGATGTAGCTTCATATTGTTGCCAACAGCAGAAATTTAATATCAAAGCAAGGTAAGAGAGTCAGCTGATTCAGCAGAGCATGGTGGTGATGTGTGGAGTAGGAAAACAGTCTTGCAAGGTTCTGTTACTGAATGCCTATGGACATTGCAAGTTTAGAAGCCTCAGTAGGAAACCAGATAGCTATTGCTAACTTTCCTTGTATTGTTCAGGATTTCATTGCAGTTGTGGTTTTAACAAGCCAATGTGATTGTAGATCCAAAATGCCTTCAGTCTCCTGCTATGAACTAGTACTATCGGTCATTTCTAAGCTCTGAATATAGCTGGATTAGTATCTGAGCCCAAGCAATAGAAATATTTATATTAAAAAATCAAACCAGATAGAAACAAAAGAGAAATCTGATTCTTTTTATATTGGTGATGTACCTTCTCAATGTGACATGGTGGTTCAATTTTCTAAAATAGATTTTAGTCATTTTCAATCAAGGGATTGTTTGTTTTGCCTTTTTAATACCCACTCTACTGTCGTTAATCAAAGCTTACCATAAAATCTACCTAATCTGCAGCTGTGCAATTTTAAATATACTTGCGTGTCAGTAATTTTTACAGGATTTGTTCAGTTTGCTAGCTAGTCTTTTGAACAGTGTCATCATAGAATCACAGTACAGTTGAACAATTTAGCCCAGAAGAGACCTCCAAATGTTTTCCAGTCCAAACCTTTGCTCAAAGCAAGTCTAATCATACCAGGTTGCTCAGTACATTGTCCACTTCAGTCCTGACAACATTCAGTCACAGATTCCACAGTCTAACAATCCACTGTGGTTTTTGCTTAATTTAAATCTACCCTCTTTTACTTTAAAACCATTGCCACTTGTCCTGCTACTACATTCTATGATAAATGGTTCTTCCTCCTCTTTCGGGTAGGGCCCCTGTGAGTAGTGGGAGGTTGATACAAGGTTTCACTTATGAAAGCTACAATTGACTTTCAAGTGTGCAAGTGCAGGTTGTCAGTCTATGTCCAGTTTTGATCCACCAGTACCCTTAAGACCTTCTCTTCAGAGCTGCTCGCAATCTATTTCTCCCCCTATATGTTGGGGGATGTCGCTGATGTTTGTGATTGCCCTGACCCAGGTGCAGGAACTTGCACTAGGCCTCACTGAGCTGCATAAGGTTTGCATGGGCCTATCTCTCAAACCTGTCAAGTTCCCTCTGGACTGCATTCCTTCATTCCATGTTGACTGGTCTACTTAACTTAGTGTCATCCATGTAAAAATAAATAAATAAATAGATAAATAGATAATGCAAAATAAAATAAAATAAAATAAAAGCCTCTAATGAATACCACTCATCACCTGGAAACTGAGCTGTTGACTGCAACTCTGAATGTGGCCATCCAGCTACTCTCTTATCCACTGAATAGTCCATTCAACAACTCCATGTCTCTCCAATTTAGAGAAAAGGATGTTGTGT
>VXAV01006246.1:0-93726 GCA_013399715.1 Alectura lathami
TCTTTCGAGGTCCCTTCCAATCTCTAACATTCTGTGATTTTCAGCAGATAGGGAGAACAAATAAGGCCAAAACCAGACTGCAGTCCTAACTTCACTGGAATGGACCATAAGAACAGGACAGTTGATACAGGGATACCTTCTACATGGATGCACTGGCTATGCCTGGTTTCCAGAGCAACTTTTCAAAAGCTGGAGCAGGCCTCTCTCACATTCTAGGTCAAAAAGACCCTTTGCCCAAGTAGAACTGACTTCATACCACCTTTGCCCCAGTTCTGCTTGCTTCCAGCCAGTTGTGAACCTCCTGCAGAAATAAATCATTTTCCAGTATCACAGATCCCATCGTACACTGCTGCTGGTAATGAAAATTAACCTGATTAGGTGCTTGTGGCTTTGGAAATGAGTGATCAGCATTCTTCCCTGGCCAGTGTTTTGTGGTCCGAAGAGTTACTGTGAGATGCAGATATGGGCCAGCAGAGTTCTGGGAGAAGTATTTGTTATAAGCACAGAGGTTTGAGGGCAGGATTGGAGAAGAGTTAGGAAACTTTCTGAAAAAGAAATTTGTGCCATTGGTTACATTCCAGAGGCCAGAAATGTGCTCGTTGGATGCATCTTTCTGAGTCAGGAATAAGGCAGGGGTAGTTTTCATTTCACCCTCTCTGTGTTTTGCTTCCTTACTGCTATCAGGAATTAGGGTTTGGGCGTCCTTGGAGGAGTACTGAAGTTCTAGTACAATACAGAAGGCAAGAAGACAGAGGAAGGCGCATTGTAAAGTTGCATCCCCGAGAGGAGAAGGAAGAGTGTTAGTGTTGCAAACAAGAGGAAACATAGGAACAGTGTGAACACAGGTATAACAACCTTCAACAGTGCTGAGTGCTGAATGCTTAGCTTAATTAATAACCAATGCATGTGAAACCCTCTGGAGGGAACCAGATGTGTATTCTTCACAAAAATAAATAAATAAATCCCCTTGATTATACAGTAAAGGTGGGAAATCCTATTTCATTGTTAGGCAAATTATGACAACAGTCATGTCCATTACAGTACATCTTGGCTGCAATTAAATATTTGATCAGAGATAGACATGATCTAACCCTTGAGTCCTAAATCCTTCAGTTTTTGGGAAGCTAGATCCAGAACAGAACCAGTCTACTTTGCCATTTGGCCTCCTTTAAATGTGTGTGATAAGAGACACACCAGAGGAATTAAGCCTGAGATAGCAGTGATATTTCCTTAAATGTGAGTGAGTCTTGTGAGGTTTTTGTTTTTAAAGCTGAAATTTCAGGGACTGTTGTAGTGTCCTTGAATTTGAACTCTGATTCAGCCTCAACTTTTCATTCACCTTCCCAGCTCAAATGCTGTTGTCTCTCCTCCGCTTCTGCAAGAGTGTTCTTGCAGAATATAAACTTGATGGACTTAACTAAAAATGCTTAACCAAGTGTGGGCTGGTTGTCTGTCTGTACTGAGTATTATTAGAATTTTAGAGTCAGATGAAGCAGTGGTGCAGAGTCCTGTGTGTATGTGATCTCGATCTGCTACTGCTCAGTGTTTTCATTAACATTTTCGCTGGAGACTGGAATGGAGAGTATGCTAATCAAATTCATATGCAACACAAAGCTGGAAGCAATTGCCAATGCATCGGAGAATAGGATTAGCCTAGAGTCCGACTATGATGAATTCAAGAAGTGAGCTGAAATCAATAAGCTGAGATTCAATAAGCACAAATGTAAAGCAGTTCACACAGGAAGGCATAATTAAATGCAAAAATGGAAAATGGGGCTGTCTGTAGGCAGCTAATATGGACGGAGAGACAAAGAGGTTTTGCTCCTTAAACCAAATCTAGGAAGACAAGGAATCATTTTTATTCCTGGTAGTGAACAGCCAATAGCTCCAAAAATTAGCTTCATGTCCGGATCCAGCTTTTAGCTCCACATGAGCTTGTCACTGATGATGCATAATTAAACGTGAAAAAAAATCCATCCTAAAAGCATTAGCTCAGCATTTTCTTTTCTCCACAGGAGAGGTTAGCTCTTAAGTAAGGGATTTACCAGATTTTGTTGTTCCTCTCCTCAGCTCTCTGTGATCACTTACCTGAATCTCTCTTTCTATTCTCCATGCTTGATGTGGATGTCAGAGATGCAGGTTTGCAGAACAGGATTGACAGCTCTTTTTGCCATGGACAACAATGGTGACTGGTGTCTCAACTTACCATACATAGCTCCTGTAGTCTGGTTTATTGTTTTATGTCCAAAACAACCATTTTGCCATAATCAGTGATCTCTGAGTTTCTAGGCTGACAGGGGTTTGTTAATGTGAAGGAAAGGTGTCTGTAGGCTTCAGTGCTTAAAGCTGGTGTCTTGGTGTGCTGAGCTGAAATAGATGAGCAGATCTGTGTACAGCTCTTGCAAACTGTGATAGGAAAGGATTGTATGGGTTAGTACTCCCTGGAGAGAACACGGGTTGTAAGGATGAGATTAAGTGAATTCAGACTCTCCACTTCAGGCAGGCTGGAGCTGTAAAGCATGATGAGCACATCAGACCATGGCTTGCAGGGAAGGTCAGGGACCATCATGTTGTGCGGCCCTTGCCCATGACACACCCGTCTTGCTGGCAGTCTGTCGAGGCATACCAGGCACACCCCTTACCAGAAATCCACTTTTCTTTGCAGGAAAAATATCTGCTCCATTGCTTGAAAGGAATTTTGTCTGTTTTCAGCAGTATAGCAAACTCCTTCCTCCACTACCCTGATGGGGCTGTCCGAGTCAAAACAAAACCTAGTACATATTCCCTGAAGGAGGCTTTTGCTGAGCGCTGATCGGGCATAAGGCAGAGTGCCAGCTCATCAGCTGCTGCTGTCCATGAAAGGACTGACCTCAGATCATTGGAGGTTGCTATACATCCATACCAAAGGTCAAAACCTGCCTTCGTTCAAACCAGAAACTGGGATCTTTTGAAAGCTGTTAATGCCCATGTTCCCCTGTTAAATCCAGCCAGGCTCTTTCACTGAGCAGACTCTCCTCTGGCTAAGAGCTGATTTTATTTTCCGGTCTCCTGATCCTTCCCTTGTTGATCTTGGGCTAGAAATTTCTGCTTTGAAAACACACTTCATGGAAGCAGAGCTCTTGAAGGGCCTTTTGAGAGGCAGAAACAAAACGATGTTTTATTTTTGTGCTTGAGGCTGTTAAAGAGAATATTTTTCCTCTTTGAAGCCATGAGATCAGCTTTAGGTGAGGTGACAGCTAAGAGATGAGCTGGAGCTCTCAGTGGGTTCTGTGCATTTAGGGATGCCAGGGTTTCCAGTGGGGAACAACAAATTGCACGTTAGAGAGGTGCTAGATGCTATGGGTCACCTGGAGTTGAAATGGTGGGTCCAGAATTTGTCTCAACAGAAACATCTTCATGGCAGAACTGCTCCTGAGGGCTCTGCGATATTAAGGGAGCTTTCGGACAAAAAATTGGCATTGCCTGTGTGGGTATGATGACACCGTGCTTCCATCATGGCTACATCTGTGTGTGCTTTCTGTCTCTCTCCCCTCAATATCCTCAGCTTTACCCCAGCAGCAAACAAATTGAGAGGTAGCGGCAAATTGCACTGGGATGTTGTGCTCCTCCTTCCCCTATAAAATGTCATCTGTGGTGTTTTTAAAATTGAATTTTAAGGGTAACTGGCTTGGGATGATCTTTAATTGGTTTAGTACTGGTTTGCTGCAGCTGGCAGGGTATTAGGGCACAGGAAAAAAACTCTGGAGTCCGTTTATTTCCAGCCATCTCCTTCCCATGTAATAGCCTTGAAAGACCATTATAACACAGCAAAATTCAGGGCACTCCTGAGGTTTTTCTCAGCTGTGGTGTACAATGAAGTGGCAGATAGCTGCTTCTAAAGTCAGGAACAACTAACAATTGCTTCAGGCTCCTTTCTGTACCCAACAATTCCTCTGCATGGCCAGGGACGCTCCATGCTGCGAAGGCCGCAGCTGCAATAAGGATTCAGGGTCAGGATGCTTCAAGCAAATTGAGCCAGTAAAGCAAATAATGGGTAGAAAATACATTGTTTTGCTATGATCCCTTAGTACAGTGGGCAGCATTGAGGGGACATGGGACACATTCATTGATGGGAATAGTTTTGGCATAACTGACTTGACTGGTGGGATAAAGCACTTGATTATAATGTTGATAGTGTGGCTGTTGGCACTCAGGAGCTAGACAATGAGTGTCAAGGTTGAAGTGGTGCCCTGCACCAAGCTGCTCTTACTTTATCACAGTTACTGATAAGTCAAAACTGAAGTTTTGATATTGGTAAGTCTTGTGTGCAAACACAGCCAAGTGCTGACTAGCAAAACCCTGGGAGGGCAACACATGGGTGTATGTCTGCACAAAAAAAAAAAAAAAAAAAAAAAAAAAAAAAAAAAAAAAAAACCACTAAATCTGCACAAATAGACCTAAACCTGTATTCCTGTGCACTGGGGACAAGTGGTGCAGAAGGTGCAGAACAGCCATTCCCATGCTGATGAACGCTCCTACCATTGAAAAAATCAGGGTGGCTGGATGCAGGCTGCATGTGGAGACTGGAACACTCTGGTTCCCGAGTTGTGCTTGGAGTTTTTGTGAGAGTGCTTGTCATTATGCTTTGTGAGCACGTAGCTTTAGTACAGAGCTTTAAGCAGGACAGTGAAGCAGCTTTGCCAAAGTGTAAAGGAGAAAGCTCAGAGTTGCTGTTGAAAACATTTCAAGTCAGGTAGCATTGTCTATCAGACCTGGGAGTTAACCTGTCAGTAGGGATTCAGAGGTGGTTCTTGGATGAGGGTAAGCCATAAAGCTTATCCTCTTCTAGTGAAGAGAGACAGCTTGTGTTTCCTTAACTAGGAGAGGGGGAGCTGAAAGAAAATTTTTGGCAGAGATGCAACATACTGCAGACAACAGGAAGGGAATGAGACCTTTGTGTTTCTGTGATTTGAGCCGGGCAGGTTTGCAGTGCTAAGGCCAGGAGAAGGATGTTGCAATAAGGAAAAGGCAGGCTTTCTTTTGCCCACTTTGAACAACCACTGCTATTCACCACCGGATTCAAGCAGCTCACTCATTTGCATGGCTTTTAATGATGTGTGAAAAAAATTTGCATTACGTTCATGCAAAGCCAGCTCCTGCCTGGGTGTTTCATAGGCATTTCCAAGGTGTGAAGCTAGTGGAGTGAACTGGCTGGAAGACTTGCTAGGAGGCTGTTGCAGGTGGTTTAGGCTGCAGCTGGCAGATATGGTAATGGTTCCTCCATTCGTGGGTTTGATGAGGCATTTTTCACTTCGTTAACAGTTAGGATGGATGTTAGGCAGTGTTTAGGAACCGCAGACATTTGAAATCTACAGGTAAATTGTGCCACAGAGCTCACAAGAGTTGATGGAGGTGATCCCAGCACACAGATGTTAGTCTTAAATCTTTGTGGGCGAATAACAGGAGTATTAGAAGAATATTAATGTTGTGCTGGATTCAAAACAAAACTATCAGGATGACTTGAGCAACAGTAGGGCAGTTATTTTGACATTGTTCCAGAATAAAAGAGTGGAAATTATATAGAATCCATCAGCTAAAGAATTGGATGGTAAGAATGTCATTAGCACTAGTCAACACAGATTTAAGGAAAATAGGCTTTTTCAAATAAATCTGCTCTTTTCTGTGGTATTAGAAGTCTGGTTCATAAAGATGACTTCATACTTGGATCTTTGTAACATGATATAATACCTCATGGCATTCTGATAAAATGTTAACACTGTGCAATTACCAATAAAGCAGAGATTAAGTGAGTTGGGAGAAATCTAAATGGTAGATCTCACAAAGCAATTGTCAATAGGGAATCATCATGAAATGGGAGCATTCATGACTAGCTTCTGAGAAGTCAGTACAAAGCCCCACTTTATTCAGCATTTTCATCAATGATCTGGAAATAAATATGCTGATTTAAAAAAAAAAAAAAAAAAAAAAAGGTGGATGACACAAAGACTAGAAGAAGGATACAAAAAAAGATGTCAGCAAAAACCTCATGAATGGACTACTCAGAGGCTGCACCATTTCATGCAAAGGTGTGTAGGATGCCCAAAATTAGTTCAGATATTTAGGGAGATAGAATGGCAGATCATGCTTTCAGACAGCAGTAGGACTGTATCTTGAGAAGAGGAATGAGATGTTGCACAGTGGAACTCAGATTTCCAGCCACTGCAGTAGTAAAAAAGATGTTAATGACTATAGTTGTACAAATACAACAGCAGTGAACTGTGGTGGGAACTGGTTTTCTCTCTTATAGGACATTGGTGAGTCCAGCTCTGGTGGTACAGTCTATCCTTTTCTGGTGTCTGCATTTTCAGAGCATGTTGCAGTATGAAACAGGAACACAAAAAGAGCCTTCACCATGACTTTGTGGGTTGATGAAAGTGACTTGTGGTGACACTTCAAGATCACTTGTTTAATTTATTTGAAAAGATTGAGAGGGGACTTGATTACAGGGCATAAGCATCTTCATAAAGAAAAAAATATAGGTGCTACAAAATGCTTTAATCTTGTGGAGAAAGGCATAGCAAGGACCAAGACATGGAAATTGATGTCAGGCAAATTCAAATGAGAAATTAGGCCCAACCTTTCAACAGTGAAGGTGATCAAACACTGGAACAAACTCCCTTAGGAAGTGGTAACTCTTCATCACCCTCAAACCAAGACTGGAAGTCTTGCTTAAAAAAAAAAATGATGTAGTAGCCAGGTAACAGTTGCTGGGCTGAGTACAGGGAGAGCTGGGAAAAGATTAAAGCCCTGTGACATATAGAAGGCATAGGGGGATTGTTTAAACCTCTGTTCTGTCCTTAAAATGTATGACGTATGAATCTAACAAACCTGATCTCTTTTGGCAGTGCTTATTCCTTGTGTTTCTGCCATCATTCGTAGGAATATATTGTACAGACACTTGCAGATGGCAAACAGAGAGGCAAACAATGCCTTTAGATAGATTTGAAACTTCTTCACATCTGCTGCCCTTCTCCTTACCCCTTTCTGTGAACCTTGGTGGAGAAAGACCAAAGAGCAAAGCTGGCACTGCAACAACAGGGAACAGAACTCTACCAAGAAGGATTCTGTTTACTTTGGCATATTGGTCACTAGCAATAGAAAAGCAAGAGTAGGAAGCATTTGTGCCCCAGGTGATAATCCTAGCAGCTGAGAGGAGTGTCTCTAACTGAAGATGTATAAGTAAGTAGTGAATCAATGCAGGTACCTCAAGCAGTCCTGGCAGCAGCAGTAGTTGCCTTGTGCACAGAGTAGGGAGAGGGATCCTGGTAGATTGGAGCGCTGGACAATCGACAACAGCACAAAGTTCAACCCTGGAAAATGCCTGGTGCTGCGCCTCAGAGGGAGCAATGCCTGATGCAGGCACAAATAGGAGATGAGTGGCTGGAGAGCAGTTCCACAGACAGGGACATGGGAGTGTTGGTGACAGCAGGCTCAGCATGAGCCAGTGGTGTGCCTGGCAACCAAGGGGCAAGCCACATTTTGGAGTGCATTAAGCAGAGTAGCTTTGGTTAGCTCTGATGAGGCCAGGCAGCTCGACTCAATGATGTTTGAAGGTCCCTCCCATCTGAATTGTTTCATTCTATCTTCCATACCCTTAATCAAAACATAGCAATTCGTGTTTCAGCATCTGTTGAACTCAGCAACTAATGCCTTGAGATTAACCAAAATAGGGGTACAAAACTCTGCATGTCCTGTTCTCACAGTAATTTCCAAATATGTGAGCTAGCACAAGTTAATGTTTCATTTACAAAACCTAAATGTAATACGTTCTGTGTAGGCTGGGTATCATTCCTGCACTTCAACATAAATCCAGGTGCAAAATGGATAATATCAATCTTACAACTTTTGGGGTTGGGGACAGGAAGTCGTTTACAGCAGTGCGGGTACTCCTCCTCCCAGCCTTGTACAGCTTGTCTTTTCTTCAGGACTTGAGACCCTCCCTGTTAGCGTGAACCCACTTAGAAATTCAAAGACCTAATTCTCATTCCTTGTACCGTTAAGACAGTGCTGTCAGTGAGAAGGCAGCCTGTTTGGGACACTGGAATGCGTCAACTTAGCATAAGCCTCTGTGCAAACAGAAGGCTAGTGCTGTAGTTCAAAGATGATAGTCGAACAAGATTTGCAAGTCAGAGGCTTGAAATTCCACAAAGGGAAGATCAAACAGCCTCTTCCTTTTAACAAGCATTTCATTTCTTTAGGGGACTGGACAGTTTTCATCCAGAAAATAAATGCAGAAATTTCATGCAGAAATTAAATGCCACCATTGATATATATAACAAAATGTTATCCCTGACACACACATTGTCAACTGCCGGCTCATCAGCATATCTGGGAATCCGTAGAGATGGTCCCTAACTAGCTGGATTCAGAGTAGTTGTCAGCCGAGATCACACTTGCACCCTGTCTCTGAAGTACACATCCTGAGTTTTTCAGATAATTTTAGAAGCGGCGCCAAGCCCAGACTACAAACTTAGGCACAGGCACCTCTGAACCCTGTGGCATTTGAATCTTGAATCTCCTTTCTGTGGTATCAGTCCATTTCCATTGCTGATCTTAAAATGCAGCACCCCCCTCTATCCCATGCTTCCCCAGCCTCCCAAAACTGGAGCAGGCTGGAGAATGCTAATTCTGTTTCATGACAAGTTATGAGATTCTGAATTTTGTTTTTGATCCATGTTGGATTACACCCAAAACATTTCAAGCATTTTAATGAAGGAGAACTGTGTTAAAATATCTACTCTGCTTTTGGAATGAAAGTGTTTTGATTTGGGTCTCTCTGTCATCCCATGGAAGTGATCAGATAGTCTGCCCTAGACTTAAAATGTTTTGCCTTTCATCACATTTTGACCAGAAAATATCTAGCTGGTAATGTTCCACCAAATCCACTTGAAATTCTTCTGCTGTGGTAGCAGCACTCTCAGCACATCTAGTTGTTAACTGAATGGTGGTTGCTGCAACCTCCACAAGCAAGCAAACAGACGCTGAGATGGCTTCCACCACTGCTCATGTCACAGCAGATAACCATGGGGACCTGTTGCTGTGGGTGTGATGACCATTGCAGAACCATTCTGGGCTGTGTGGGTACGTGCCTGCACTGCTGGTTAGGGTTTGTAGCTCCTGCGTGCAGACACTTGGGCTATGTGCACCAGGAGGGTTCTGACAGTTATTTAGCCATTGATCTTGTGAACCATGCCACGTACAAGAGTCAGCTTATTGCACGTCATTTTAAAATGATGCTTGGGGAATAACTGGCAGATGCTGTGCTCAGAAATGCTAGAAGAGGTGTTAGGGGACATACATAGACTGGTGGGAAAATGAACAGAGAAAGGGCTTTATAGAAAATGACTGAATGTTGTGACCCAGCTTTATCATAAGTAGAGTAAAAGATCTGTCAGATAGCTGAGGATGTCTCTATAAGCCTTAAAATGCCCTAGGTCTCTGTTTTGAAACTCTTGCTGGTTGTGGTAGTTGCATCATACAACTTCATCCATAACTGTATCCAGGTACAGCTTAAACACAGTTTTAGACTTGTAGTCCTTACTTCTCCTTTTGACAGCCTGTGTCCCAGAGGCTGAGAACACAAACTTAAATCAGCTCCAGGCTGATTCATGGCAATGCCTTGGCTACCATTTGCAGCCTTCCTTAAAGGCTTCCTATGTTCAGTCTGCTCCACTGACCCCTGGCTGACGTCCCTGCTAGGTGGAAGCGGGTGGAGGGATCTGCACTCCGTACACCTAGCGTGACAGCAGAAACGTGCCCTGCATTGGATAACCGTGTACCACGTCCCCCTGTGTGGCTCCTGCACAGCTGTGCCTAAAGCCCCCAGCTGCAGCCGGCCTGCAGCTGCTGAGCTTCGGGTCGAGGTGGGAGTGTGGAGCGCGATGCTCCCGAAGGGCCTCCTGTGGTGCAGGAAAACAGGGCAATGTTGAAACAGCCTCCACCCAAGCAGGATGAGTGCTGTTGAGTCGTTCTCTCATTTCCTTTACCAGTTTGCCTTGATTGCATTGACACTCTTGTAGCATCCACACCCTGTCATTATTCCAGTGAGGACATTTATGATGAGGAAGGTTTGTGGAAAGAGCACGTTTCATTTCAGGCAGTGCTCTCTGACAACAAATTCTGAATCTGCAATTGGTGATATCAGTGCTCAGAACTCTGATCTGAGGAGCTAGGTTTCTTCAGGCGAAGGAGGGAGTGGATGTGCCGAGGGACCCAGGAGGCCAGTCCCAGCCACTCAGACTTTCACAACTTGCACCTTGCTGGGAGGATCTGACATTTCAGCAGTGCACTAGAAACTACTCACAGAGATTGTAGGCAAATAAGTTTCAATCTGGACTAATTTTAGCTAGCATAATCTGTTTCCAGTTTGTGAGCGTAAGTATTTGATAACATATGTTTGTTTCTTTCATTCTGTGCCTCTAAAAATGAATGGAAATGAGTTAAAAAAAAAAAAAAATCCCTGAAATACTATGGAATTGCTTGCAGCTGTCAGTCCATTCAGCCTCTCCCCCTTTACTCATGTAGCTCATCTCAGAGCTAACTAATTTTAATTCTTTTTTCTTTTTCTTTTCTTTTCTTTTGGAAGTTCCTTTTGTCAAACCACCGCATCCCTCTCCTTCCTTCTTTCTTGTGAATATGGCATCTTATGAATTTAGGCAGGATGCACATTCACAGCTCCAGTAGTATCCAGAAGAAATATTTCCTGGCTCTCCCTTTCAATCATGTGGATGCAAGTACTTCCAGGCAAATCCCAAATCCAGCTTTTTCATCATGGAGTGTCAGCTGTCCAGGATGGACTGGAGTCATCTGGCTGTTTTGTTTCCCCTTAATGATGTACTTGGTCCCAGGGAAGATTTAATCCATTGTTCTTTAGTGTATTATATGAGCTACTGATTAGAATTTATGAGAAGATGAGGGTTTTTTGCCCTTTCTGTCCCAAACTTACATGTATATATATACTTATATATATATACATTTGGTGTCTGTAAAATGAAGCCAAAATGTGCCATACAGGGTTGTTACATGAAGTCATGGTATAGGCTTAATACATTATAGTATGTGTAGCACTTAGTGATCAAAAGGAAGAAAGGGACCCCAAACCCATAAAAGCAGAGGTTTCTTTCCTTGCTAGCGCTTGGCACAGTACTGGGAGCTACATGCTCTGTGAGGGAAATGACTTCTAATTTCATTACTGCTGGTTCTGATTTAATCAGACTCTGCAAACAAGACGAGACTGAGCCTAGGCAGAGCTGAATGGGTCCTTTCCAAAGAACCCTGCATGGCCATAAGTGACCCCACTGGCTGCAGAACACAGGCTGCAAGTAATGATGCTCTGCAGCCTTGTATGGTCCCTTAATAATTCACTGTGAGCAAAACAATACAAATCCCTGTGCCCTGACCTTTTTTCAGAGGAATGGTTTTATTTTGCTTCCTCCCCAGCTAGTGGACCTCAGTGTTCTTCAGGCTCCTTCCTAGATCGCTGTGTGGGCTTTATGCACTCTAGCGAGCAGTTGCCCAGGAGTGGCTGCAGTCCTGGTGCGACAACTGACTTGCTTTTAACAGAGCATTTTGGGATCCTTCCAGCCTCCGAGTGCTGTGTAAATGCTGTGCATCTTTATCAAATAAATTGTGTCACCTTGTAAGTTAATTTCTAATTACACAATTACTTTATGTGGCATTAATAAAAAGTAATGGGAGATTTTTCAGCAAACTCTAATTTTAAGTAAATAATTTTTTTTTGAGACCAAGTGATTTATTAAACTAATTCTTTATTAGGCCTAATTTAGACTTCAAGCCATTTTTAGTGGTGCTACAGCATAAAATTATTACGTAATTACTAATACAGTTGTCATACTTATAAGTAATGGTTTTACTTAGAACAAATTAAAAAGGATTAGATTTTTTTAAGAGAGTACTGGGTCTCAGGGGTAATAATAATAAAGGATAACTTACTTCATTACACCTTTCTTATGTTTGATCATCCTTTGGAAGCACGGTTTTATAGAGGTCATCTCAGCAGCTATTCTTCCCGTACAACATCTATTTCTGGGGTGGAACATGCCACGTATTTTCTGCCTTTGCTCAGCAACTAATGAAGCTTGTGGGGTGCAAGTGGTTTCAGCTCCAAGCCGGTGCTAGGTGTTCCCACCCAAAAGCAGGGCCAGCTCGTGGATCAGTTGCTTCCCCAATGCTGAATGTGATTCATGCTGATCGAGTGAGCTGCAAATGCAGCATCTGACCTAGGAGCTATTTGGTTGAGCTATATGTGAGGGAGAGGTTTGATGGAGAGCTGCAGGCCAGTACTGGAGCACTGGCACAGGTTGCCCAGAGAGGTGGTGGATGCCCCATCCCTGGAGACCTTCAAGATCAGGTTGGACAGGGCTCCAGGCAACCTGAACCAGTTGTAGATGTCCCTGTTCACTGCAGAGGAGTTGGACTGAATGACTTTTAAAGGTCCCTTCCAACTCAAACAGTTCTATCCCAACTTAATTTTGGGGCTGTTACTAGATTCAGTAACTTCACATCCTGCAATGTGTGTTGTGCTCAGCGCTGTTGCCATGAAGGACTGCTGCCATTTGGCTAGGGAGGGTGTCTAGGAGAGCAACGTGGTGCTAGGTCTGTGTCTAGCTTCCCCTCAGATGGGCTGTAAATCCACACAGGTTCTTCCAGATCTGAACTCTGGGTCTGTTTTCTTAGCCAGGCCTGCCAACATCAGGTCCTTCACTGCTTTGATTTGAGATGTTAAATCCTCTCACCTGTGGAACTCACACTCCTGAATGTAAAACACAGAATCTGAGCAGGGAGAGAGAAAACTCTGGGCAGAATGACCCCTGGGAACCCCTCACCCAGGGAACAGGCAGGCATCACGAGGGAAGGCCGAAGCCTGTGGCAGAGCAGGCAGGGAGAGCAGGGGAGATCACCCGGAGTCGCAGCCGCCTACACCTTTCTTTTTATGCCCATTGTAAATAAATTGCATTTATCATTACCGGCACCCTTTGTCTCCAGGCTTCTGAGGTGTTGAAAGCTCCAGTTAAATGGCTTGCCCAAAGAAAACACTGTCACATTTGCATAATATTTTCATAGACACTGAGCTCAACCTGAGCCTGAAGGGAGACAGGGATGTTCCCTGCATATTTTATTTTCCATTCCCCAATTCCCACCAAAGCTAGCTCTAAATTGTGGCATGGATATGGATAAGTGTATGAGAGAGAGAGAGAGAGAGAGATGGATGAGAGGTCTGAATTTGTCTGGGGTATTTCCAGACACTCTTAGCTTAAGAAGTTGCTTAAACCCCATGGAAAAGTCTGAAATAGTGCTGTTTAGAAACAAATCTGCTTCCATTTCACCTCTTTTTCCGTATTCCTCTTCCCTCATTCTTCATTACTAGGGACATCTGCATGATAAATGTCTGTTCTTTCCTCTTCCTCTTCCTCTTCCTCTTCCTCTTCCTTTTCCTTTTCCTTTTCCTTTTCCTTTTCCTTTTCCTTTTCCTTTTCCTTTTCCTTTTCCTTTTCCTTTTCCTTTTCCTTTTCCTTTTCCTTTTCCTTTTCCTTTCCCTTTCCCTTTCCCTTTCCCTTTCCCTTTTCCTTTTTCTTTTCTTTTTCTTTTCTTTTCTTTTCTTTTCTTTCTTCTTCTTTTTCTTTTTCTTTCTTCTTCTTCTTTTTCTTTTTCTTTCTTCTTCTTTTTTTTTTTTAATCTTAGGAGTTCATCTGCCTCTGCTGATTATCCCCTCCCTCCCCTCTCCTTCTGAAGTCATTATCTTCTGATTGCATTACATTTACAGCCGTCCCAACGCAGGCCCTCTTCTCATCAAGATTCTCAAGTGAAGCAGGGAAAAGAATAGGTCAGCCCACGGAGAGGAAACCTCACGGAAAGCCTGGCCCTGGAGAAGTGAGGTTGCTGGATCCAGTCTGGGTCACTGTCCCTCTCAGCCAAACTCATGCTTGGCCACTGGTACTTCTGTAAGGATGCAACAAACCCAGTCAAGTTTCTTCCACACACAGTGTCTGAACAAGAGTTGGAGGGGCTATTTTTCACAAGATGTGTATTTGCTGCAAGATGCAACATCATTCATGTTGCCTACCCAGTAGATGTTTGGCAGCTTGAATTCAATTAAGGGAACTGTTTCATTGCAGGAGTTGGGGGAGTAACTGGAGATGCAAAATTCCTGTTCATTTCCTTGAAACCAGAGCTGGAAGCCTGCTACAGTGTGACACTCCACCTCTGGCTGGCCAAGCAATAATTATCTGAAGTGGGGCAGCTTCCTTAGGAGGGGCTAGGGACAGCCTGCTTAGAACACATACAGCTAAAGTTTGTATCTTTGCTTGGAATCAGGAAGTGAATTTCATCATGGATCTACCATGTCTTGCTATAGCAGCACAGTTTTGGCAACCAATCTTCCTGTGTGCTAGAAAAAACACCTTTTGGCCTTCTAAACGTCTTAACAGAACTAAGTAGTGATGGAGTTATTCCAAGGAGTATCTTTTCACAGGAGTGGGAACCAAGCAGTTATGGCTTAGCTAAGGTCGCAAAACAAGCTGATGCAAGAGTTGAACCCAACTTCTTGGTGTTCAGCCACCCAGATCTGCAGTTCTGCTTACATCTATCAGAAAATCCCCTTCCACAGTTATCCTATCCCATATTTCTGTAAGCACATCTAGAGGCTCAAAACCAAATTAAAGTATGCAGTGTTTTTCATATTCCTATTTCTCTGCCCTGGCTTCCTTCAGCCACAAGAGGAGGCTCCAAAATACAGTGATAAAACTATATCTTGAAGAATGAACTTAAAAATTCTTAACAGGGCTGTGTATAAAATATAGTGGACTTGGGAAACAGCTCTGCCAGCAAATCTTTTTTGCCGTTGACCCTTCAGAAGAACACTGTCATTGTTCCCTATCCTACTCCTAACTACATGCAAGTGATGTCACAGAGACATTGTACTTGTTTCCATTGTTCTACCCTAGTTCCTTCACATAATTTTTTTTTTTTTTTTTTTAAAAAGGTAAAAGGTGCCTTTTGTTTCTTGCTTGTAGCAAAGCCTATATATGCCTAAGACAACAACAGGACCATAATAGTAATGCAAAGCAACAGGCAGAGGAGTTGGTAAACAACTTTGTACAGGGTGAGAATGACAAGCCTTTCTTCTCAGACAAATGCCTAAGCTGTTCTGGTTTGCCCCAGGAGGCATTGCAAAAGTAATTCTATCTAACAGCTCCAATACATGTGTATGCTTTGTATTTCTGGATAGGGGATGCCAGCAAATATTGAATTTACTTCTCGAATTAAGTGACCGTGCAACAGCACGTTATTGCATTTAACGCTGCTTCGGTACTGCAAAGAGTATCAGTGGTAGAAATCTCTTTAAATGTAGGATGATCTAATTTCCCACTATCCCATTACAGCTGGTAGCTTTGCAGTGTTATTGCACAGGGCTTGGCATCTCTGGGCTGATGGGTGCTTATGCCTCGGGATGTATTTGCAAAAGTATAGACTGCATGGTGGGTAGCTGGATCCTTTCGACCAAGTGTTTGTTCCTTAATGGTATGCCAGCAACAAGACCAAGGCCTTTTTTTCCATTTTACACCATCTAGGTGTACTAATTTCCAAACAGTTGTGGATTTGTTTTGGATTTTGTCCCCAAAAACGGTGTTAGGCAGGTTGAGTTCTGTATGCAGAAAAGACAGCTTAACTTGAAACTTGAGTAATTATGCAGAATGAATATCCTCATGGATACTTCCCAGGGTTGATCCATACTTAAAGATGATGAGGGAGTTGGTTAGGTTACTCCCAGTGGAGTATCCTTTGGGGAGATGAGGCAGAAAATAAGTCTGAGGCCAGCATCTGGTGATCCCAGCACGCATCCTGCTTCGCATGCTATATACATCTTANNTTGTTCGCAACCTATTTAAATCTTATTTAAAAAAAAAAAAAAGCAACAGAGAAATTCACATTGTTGAAGTTAATCGCTGGATTAAATTGCCATTTGTCAATAGCAGTGTAATTTGTATTATAAATTATAGCAGCATAGCTCTCAGACACATTTTATCAATGTGTTTCCAATTATTTAATAACAATATTTTTCAGAAAATAAGCAATGCCACTTCTTTTCGCCCCACCCCTTTCCACATCAGCCCATTCTGAGTGTTTCCATCAGTGTAATAGCCAGCTCTGCAAAAAAATTCCTGCTAAATAAATTATCACCAGGAGTCTCAAAATCCATTACCATAAACAAAGCCATTTTCCCCTCCCCAATCAATGGCCTGCTGCGTTGCTGCTAATGGGACTGTACACACATGTTGCATGGAGAGGAATTTGTCTGCAAGTTCACCAGATTTTTTCGTTCATTTTTCTTGGTGGAGAGGGCAAAGGAGGGGAATATTGTGGGAGGATTCAGAAAATGTCTCACTGAACTCCAAGTTTAGTGCAGGGGAATAGGTCCTTTCTGCAGTAAGGGACACGTTAAACTTGCACATTGGGAGAGAATTTTCTGGACTCATTGACAGCAAAAATGGGAGGAAGGCAGAAAATGGGAAGGAACCGTCAGAAAATGTGGCTGCTGCCTTTATTCAAAACATCCTTTGTGGCGGGAAAAATGTCCATATATCCTGCCACTGGTTTACAAATGTATCTGAATAGTTTCCTGTTCTGTCTTCCTCTATTTCAGCCCTGTCTTCACCTTGCAGTTCTGCCAAGGTGCTTGCAGGCTGATTCCCTGTTCTTGCAGCCTCGTGCATCCCACACCCAGTCTGCCCGTGCTGTGCAATCATTTTATTCTCTCTCATTTTGTACTGAGTACACTTTTCTTTTTAAACATGAAAGATCATTGATATTTCTTTCTCTTTTTCTTTCCAGGTAAGTGGCCATTCCTGTTTTTATAAGACTGACGAGCAATCAGCAAGCCTCAGCTCTCAAAGGTACTCTTTGTGGCATGGTTTCTTTCTAAGCACCTTGAAGTATTTTCCTTGTCTGAGTTTGTACAGCACCTCAGCAGGAGGTGTGAGAGAGATGATCTGGGATTTAACCTTAACCAAACAATAACTCCTTTTCTTTGATTTCTACAGTGTAGCCTAGTGTTACCGAGGTGCCCAGAAATACGAAGCTAACGGTATGGTGGCGGGAGAGATTGTGCATGGCTCTGCAGCTGCTAGGTACAAACCCATGAAAGGCTGTTAGCACAGTGGGAGGCAGAGGTCTTCCAAACATCGGGTCAGCTTAGGCAGGCTCACTGCGTGTTGCATATTGCAATTCCTTTTGCATTGTTATCGATGGATTCTTCTTAGAGGAATGCCGCAGAGACGGATGTATGCACGGGAGCTCGAGTGCTTGAAGTGTTTTGTGGACATTTGGCAGGGTGATTGCATTCAACTGGATCTTCTGCTGCTCCTTCTCCTGGGAAGGAGGGATTGCACAGTAGTGCCAATGGGGGCCATGGGAAAATGTTTGTTTAAGCCCCCAGAACCATACAATTTCCTGTAGTAGTTGTGAAGTTGCTAAATCATACACTTCTTTTTTTTTTTTTTTTTTTTTTTTGTCTGGAANTGGGAATCCAGAGCATTTACTTTCTTTTCCGTCCCTTCTATAGCATAAAGCTATTAAAAATGATTAAAAAGGAAATAGTCACACTATATTTATTCTTTGAGAGTGTAGAAGATGAGTCATTAAGGAAAAAATATCTTGATAATGCTGCAAACTGCTAAAATCATGACACAAGCGGTACTAAGCTTTAGGAAGAGTACTGGCACACCAAGAGATGGATTTTACCTCCAATGCAGGGCATTTCTGTGGGAAGAAAAAAAAAAACAACTGGTATTAAATTGCTCAAATGCAGAGAAGCTCAGTTCCCTGAAATATAGGACAATTTTCAAGTCCTCTGATTTGTTGCACGATAGTTTTTGGTGCTGAATGGGCAATTATTTTGTGGTGTGACTAAACGATTGTCTCAAATGAGTTGGACACAGCTCTGAGTATTACCAAGAAATGGAAGTCTGGAACACATTAAATATCAATATTAATTAATGAATCTTGGACATATTCAGGAAATTGCCTTAAACCTCCAACCTTCTGAAAATATCTTCAAGTGGGATTACTGACATAAAGGATTTGATCTAATTATCACTGCTAATTTCCATTAGGATGACGGTAGCAACGTTGTTGTTAAAAAGGCGCAGTCAAGATTAGTCACCTACAGTATTAGTGTTAATCCCTTATCTGTATTGCTAATATTTTAAAACTAAATCTTTTAGAAATTATCACCACCCGTGCTGCTTCACAGTGTATTCAGCGTAGGCAATTAGATAGCTCAATTTCCTAACCCTTACGTGCTGGTTTTGGGGCTTCATTTCTTGAAGCTTTCTTCTCCTGAAATTGGCATTATTGGTTACAGTTTTCCAGGCTTTGTGTGATTTGAAATGTTAGCTGTACACTATAAGGGTAGCAGGCAGGTAGATAGATTGAAATGATTTAGCAAGATTATGTGTTTTTCCCTCTGGCTTGGCCATTAGAGGTAAGCAAACTCTGTGAAATAAACAAAATCCAAGGAAATGGTGATGAGAGGGCAGGAGAATAACAACAACAAAAGGCATATGCGCAAAGATACAGCGCCTTCATCTCCCCGGTGTGAATTTTTTTTTCACAGGAGCCTGGCACTTTTTGCTGGGGTGGAGCAGAGAGGTCTTGTGGAGGCAGTGGGAGGCATATGCATGGCTCTGTTACCTTCCTGCGGAGCAGGACTGCTAGACTGTCAGTTGCTATGCCTTAGCAGGTCAAATTCTCCCAGAAAAAAACCCACGAGGGTCTGGATGCTCTGTGAGCCCAGTATCTGCCAAAAGAGCATGTAGACTAGGGAAGGCCCCTGAAGGAACTGACCAGCTCAGTTCACTGCGAGCCTTGGGAACAGAGAAAACTTAGCTGACAACCTGCTGCTTCCAAAGCTGACACGGAGAAATGCTGCCTTATCTGTGCAGTTCATTATCTGTTACTTGGATCTTAGCGAATAAAGTTGCTGCTGAAGAAATCCCATAGTCACCAGTGTCATAACAGACAGCACAACATGCTATCAGCTCTTATATGTCCAACTCATCAACACAAATTGGTTCTTCTGAACAGCAGTCCCATGCAGAGATCAAATTTCCCTTGACACTCCTTTTTTCCTTCTGTCCTGGTTTCCTTTCTCATATACTTTGAACGGTCAAGTGATCTCCTCCTGCATAGATCTTGGGGTATTTTAATTGGCAGTCAGTCCTCAGCTGGAAATGAATGTATTGAATTGGTGCTTTGTTTTGCTTCTAATGCTGTTTTATTGACAACTCTTTCTGGGTAATGATCCAAATCTCTGCAGTGCTTTTATATCAACACATGATGCTTTGATAGGGAATAACAGACTGGGACAGGGCTGTGTAGCTGGCAGGCTTTGATTCAGCCATTGTGCCAACAGGTACAGGGTTTATCACCCTCTCCTGAGCAGACAGCAATTAAAAAAGTACCACTTTTTAGAGGGCTGTCTCATTGCTGTGCATCAAAACAATTGAGCAATAAAGGGCAATGCACAAGAGAAATGGGAGAAAACCTGGCAAATTCCTGTGTGACAGTGACACTCATTCATAGTTCTGCAAATTAGCAAATAAAGATGATAACAATAATGATAAAAAAGAACAAAGACAGTGAATCACAAAAAACACTTGATTCACATATTCTGAAAATTGCTAATTGTCTGTGCCTTCCTAATGCTCTGGAGCAGGTTTCAGAAGAGTAATAAACTTTTGGTAATGTGGTACCTTTCCCCCTGTAAACATCGATCTTTGCTGAGCAGAGCAATATTATTGTAGATAAGATCTTTATGTTGAATGTATTAATGAAATCTGTGCATATTGAAAGAGGGGAGGGAGGGAGGAGGTTTCTTCCAGTGACATAGTTGCTATGTGCAGGTGAACAAAGGGCTACATTTTAAAGGAAATTTGGGCTGTGGAAAATGGTAAACGATGCAAATCCATGCAGTTGTCCTCTGACCTGGAGAAAGAAAGAATGAACTGAATGGGAGTAATCGTAAATGTTCGTGTACATATGTATACGTAATATCTGTAATCTCGTATATGTGCTTAAGAACACACAAATCTATCTGTCTCTCTCTGTGGCAAGAGACCTCAAAGGGGTGATGAAGGCAGCCTCAGCAGCTATCTCCTTCTGCTTTACACACCCAGAAAGCTGGGCATAACCAGGTCTCAGGTCATTTGTCAAAGATCACCCACACAGGTGGGCAGCCTGACCTTCAGAGTGCTCACCCCAACACAATATCCACCGAGACATGCTGCCAGATGATCTAGGATCTCTGCACTCCAGCTGATGAGAGAAGAGTAATCCTAGCTAACACGAGGGAAGCATGAAGGTTTTGCCAGGTCTCCAACCCATACCTCTTTTTCTCCATCCTGCAAAGGCTCCAGAATAAAACAATTCTCATCTCTTTCTCTATAAAAATCACCATGTGGAAAAACAACTCTACTGATCTACCCGTGTTTTGAAAACTTCAAAGGGAAAAGGGGTTAGAGAGCTACTACTTTTTTATTGTTATTATTTATTCAGACTTTTAAATGAAAATACAATTCTTCAGGAGTTGTTTGGAGCCCTCTTTAAAAATCTGATGCCCTCTTCTGATGTTTCTAACTTAGCTTTGTCTCACTCCTCAAGTTCTCTTTTTGCCTTCTCAAAATCAGTCCCATACTGCTGGAATTCACTGGTCTCTTTCAAAGCAACTACAAGCTGCTGTTGCGATAGGGTGTAGCTAAGAATCACTGCAAGCGTTTTTCAAATGTTGTACATCTATATGCTGCTGAGTCCCATATTTCAGAAATGGCTTGCCTCAATCTTCCTACAAAATGCTCTCCGTGGATTTGGGCAAGCACTTCTTTGTAGCTGCAGGCAGCGTAAACTTATGGAGTGGAAACTGCCTTGCTGGAGAAGAGGTAGAAAGGAGCAGCCTGACTCTCCTTTGATGTGAACGTGGTTCAGTACCATTTTTTCCCAGAGAACAGTAAGTCCCCTTTATCTTTTTCTAACTGCTGCTTGTCACAGCCTTATTTGGGGTGGGCTGTGACTGCCTTGCTTGTGGCAGGCTGTCCTGGAGGGTTGTAGGTGCCGTGTCACTTACCCGAGGAGCAAATGGGGAGGGAAGCGCTGTGCACCAGCAGCATTGGCAGCATCCTCAGAGCCAGGCAGCCAGGCTAGAGCTTGGGCTCCCTGCAGAGGGATTTGCTGTGTAAGCTGCACATTATTTGGGGTTGTTTGCCTGCCTCCCTGTCCAGGTTGCTTTCCTCTTTTCTGACCCTGCTAGCATGCTGGTCACTCGGCCAACCCCTGGCTGGCTGGTGTGTAGCTGGGCGGCACGGGCTCTCAGGAGCCCGCCACGGATGGGCTGTAAATCAGTTTGTGGTGTGCATCAAGACTCTGGCTTAGCGATGAGTCAGAAGAAAAATGTTATTAATATTTAATGCGCAAGCTGAACGTCTGGCGTGCTGTTATTAGTTACACATCATGAGGGGTGCAGTATCGGCTACCAGTCAATGCAGGTCGCTTCCTCCAATGTTCTTATTCTGCAGACTTAATTCGTACTGTATTTTTCCATTCACCGAGACAAATATCTGCTCCATTTAAAGGGGCTTTGTCAAAATCTTCCAGCTAAATCTTTAAATTGGTGTGCCTAGCTTTCAAGACCCCTTTCTGTGAGACGCCTGATTACTTCTCAGAGCAATTCTTCAAGCTGTAGGGCACTGCTGACCTCTAAAGGGGTTCTGTGCTGTACCTCAGCCATGAGACCTCGGGTGGGGGAAGGCACTTTGGGGGTGAGCTATAGGAGGTATTAAGAGGTGGTCTGAGATCTTTGCTTGCCTGAACCTGTTCTCCAACAGCCTACTGCTTGCATAGGATTTAAGTGCAACATCCATCCCAGAGCCGTGTCATCTAGCCTGCAGTAGCGTTCTTCTGGTGAAGAGCACTGGATGATCCACTTGTAGGCTCCTCCTTGAGCCCTCCTGTCAACCAGCTCCCCAAGACAGAGGATGCAGGGATGTGCTGCCAGGATTTCTGACCTCCACTCATGGGGTGAGGACAGATGGCCACCCCTGGCTTGGACTCTTCTCCTCTTAGCTTCTGCAACTCTCATCTTCAGGAGGATGCGGTTTTATCTGTGAATAGAAGCAATACTCTGCAGGGTGAAAACAGGAGCTCAGGCCAATAATTTGTAATAGTGTAAAAATTATGCATTTTCAGAAAAGCATCTGGCCAGTTTCTGCAGTCTGTTCCCTTGTATTCCCCGAGCCATTGAGCTGGGGATATTGGGAGATATGTTTCTGCCTATTTGCTTTCAAATCTCTTTATGGTCCAGTTGTCCATGGAGGTGTCATTTTCTATTATTTATTTTTTTAACCTGCTCTAAAACTACAGGAAAAAAAGAAAAGGAAGGAAAAGAAAGACAAGGAAAGGAAATCCAGACACAGTACTGGCTGAAAAAGACACACAGTTTGCAAGTAAATGATTTTGCTCTAGTTACTTAATAGTTCTTGGGAGCATTTGCAGCTTCAGGAGCAGGTTGGCTTCTTTTGGCAGGGGTATGTGGCACTGGGACTTAAAGGGCCCCCTGCTGATTTCACACTGATATCAAGTAAAGGCATCTACCCTCTGCTTTTGGTTGTGCTACCCCTGAATCCCAGCACCCCAACTTGTGAGCTTGTGAGTGCCTGCATCATTCATTCCTCTTGCCCTAAATTGACCAACTCTTGAAGTCCTGCTTTGCTTGGAACCAACACCAATAAGAAGATTAAATGAAGCAAAAGAATTGTATTTATAAGGCATGTATCTTCTTATGGCAGTTAGGGGGTGGTGTGTACAGTTTGTTCTTTCTCTCTCCTATTTACAAGATATACCCAACTCTTGTTCATCTTGGAAAAAAGATGACAAGAAAAGCAACAAAGCTATACACAGGTAATAATGTTTCTGTAGTGGCTGCTGGAGAAAAAAAAAAAAAAATAGTGCATAGCTCCCAGCAAAAGCAGTTGCTTTTCTTTCTGTGTATTAACCCATTCCTCTCCAAATACCTTTATTTCCTCATCCCCAGCTGTTTATACTTCTGTAGCAGAGTATTTCTTCCAGGCACTTCACTGGGTCAATCTCTTATTTATCACATTGGGGTCAGACTTACTGGAGGACTCCTCACTCAGCTGTGGTGCTCATCTGCTCTTCACATAGGAAAATGAAAGTTATCTTAGCAAGTGAAGACTGTGAGAATGAGGGTGAGATATGACCTGAAAATTCTTATTTTAAGACTGTTCAGTCTCTGCTTAACCATCTTATTTTGGCCACATACGATATTACTAAAAGACTAAAAGTTCAGCTCCACAGTGTTATAATTTTGTTATTTTTAAATTTTAGCAAGCATGCTGGAAATACATTAAGGATTATAAATGTCTATACACAGTCATTTTTTCCTTAAAAAGAAAATAAACAAAAGCAATTTTGGTGCAGTAGACCAAAACCAACCCAATAAAATCATTGTGTGAGGTAGCAGGGAGGGGATGGATAGGCACAGAAGGCACAGAGCATGTTTTGAATGAATTTATTAATGTTATTAGCAATAATTTTTAAAATGGCCTACTTTTATGAAGTTGCAGTGACATAATCCCTCAGACTGTGACCTAGTGCCCATTGGTGTCGGTGTCATCAACTGGTGTCAGTAGATTAACTATTAAAAAAAAAAAAAAAGTAAAAATAGAGTAATTATTCTCTCAGTTGAATAAAAATAAAATGTTCTTTCTCATTGGAATTGAGGTCATGGTAGTCAAAGATCCTGGAGCATTTTTACCCACTTCAGAGTATTAATCTGGAGAGAGAGGCAGAATTCCAGTTAGGAATAATTGGATTCATTCTTGCTATGCTCTTTTTTTTTTTGTCATTTTTTCTCCTACTGCATACCCCCCTGTGGAGGTCCCTATCCTTCCCGTAAATTAGCTGTGTTTCAGTAAATTGAACTTTTTGGTTTGTGGAGGTTGCAAAACATTCAGTGATTTCTTGTGGAAGAAGTATTAATAACTGGCTCTCATACTGGTGCTAATAAGTTGTGTGCATTTTTTTTTTTTTTTTAATCACAGAGGATAAAGATTTGCTGTGAATTGTAAAATTAGCCAAAGCTGCCTGGCATATCGCTGCTGCACTTTTTCTCTTCCACATGACATATTCTTAACTAAGTCAATCATTTACATGGGCTTTAAATTTAATTTAAATGTAATGAATTTAAATTGGGCTTTGCTCTATTTCAAGGTTGTTGGGTTACTTTTCTGTAAGTTAACATCCAGCACAAGGGATTCGACTTCAGGATCAAGGTTCCAATTGCTCTCCCTCCCTGTCCTACCCACTCCTCCTTTTCTTTTTCCCTTCCTCACCTTCTCAAATTGGATCCAACCCCACTGGGGTTGGGGGCCCACGAATTGTGTGGGTGAAGGAGAAAGGGGCAACATGGTGACAAACTGCACGTATTGGAGGCAGCAACAGAAAAGCATTACAAGAAAATCAAACATATTTTCTGGAGGAACCACGTGATTCTCCCTGCGCATTAGTACCCATCTCAGTAATCATTCTCTTCCTCGATCGGGAGCCCTCTTAATGCTCCACCCCACCATCCTCCTCCATCACATCTCCAATACTGCTGAAACAAATCAGATCAAGAATTAACCTTTCAACCGTGAAACATTCCTTTGCTATGGTCTGTGTGTCCCCTGTTAATCACCACACTGCAAAAACAGGAGGCAAAGTGTAAGCACTTCACCAGTGGCACTGGACTTCTGCATTTCTACATTTGCCCTTGCAGGTCTTGTAAAAATCCCTTAGTCCACCTCAGCAGGAATCTTGCGATGCCTTTTCCCAAATGTCGTGTTGGGGAGATACTGGTCTGTGGAGGAGACATGGAACATGCAAACAGGATGCCTCGGGGATTTTTCTTGTATCTGTAAAGTCTTACTGTTTTCTTGATCCTTTCTGCCATTTTCTGTGTTCCTCATGAGACTCATTTTCACACTTGTTTCTGTTCCTGACTGTACCATCTAGCTGTATTGCTACCCAGCAGGGATATAAACATTCAGACGATGTTTTCAGGTGGCAGTCACTGTGGGTGTTCTGAGTTGCATCTTTGTTGGTTAATTTAATAACAGAAGACTGGCCATATTTAACCAAAAGAAATCTGCTGCATTCAGTAGCCTGACTCCAGCAAGAGCCAGAAGATTTTTCTAATGCTAAAGACTGGAAAGGAAGCCCAAGGGCCCAAGGTGTATTTAATCCAGGCCACCCACTGCCCAAGTAAGCTGGACAATGCTCTGTGCAATGGTGGGGAAGGTTTTCCACATTGAACTTCAGAGCATCCCCTCTATGGATATGCTTTTCTCTGGTTCTTTTCCTCCCAGGTCAATTTCACATTGTTTCACTTTCTTTCTCCTAATTGACATTGGTATTAATTGCTGCCACTCTGCTTTCCCTCATCTGAATGTCTTCACCCTGAAATAAGGTCAGTGGGCCTGTAAATATGGCAGTATGATCGGTGTCCTCTCATCTTCAACTGAGAACTGGAGTGCTACTGCCATGAGCCTTGGTATTAACTCTCTTACAGTGGCTGCAGACTCCACAAGGGTTAACAGGATGCTGGCTGCAAAGCACAGAAAAAATATAGCGGTTCAATAGTAATGAAGTAACAATGTACTAACATAGCAAAAAATGGAGTGAAAATTAGAGCATAGCTGATTCATCACTGTTTTACTCTACTTAAACCAGCAGTGAATCAGAGCCAGCAGCTTGGGGAGAGGTTGTTAGAGTCTTTATGAAGTTTAGAGCCTTTTCCCAATATACAGTCAAATTCATTTTGTTTCATTATGACTGTGATAACCTTACATACTTGAGGACAGTGACTAAATTTTGTTTTGTTTTGGGTCTGTATATTGTTTTGTCTCTTGAAGGACAAATCTGTGGCTGAAGTTTCTCTGTGTTCCTGTCTAATAGGAGCCTAGCTGTAAACCTGTAGCAACAGTTGTAGCACCGAGGGGTATGTATAGTAACTTTTAAAAGCAGTGTATCACTTCTGTGCACTTGTAAATACAGCTAGCCTTTCTGCCTAGTGTTGTGCTTGCCTTATAATTAGACATACTTAGAGTCTTCTTGATCCAATATTTCTGAGAGTTAGGTAAATAATTTATAGGGTACTCTTCACAAATGGATACAACGTGAATTCAGAGCTAATCTGCTCCTCTGGAGGTACATAAAATTATCAAGCTTATACAAGAGCAAGCTAATTAGGAAGCAATCATCATCAACAACAGCTGTTCTTAGCTCACTGAAGGGTGGAGGCTTCCTTTACACTGTCCACTCATCCATTTCCTCTCTCCAGCTTTCCGAGAGACAAAAGCATCTCCAGAGCTACTCCCATGCAGCCAATGTCTGCCTGTTGCTGCCAGCTTGGTGGTCTGTCTGTGCAAGCAGGGCGTTCATTGCTGCAGCGTGTTATTGCCATCTGACTGAGGATGGATGCATGTCTGGGTCAGGATTGGAAGGGGAAGGATGGGGGACGTCCACCACCCCAAAGTGAGGTTGTTGACTACAGGTGGTTTTTATTTATTTATATCCATTGTAATATTTCAGTGTGGTAAATGCACAGCAAAAATATATTTCTATGAAAGTACTGTTAAGATGTGTTCATTGGACGTGTTGCAGGTGGTCCCCTTGCTGACCCCAACTTTGCTCCTTTTAGCCACTTCATGAGAAGTGCTTAGCTCATTAGGTCAGAGAGGGTGTCCACCAACTTGTGCCTCAGAAGTGAGGTAGTAAACCCTACAACATGAAGCATCCATGAACTCAGCAGGTACTCTTGTCTTTCGCACAAGCCAAGAAAGCAGTGTGACCCGCTTATTCAGTGTTGCTGCCTTGTTGCACATCAAAGTGCCTTCTGCTGGCAAGGTCCTTGTGAGATTTGTTGTGCAGGTAGGGTGGAGAGGTACAAATCAGCTCCGGAAGGTCTGTGGAGAGAGGCAGAATGTGGACAGAGGGGTTTAAAGGATCACCCAGCTCCAGCTCCCTCATGTTCCCCCCAGTAACTGGAAGAGCTTTGCCAAAGAGCCATGAAGCTCTGTGTGGTGCGGAGATGATCTGTTATCAACAGAGTTGGGGGCACATGCTGCTAGAGGCAGCAACCAGTGGCTGAAAGGTTTTCAGAAGAACAGGCTGTCCTCAAAACATTACATTGCCTCTCTGCTTTGTGTGAAGGACTCATCAGAGAAGAATTCACAAGCCAAAGCTCTGACCCCAGAGAAGGCCAGACTCTCCCACAGAGAACCAAGATCTGCCGGTGGCCTTCCTGACTTCTTTTTTCTCCCCTCTCACTGCTGCAAAACACAGAAGAGCTGAGGGGAATAGAGAAGCTGGCTGTCAGTAGAAATGCTTTGAGAGCCCTAGGAAAGGGCAGGCTCCCCTTAGCAGATGACGCTATGGCACACCAGTATTTTCGCGATGATACAGAGCTGCCTTCTGGAGGGTTGCTGCTGGAAGCTGGCAGATGCCTGTGAAGGCAAAGGACTTCTCACAATATGGAGCAACAGGTCAGTTAGCAAGGAGAGAAACTGTTGGGGAGACCTTCACTGTGCCTGGCCTCCTCCTGCCCTTGCACCAGACAAGAGTCCCATCTAAAGAAGAAATAGAGAGGCATCATAGAATCATAGAGTGCCTTGTGTTGGAAGGGACCTTAAAGATCATCTCGTTCCAACCCCCATATTATGCCGTATTCAGCCTGATTTTCACCAAGCACACAAGGAGATTCAGCTCTTCCACAGATCCGTGAGTTACAGAAGAGGAGACTAGGTTTGGGGAGAGGAAATATGGGTGTCAGAAGAGGAATTCAGGGTTAGCAAAGCCTGTGACAGCTTTATAGATTAAACTGCTGCCAGATGTTAATTGTTTTCTGTGTAGTTTTCAATTGATCTGTAATTTGACTGTAGATCCCAGGCTTTTATAATAAATTGTGTACAAAGCTAGCCACTTAAGGAGATAATAAAGACTCAAAGGCAGACAGAGTCGTAAATTTGGACTTATCCAACAGCAAGAGATGAGTTAGGACCTCTTTGGCAGTGCTTTTTTTCTTCTCCTTCCTGCTTTTTTGTGTAGAGGAGTGGGAGGGAACTGGAGTTCTGTGCTCTGGAGGCAGAGGAGAGAAGCAGAAGGTGGAATCCCAGCCGTGCTACAGACACATTCCTTTCGGTGGATAATGCCTTAGCATCCATTTAACCTGGCAGGTTAAAACTCCTGTTTGCTCTGATGGTGCAGGAGCCTCTTCAGGGCTCAGCTGTTCTCCTCTGTCTTCGTCCATTTATGCACATCTGCCCTCACTGGTGTGTGTGTCCATCCAGTTTTTTGGCTTCTCACTGTGACAGCTTTTGGCTGGTCTTGCCATGGTGGAAGCCTGCTGGAAGGTTATGTCCTGCAGACCCTAGGTCCAGTGTGATATCTTGCATTTCATTCCAGAGGCTTTAAGACCACCTGTGTACAGATCTGCCTCCATCTCTGACAGCTCCTGGAAAGCAAGCATCAGGCCCCACATGATAAAAATTGGCATGGCTGGATCACTTCAGGCCTTCTGGTCTTCCTATCCCTCTGTGAATGGGGCATAGAGTTTTGGCCCCAAAGAATTACAGTGACAGTGAGCGTCTGGTCATGATTTGTAGCACACAGTGCTACGGCATGAGTTGTGTGTCAGAAGCTGGCCTCAGCAGAATGACATAGTTTTCTCCTTGAAAACAGTTTTTTCTTCTCCATACCAACAATGCTCTGCTGCATTCCTGCAGGAAAATGGAGTGATATGTGGAGTATGTTGTGCTGTGAGTAGTGTCAAGTGTACACACAGAACCTTCCTATGGGGAATATTGGGCAGGAGCCACAACCGGGCCACTGTGAGCTAAGCTCCGCTCCTGGACTTGGGGCATGAGAGCCCGAGCGTCAGAGAGTGGGAATCGGTGTTGTTCTGATAGCTTCAGCAAAGCTAAGCTGATTTACATCCCCTGCATGGCCCTTTCCCATCGGTTTTGCAAAGGCTGATGGTGCGATGACATAATTTGCAAACTGCTGAGGGCAGCCACTGTGCTGTTGGACAGTGCAGGGGACTCTGCGGGAGCCCCTGCCATCCTGAAGCGCTAGAAACAGAAAGCACTTGTTTTTTCCCATCTTTGCCATACAGGGCCTGTGAGCATTCTCCTAGTGCCATGCCTGCCTCTGCTGCCAGGTCAGGTGCCCACCTTACACAATTCTTTCTGTAGTTCTGGAAGGGGCTGCCTTTGTGCAACCCCCATGTTTTGAGTTAATGCTGCTGTGTAATGATGCAGCCGGCAGGGGGCTGTACTGGTGCACAAAACCACTTGTGCATCCATATCCCCTACTAAACATGTGCATTGTCCTTCATTGCCCTATCCGTAGGTTGCCTCCAATAGCGTGCACATGTGGTGTTTGCCCTGAGCTCTGAGGATTTTAGTGTCTCACACGCTCTGGCGCCTTGGTGCTGTCTGTGTGCTTGTCTGCATTGTTTTCCTGCCCTGTGACTGTAGTACCCTCTGAAAGCAGGATGCCAGCCAGCTGTGGCTCATAATTTGGTGTGGACTATCTGTCACATGGGATTAGCTTTTCTGATGCAGTTTGCTATGACACGCTTTCCTTCTGAAGGCATGGAATTGAAGGTGAAGGCATGCAAACCGGTATCGTGCAAGGTGACAGGATTTTTGGTGTGAGTACCTGGAGTCATGCCTTTAGCCCGTGTTGCTGAATACGAAATCCTGAGTGAGATCACCTTAGAAAAACGTATTTTGGGGTTCTCCCTTAAATAGGAAGTTATAATGTTGGACTTCTACAGCATGATCTTACTCCTTTGCAGGAGAGGCAGCCGGGAAAACTGAGCAGCCAAAACAGGGTTTAATGCCCTATATAGGGAGTGGTCAGGGCTGGGAGAGCCTAGTGTGGAAAAGTGTCCTGTTCTTTTATTCTGATCCTCCTATTTGAGGAGCCGTAAATCCTCTCATTCCATAGTTAGAGCATCTTGCCAGCAGCTAAAGCAATGAGACTGCGTATGCCCTATGAGTGCCAACCTGTGTGACGATCAAAGCTCTCTTTCTCCCCCTCTCCCTTCCTTCTCTGCCCTGCCACAAGACCAAACTGTGAGCTAAGAATACCATCCGTGTAAAGGCTGAAAGGCTCCCAAACTGCTAGCATTTATAGGGCTGTGGGCTCCTCCCCTTCTGAACTGCCCTTCAACATTTGGCAGTAATTCGCTATATCCCCACTCCTTTCCTCATTGCATGATCCTCAGAAGCAAAAAGAGAAATGAGGAAGGCATGGTCAGTTTTTACCTGCAGACAGAGGAAGCAGACAGCAAGTTGCAGTTGAGGAATCTCTTACCCCTTTACCTTCAGGGTACCTTGTACACTCGTCCCCATGTTAAGCCACTTGGAGCCCTGTGGCTTGCGATTGCCTTGCAGAGAGGGGTGGGCTATTAAGTCAAAAGGGGCAGTGCATTGTTACTTCTGCCTCTGCAGTACTATCCAAGAGAGAAATCGTATCTCAAGGACAACTCTCCTCTCACTTTGGAACCACTCAGCCAGCTGGAGAGGAGCTTAAAATATGTCCAGTTCGGCCAAGCCCTGTGATGGGGCTTTTATTGCTGCTAATGAGGCAGGTCACCGTGAAGCACCTACCTGAGGAGTTTCAGAGTCAATCCCTTTCCCTGCAGCAGAGGTGCCTCTTGGTCTCCCATCAGCTCCTCTCCCAGGGACACCGCATTGTCCGTGCTGTCATTGGGCAGGTTGCCCTTCCCCAGAATCTGCTTCACACCCTGTTTTAATTAAACAACCTAATCTTTGAAGTGACCCTACGCCGTGAGGGCTGCTGGAGGACCAGCAGTGTAATTACTCACTCGAGAGATGCTGTGCTCGGCCATCCAGATGACAATGCCTTCACTCCCCGCATTTGCGGCTTCCAGTACCTTCTCTCCTGTGGTGCCATGCCCAACCTGCAGCAGGTGTGACTTGCCCCAGGCTCTCCAGTCTGGCTCTTATTTAAGCTGCCTTCTCCCTGCAGTCCTTTGTGCAAAAACTCACTCACAGCTCCTTCCCTTTCTCCTGCAGCAGCTCTGAGTTCTGTGCTGAAAGCCCACAGCTGGAGGCATAGCAATTTCAAGGGATTCCTCTCAGTCAGCAGGAGGTGTTGAAGCCCTGGAGGGTCTGTCTTTGGGCTTTGGGCAATAGGTGGAAGTTTAGCAGCCCCACAGCCTGACGTACTGAGTCTTTCACGGGGCAGAAGGCAGGAGAAGGGGCTGCATGGGGGTTTGGCTCTCTGCTTGCCCATGTCTGGGGAGAATCCCATGCCTCACACGACTGGCTTGAACTGCTGGGCATATATCTTTATAGATGCTTATTCTGTGCTGTAGCTCAAGGGCATTTGAAGGACTCACTGGAAACTGGGAGAAAGGGAAGGGCCTTACAGTTGGGAGGAGGAGGAGCTGCCATTCCTTCTGTCACTGGAGGTTATCTGATTCTGGCTGGGTTCATCCTGCTTCCCTCAGCACAGAGGGGAACATACAAGGCAGGGGAAAAACCTGTCTCTTTAATCTGGAGAGTTGAAAAGACCTAAATAAATAAATAAGCGTATTCTGTTAATATTTCTAGACTGAATCTCTCGGAAGGGAAAACGAAAGGGAGGAATGAGAAAATCATAGTTTGTCCTGTGCGGTGAGAAAGTGTCATCACACCCGGGCTTCTAGGTGGTGGGTTTGCGCATGAAATGCCCTTATTTAGTCTCCTACGCTTTGCTAAAATGTTTTTGTTGTGCATAGTTGAAGCATTTTTTAAGAAGAGTTTGCTTATCCCGGGTGCTCTGTAGATGGCAGCGATGTGTCCTTTTCCAGGAGCAGGATCTGAGATGCTAATGTGGAGTACCATTGCCATCTGCTGGCAACGTGGGGTTTGCCTTTCAGTTGTTTGTAATTTTTTTTTTTTTTTTTCTTTCTGTGACTTGAATGCAGAAGAGAAGCTGCAAACTGCTCCATCTCGGGTGTTTGAGTGGTGGAGTGCATGCCGTAGGGCTTCTGATTTGGATTGATTTGTTTGTGCATAGAGACGTCATTTCCCTGGCTTGTCACCACAGGGCTGGTGATGCAGCCCTGGCCTGGTGTTGTTCCCATTCCATGGAACGCTGAAGGTACTCACAGGCACTCACCAGTGAAGGATCTCACAGGCACTGCCATGTCCAGATAGGACAGAAGATGTAGCCCCACGAAGCTCTGGGAAACAGAGCTTTGCAATGTCTTATATAGTATTGCAGGAAAGACTGCACCCCTCTCTGCAAGTAAGAGCCGGGGTGGTGTGCATTGCTAAGATCCTTCTTAAATGCTCTCACCCATCCCTGTCCTTAGAGAACTCAGCAGGCCTCATCTGCTCTAACTCCTGTGTGCTCACAGTGTCCCTACCCAGTCACAGAGCTAGTTGCCTTTGCTCTTGCAGAAGAACAGTACAACAGTACAATGGTGCTGTGCTGCAGCTGCACCGGTCATAGAACCACAGAACGGCTGGGACTGGAAGGGACCTTAAAGCCCACCTCATCCCAACCCCCTGCCGTGGGCTGGCTGCCACCCATTGGATCAGGCTGCCCAGGGGCCATCCAGCCCGGCTTTGGACACCTCCAGGGATGGGGCACTCACAGCTTGCAGGAGGTAAGAGTAGATCAGCCTTGCTCTTCTAACCTCAGGAAAATAACAGCATAGTTGATGTCCTTTCTCACAGCCTCGATCTTCATTTCTAACTCTGAAGGGGGAATGAAGGTGAGGGGGGAACCCACCATGGCATAGCAATTTCTGCACAGCCAGGAGTGAAACTCTGAGACATTCGTTCTCTTATGCACTGGCACTCAAAGAGCTCCAGGCCTCAGTGAAAGCTGAAGGCACAAGAATCCCCCCTCTCTTCTTTTAAGCTTTTTGCACTGATTACACTGGGGGCAGATATTTGATCCTGGGCTGGAAATAAGTGGGGCCCCTGAAGCATGTCAGGGTGCATGTTTTCCCACAGATGTTTCCCAGTATTCTTAAGTTGTTTTTTGTTTGTTTGTTTGCTTGTTTTTCACAACAGCCTCAAAACACATCCCCAAACCTCCATCCTTCTCTGATACAGGCTTTCCTTCTGGCTGATCAGCCAGCAAGACTATGTGAAAGCCACCACAACAAACTGATTCCAGGCATACTTTCTCCTGCTGAGAGCCACCTCTGCCTTCATAAGCCAGAGGGCAGAAGTCCACCCAGCCCTACAGGATGTGACAATCCCCTGTAGCTATAGAGAAGCCAGGGGTGGCTGTAGGTGAGCTGGAGATTGGGAGGGGAGGATGTGGACAAGAAGCCGGAAGCATCAGATAACGTCTGCACTCAGCTGGTCAGGGCAGCATGTGTGGAGCATCTGGAGCTGGCAAAGCACATTTGCAAGTCCACAGGCCCCATAGGTGAGAGCATTCGGATGGAGAGGGTAACTCCTGTGTAGGTAGTCAAAAACTGAAGCACTGTTTTAATAGCTTCTGGCCTGAGGTTCTGCATAATCTTCCTCTTTCGTTGTTTCTGCCCATCATTAGAGCTCCTGTTCCCACTTCATGAGCAAATGCAGCACTTTCCCAGCCAGCTCCCCATCCCCTGTGCTTCAGGCAGAGCACTGCTGGGCAGAGAAACCATGCTGCAGGCATGGGCAATGAGAGACAACAAGCAAGGATGTGGGAGCTGCTAGGGGAAATTGGAAGAGAAAAAAAAATGGTGGGGTGGAGAGGGTGGGTAGGACAGGGGAATGGAGTCCCATAGTCTGGATTTCTTTTTCCTGTGTTGCATTTGGTTGTGAATATAGTAGTTTCACAGTCAGCAACAGCTGGATTTTCTTTGCTCAGCACAGAGGATAAAATTCGTGCACTTTCACTCTTGGCAACATCATATTACAATGCAGGAAGCTGCAAAACACTCCCCAAATCCCTGTTTGTTGTGTAATGCCATTTAAAGGATCCTCTTGGATATAAGTGACAGTGGCAGAATGCGAAGCCACTTCTGATTCCTGTGCTGCAGCCAACAGAGAGCAGCATCGTTACACGTCTGCTCACACAGGCAGCGGGGAGAAGCCGGGTATCAGCAGCTGCAGCACCTTGCCTCAAGTGGAAGAGAGCTCTGGAGCTTTCTGTGGGGGTGGAAGCCTGGGTCCAGGGAGTACAGCAGCATCGGCAGACCATTGTCACCAGTGCCATGTCAGGCTCTGGCCAAGACTTGGGCTGGAAGCTGATAAAAAGCTGCAAAGTTGTTTGTTGGTTCATTTTAGTCAAACCTGGCAGTAGATGTCAAAATGTTTACCATCTCTGGTATTAGCATAAGGTTGTGCTCTGCCATACGTTTCCCATCTGATAGAGAGAAGTCTGTCTGGGCTTCTTGCCCATTTGTAGGATGGGGATTGCTGTGCCTCCCTGGCTCTCGAGCGTGTTGCGTGGATGAAGACACGGGAGCATGAGTGCCTACAGACCAGGGTGACTACAGGTAGGGAAGCAGGAGATAACAACCCTGAGAGCAATGCACTCCTTAGCTTGGGGGTAAGTCGATCAGGTCTGGCTTGTGACCTGTGGGTGATGTGTAGGAAGGGCCACAACAGGCTTTTATCTAGGGGAAACAAGAAAAAGCAGCATCTTTCTATATGGGGGCTGCAACTTTGCAGATATATGCCTGTGCCACATTTCATCTGCTGACATTAGTGGCTAAAGCCATGCTGGTACCTCTTTGCTCAATACACACACAACTGAAGAGGTTAGGGTGGACAGGACCCACTTCCAAAATAGCAAATTCTGCTCTTGTGGCTGCAGGCACTGCCTCAATAGGGAAGCAGGCTGTAGCTTGCTGCTAACCCACCCATGCACAAGCCACAGAGAATTAGCCAGATGGTTTCACTTGAAAAAATCAAAAGCACAGAGCCATCTGCTCTCCCGTCCCAGGGATCATGAACTTGACTTCTTGTCTACCAGCCTAAATTGAATCTCCTGGAGCACAGGCAATGTGTGCACCCAGTTTAGAAATCACTGAGACTGATGGGGACAAGACGACTGGAAACAGTCCCATCGCTCGAGTTACCCATGGACAGAAGTTGCCAGCATGTGTTGCGGAAACCCTTCTGCTGAGAGACAAATGCCAGCAAAAGAGCTGTTAATGAGGGGAAAACATCAGCTGGGAAGAGTGCGGACTGGCCCTGCCTGCCTGCAGCCCTGGAACGGCAGAGGGAGTGCTCACATCACTCTTAGGGACACGGCTGCCTCTCTTCCCAAACGGGTAGGAGGGAAAGAGCTGCTGAGGGGATGGAGAAAATGATCCAGACCTTGATCAGTCTCCGAGATGCTCGTGTTGGACTGAGCTGACTGAGGAATGACATTGCCAGGGCAAGCAAAGGGACTTCCTTCAGACAAGGATAAGAGAGATGTTTGCATAGAGAGGATGATAGTATCTACGGAAAGATCTCCAGTACAAAAAATTAGACCCTATACAGGGACTATATAGAGCTTAGGAGCTCAAATCCTTCCTCCAACACTGACTTCAATGTCTGATTTGGCCTGGATTCTGTTCTCCCCCTTCAGATTTGTGTTATTATGTCAGAAGTCCCCTGCAGTGAACCATTATTGAAACCCTGACTAATATGAAATGAACATTTGTTACTTGGGAAAAGAGAAAACCCTGTGGTTTTTAGCTCTGGGGGCCTGACTCCTGGTATTTTTTATTTATTTATTTTACTTTTTGTACCTGGTATTGGTGCCATGGCACCAAGGAAACACATAGTGAATTTTGCTGGTTTCCTGGGAAGCTGAATTCTCTGAGAGCTGATTTCATCCATTCAAGAATATGCAAACCTACCACAAGACCCTTGCATTTACTCAGGAAAGGTGGCTGCAAAATCCCAACTCATTGCTAATGAGTATGTTGAAAATAAAAGATAGCTTGCAGAGGAAAAGGAACAAGATTCATCAAGACAAGTCCTGTCCAGCAAAAGCTTTAAAATACAAGCTTACTTCTCTGCAACGAATTTATCCTGCTGACTTCAGTGGATTTTGTTGTGTTCATACCCAAATGATTTTGAAGAGAAAATTGGCTGGAGGAAGCTTGAAGCACTAGTGGACAGTTCATGAATTGGAGGAGGTAGAATTAAGCTAATAAATGATTCATTCAGAATTGTTTACCCAGCTTTAGCTAACATCAGGAGGGAAAGAATGCAAATGGGGCTGATTATCCAGCTTCACTTTGTGTCAGTGGGTTGTTCTTGGCTCAGGAACTCTTCCTACAAAGGGAAGCGTTGCACACTCCATCATTTGAGAACATTTATCACAGAATTGGACAGAAGTCTGAGAATGCACAGCAGGAAATCCTCACGGCAGAGCGGAGGGCTGGATTCCCCAGGTGCTCTTTCGTTATCTGCCACAATGCTTTAGTGCTGGTAACCATGCAGATTGCTAGCAGAATTGCCTGAACGAAATTGCAGTGAGGGAACTCTCCCATAAGAGTTGAACACAGTAAGGATTGCTAATAAAGGTACAGCAAAGTCCTTGTCAAGTTGCTAACTCTTTCGTGCAGAGAAAATAGCTAAGCTAAACTAAAAATACCTAGCTGATTCCCTGAAAAACCTAGACCCAGCTTTCTGCCTCAAGTGAGCATTTTGGAGCTAGATCCACCCACCAGTTCCAGTGACGAGCAGCTGGAAGCCTAAGACAAGGCTCGCACTGACAGCACCACTCGAGACAGCTGAATTTGCTGTTCCTTGGTGTCCCTGAGCAAGCAACCCACGCACAGAGGTGCAGGAGGCAGGCCTGCGTGTTTTGTGATCTGCACCAAGCAGGGACTGCTAGCCAGAGGGCAGAGCAATCTCCTGGTGGATGCCATACCTGTAATTAAATGAACCCGACCTTGAGACGGGTTCATCTGACAGTGACATTGGACAAAGTCATGAACTGAGAGTGTGCAGCAGTGCTTACGACAGTTTCTTGGGGGTGTGTGGGGGAAAAATTCTCATTTTTGTTTAAAAAATTTCTGTTAATGAAAGTATTTACAAAGCTGTAATGATGTTCCAGAGGAGAGGGCTGAGGTAGAGATGGACTCTTCTCCACTGGGAGTTATAAAGAATAGGATGGACAAATGTCTTTCAAGAATGATTTTAATGTAGTTTATGCTTTTCTGGGGGAAGGGGATGGCTAGACAATTCATCAGGGATTTCCCAGCTTTACTTTAAGGGATTCCAGTAGCATAAGTTGTGGGGCAGGGCTGTGTAGCGCTGAAGGTGCCATCAGCTCTCTTGTGATTGCGGATGGTCAAGAACTCTGCTTTACAAGCGGCTGTTGTTGGCATCACTGGGGACGTGGGGACTAATGATGTTGTAGGAGGAATGACAGCCACTCACTCATGAACCCGGCTGCCTTCAGCACCTTAAGTTGTCTTTGGAGGTCTCCCATCCACGGGTCTGAATTAATGCTCCCCTGGAACAGGGAGAGAGAGACAGAAGGAGATTTATGGTGGTTTGCAAGCCTGAGAGAGACACCATGACTAACAAGCTAATTAGCCCCTCAAAAGCTGGTAGACGAATGGAGAAGAGCCTCTGTGTAACTTGCAGCTGTACATCCTGCACACTGCAAAGGCAGCTTGCCTGCAGGGGCCAGCAGAGTTTGCCAGGAAAGGGACTGTGTGTGCATCCACTTCCCTCTGACATAGAGCCCGTCTCACCCCCTGCACCTCGCAGTGGTGGGGATAATTCACAGGGATTCCTTCTGAACAAGGTGTCTCAGGCGTAGTGAGGGCAAATTTGGCGTTGGAGCTGGGGTAAATGGGGCAGTAAGCCTGGTGGAGGAGGGACACGGTGCCCTACATTTCCTGAGGCTCCCACCATGCAGGTCATGGAGAGAGGGAGCAGCCCACCACACCTACATCTCTGTGAAATGGATGGAACATAAGACATGTTTTAAATAATTGAATAATGAAATGAATATATTAATGCTCAGAGAGCGGGAGAGGGCTCCTGAGCTGGACTCATTCAAGCAAACAGCGCCTGACAAGCCAGGAAAGAAGTAGGGTCAGCATTTATTCCTCTGGAGGGGATTGAAGGTGGGGTATTGCATTCAGTGGCTCTCCACAGAGCTCTCCTTTCTCTCTCCCATTTCTTTGTTCAGTGATTCCAGCTGCTTTTCTCTCTTCAGGTTGCCTCTTCTGCCTTGCTCTCATACTTTGCTGTCTCTAGATCTTTTTTTCTCCTTTGTTTTTTCTCTCTCATCCTCATTCCCTTTTGGATCCTTATCTTCCTATAGCTCTATGCTGTTTAATACTCAAAACACAGGCATCCTTCTCAGCATATATCCGTCTCCAAGATACATGCCCACCCTTTATTCTGTAGCCACTTCATTTCTCAGAAGCATTTAATTACAGGTGAGATTCATCACCTCTCCAGATACTCCACCTCTCATTCAGGAGACAAGAAGTGTCTAACACCAACTGCAGTGCATTTCTGGAAGCACTTGGGCAGCTGACAGCTGAGGCTGGCAGTCTGAACCATCAATTTGCTTATGTAGGAGCACAAGCACAGAAGCACGTTGGCTTTGGTAAGTCAGGCAGTAAATGGCACACGAGTTGGTATTAAGAATGGTTGAGTTGTAATTCTAGTGAAAAATAGGGAGCGATTGAGCTGGCTACAAACAGCTGCTGCATGGCGTTTGATACACCCACCTCTGCCCCTGCCCCTCCTGCCTGCAGCCCCCAGGCTCGGGCCCCACACACCATCTCTGCTGGCGCTCCCAGCCACCCTGCAGCCCCCTGCCCTCTCCCTGCTACTTAAGGACTTAATTCCTCTCTGCAGAGGTTGCCAGCATTGCTGATGCATGCAGCAGTTTGTCAAAACGATCGTTCAATTCCAGAACATTACAGCAAAACCCGCTGATTCCCATCAGGTGCAACCTGAGTCATATTTCAGATCCTAAATCCAAAGTACTTAAGGAATCACCCAACCATTTTTCGTTTGTAAATGCAAATGCAAATCATTCAATTACTTGCTTTGCCCTGCTTGAGCACTTCATTTTCCCTCTCAGGTCTTCCTGTTTGGATTATTTGGGGAGCAGAATCTTCAGAGATCTTGTAGCCCTGACTACTGAAGTCAGTAGAGCCCTGTCACCTGAGCTAAAGAGAGGAGTTGTGCTTTTGCTGTGCTTTACTGAATGCGTACATTTGGGAGCTTTTAGACTAAGGGTGAAATGGACAGCGTATAGTTTAGAGCAGGAATGGGTTCAAAAGCTTGTGAGAAGAGAGTGATGAGCTGAGAGAAGCTAGGAGCTGGAGAAACAGTTGGAAACTTGATTTTACTCCTAAGTTGATGAGGAGACTCTGCAGGACTACATAAACAGCTAGCCTATATTAAAAAGAATGCATAAAATACATATACTTACAAAGTACTTATGGAAGAGGAATCTGGGGTAGGATCACAGTAGCAGCTGGTGAGGAGAGGAGATGCTGATGGAGAGAGACAGATGATTTCTGGGTGCAGCGTGCAGAGACGGGTGGGGAAGAGGAGAGCACAGGGAGTTGAAAAGTGGCAGCTCTCTCCTTCATCTGGAAAGTTATTTCTTATGCAGAGTGAGTGTAACCCTCCAATGCGTCTTCCAGTTAGTGACACACAGGAAATGTTTTATGGATGAGGCTCCATCACCTGTTAGCATGAAGAGGAGAAGGCAGAGCCACCGGTGATGGATGATCCCCTGGAAACTGCACCACGTCCTCTGCACATCCCTCTCCGTGCCTCTTTATCATGCATCATTGCAGCAGCATCCACCTGCGGCTGCCAGGAAACTCCCAGTTCCCAGGTCCTCTCCCTCTTAACTTCCAAGGTTCTCTGACATCCCCTTCTCTGAATCTGCCTTCCGGAGTCAGGGATGTCATCACCTAATGGATGAACTGTGGCCATTCCTGGAGGTGACAGAGAGAGAGTTCTTCTCTGGACGCGTTGTGTAGGACACTGCAGGTTAACTCTTGCTTCATCAGTGAGCATCCTAGCGTAAATCAGGTGGTTTTTTGGCATGGGGGAAAAGTGAGTAGGATTTTATTTGAAGTCGTAGCGTGTACATGCTGCCACTCTGAAAGCCTTATGTGCAGGTTTTGTTGTTGTGTTTTGTTTGTTTTGCTTTGTTTTGTTTTTGCAGATACCCTCTTTCTCTGCACCTCTGTTTGTTGCTATAAGCTATGGTTGTTAATGACATGGGGTATGGCAGGAAATAACCGTGATGTGTATTGGAAACCCCTGGCCCCCAAACCAGATTATGGTGAGAGATGAAGTAAGGAGAGAGCTGCAGAGGTGACAGGCCAGTCCCACTGACACTACTCGTTTGCTGAGCAGCCTCTAAATCCAAGCACTTGTCAGAACCTCATTTAATAAAAGTCATTTTCTGTACACATTTGGAAAACACAGACAGGGCCTAGGTACTGGCCACTGTTACAGTGTTTCTGTTCTTGGAGGGTGCAGTCTCAATTAAACCTTCCTGTTCAATCCCCAGCCATCAGGCACTGCCTTCTGTGACTGCCAAGCCCAGTTTGCAGAAGCAGGTCTCTGACTGTGAGCTGTGTTATTGCCATGCCAACCCTTTCTTCTTTCCTGAATCCCCGAGTCCCATCTTTGTTTTTGCTTCCTGCAGGAGGCCTCCTGCTAGCTCCTTGTTAATCAGCCGACAGTTCACTTCAGCGCATCACTTAGTCCCATCTAGGTGGTACCCAAGCCTCCCCATCTTTTCCACTTCTCTGCAAACCAGAGATGGTTTTCACGTGTGAAAGTCATGGAGAAGCAGAGTAGTGCTACTACACTTCAGACCGGGAGCAAAACCCCAGGGTTTGGTGACTCCCAGTTTGGTGGCAGTGGCAGCACATGAGAGCGCTTCCAAACTCTGCTACATGCCTCCCAGGGGCTTCCCAGTGTGTAGGTCAGAATAGGTGATGCTGACGGGCGTGGGACTGAGCTGCGCCTGCACTGCCTCTGAAGGCAGCACATGCAGTGTCCCATACGGTAAGGGGAGCATCACACTACTCAGCTGGGGCTGTCCTAAATGCCTGCCCCAGCTCCAATCCATCACACCCATGTACGTACGGCGCACATAGAGCAGGCCTGATAGCAGGGGAAGATGAATGCCAAGGAGCGTTGCTGTGGCAATCGCCCACCCCAGAAGGCAGAATTTGTCCTGATTGCCAGCGAGCTTTGGATCCAGCCTAATAATGGGTCCTCAGGAGCAAATTCTCTCCCCTGTGTAGTTTTTTCCTCCTCAGCCCTCCACCCCTTCCTTTGCCTGAGTATTTAGCTCTGAAAAGAATAATTTATCAAATCATTTTTCTTCAACTTCGGAGGAGGAAGAAAAAGGATGGTGGGGAAAAAAGGGCCCTTTGCTGTTTTAATTGCTTTGCTGCGTACTTGTGAGAGCAGAGCCGGGCTTATCAAAGCCGGCGCAGCTGAGTCCCTGCCACTCGCTAATGAGAGCTGCCACGTGAGTGAGCCGCCGCGCTCCTCCGATGGAGCCAATACTGCTCCAACCCAGGAGGGGCTCCAGCACTTGGAAAGCTTGCTTCCGTGAGGAGCTACAGGGCTGAAATTGGGGGCATATTTTACAAGGACTTGGGGATCATGTCAAGGGGGTTGTTTATCTTTTTTTTTTTTCCGAAAGACAAAACGGGACATACGTTCTAGGATGTTGTTGAGCTTGTTTGTCTGATTCATTTCTGAGAAATATTTTGGGTCTAGGAAGATGAAGGAGGTTATTTTTTTCCTAAAGTGAATGAAACACAAGGAACCAGCTGGATTCCTGGAGCTCATTCGTTTCTCTCGGTGCCTAAAGGTGACTTCTGAGAGCTGGATGCTGGGGTGACTGCTCAGGGCTGCTATGGAGGGTGGGGAGATCTGGTCGCAGCGCTGGGAGTGTTGTGGCTGCTTAAACTGGTGGCAGCTCTGCAGCGCCCCAGGAACAGTTCTGAACTCCTGCGTCTTAATCTCTTAGTACAGTTTCATTTCATTGCTGCTCTGTTTAGACCCACTGTAAACCAAGTCCTGGCAGGTGACCATTTTTACCAGCTGCCAGGGTTCTCTGGTTATATCATGACTTGCGTCCTGGCCTCCAGCATCTCCAGATATTTAGGATCAGGTTTAACATTGCATTTTAGTCCTGTCTTGCAGGACACCTTGCAACTGTTCTTCACGTGGCTGCACTAAAACCTCAATTTCAACACAGCCACCACAGCTTGAGCAACACAAACTAACTAGTTAACCAGCAGCTAGCCCAGTTTTGAGTTGCAAGTTGAATAAAGTGCCATCCCAAAGTCCTTTTTGACTTCATTTATTTTAGGATTTGGTGGTTTTCTGCTCCTGCTGTACTGAGGATGAGTCTAAGGTACCCCTGACTGAACTATATCCTGGGCTGCACTCATCAGCGAAGATGACTGCTCCCCAGCACTGGGTTCAGCCCGGTGATGGAGATAAGGCCAAAAAAGGCTGTGAAGGAGGAGACTGATGTCTCCTGTTTAAGTTCCTTTTCTATAAAATTGTTCATGTCCCTTCTGGCTGTCAGCACACTTAGGTTTCATATTTTTAATTAAAGACTCCACAGCTGAAATGTCTGTAATATTGTAAAAGCAAGGACTGAATTCTAGCTGGCTGCTTGTCAGCTTCTTCTACATATGAAGAAACAATGTGGGTTCTTTAAAATATCAAACCTGAATAAAATATGTTTTCTTTTTCTTTTTTTTTTTTTTTAATCTTTACTTAAAAAATAGTTTCATAAAAAGCTCTCTTGAAAGAAATGATGGGACAATCTATTATTAAATGAAACAAATCAATATTAATGCAATCTGATGGCTGAGATTTGCTTGAGTAGTATTTTATATTCATGTGTATGCTGTTAACTCTGCCTTATTAGATATCCCCAACATGGGTGAGTTAAGGTTGCTGTGGGAACCATAGTTTTTTAAATTTCCTGACTTTTACGCAGGTAAAGTCAACCTCAAGCTAGCTTGCATTAATATCATGTAATTTCCCTGTTTAAAGAAAGTGTTGGAGTATTTTATTGTCTGTGTTCTTGCATTCGGTTGCATGTTCAGCCAAAAAGAGTTTGATTCATATCCCCACAGCAAAGAATTAGAGCAGCTGAGCTGGAGCTCACTTTTAGGAAAGAGCAACAGCTTTGAATGCTGCCACAGTCCACAGGTTGAAGGCTTTTTCCATCCAGGTGCCGGCGTGTGCCCTGCGGCAGGTGGCACACACACTTGCATCCGTTGCACAGCAGGGAACCAAGGGGTAGGTGGCGGCTATAGTACTTTAGACGTGCTGTTTTCCCTAGCTTCTGATGAGACTCTTCCAGATGCATAGGGCTGCATGAGAAAAAGCTGAAATGACCAAACAGCATCCACAGCAAGACCACAAAATCTCCTGCCTTTTCCTGCCGTCTCCTTCCTTCTTGATGTGGGATGATGAAGTGTTTTCTTTGTGTCGTGGGTATGCCCCATCGTAGTGTAGGGACACTGAAATATTGCACTTTGCTTTCTCTGAAAACAGATGCACGCTCATAACTGTGAAAAGAACCTGATTCATACTGATGTGTGAGCAAGAAAAGAGTTAGGCTCTCTCCTTGCAGGTGTGGAGGAAGAATGAAGAGCTCTTTTCCAGAAAGCACTGCTGGTGCTCTGGTGCTCACCATGCTCTTTGCTGTTCCATGCATCTTCCTTCTACTATGCTTTTTCCTGAGCACCAGGAAAAGTCTTTTCATAGTCAGTGGAGTGAGAGAGACACAGTTAGGAAGCTGTTTATCTCACATGTTCGTTTGATGTCCTCAAAAGGATGAGATGATTCAGGCTTTGGAAGACCATGCCAGCCCTAGGAGAGCAATCTACCTCAACAGGAGCTTTCCATATTATAAATGGCCAAATTTAGCCCTAGTACATCCACAAGTAGATAGCAATAATAAGAAAAGATGCCCAGCCCTGACACCCAACAGCCTAACTACATGTATGTGAGCATAGCATGCTGCTTATCTATATACTACTTATCTATTTAACTCTATAAAGGAGAAAAAAAAAAAAAAAAAAAAGCATCCATGAGCCTGGATGGAGTGCTGTTTTCCTACAAGGCCTTTGTTTCTGGTACCAAAAGTGGCTTCCAGTTCTCTGCAAAGCTTTGGTTTGTGATGTAGCCACAGAGCTGTTTCTTTTCCTGGAAATGGTTTACAGTGTCTGGCATGTTTTCAACCACTTCTAATCAGCACGTGAAATTTTAGCATGAATGTGAGTTCAGCTAAAGCTGGACTTGGTTCCTGGAGTGTATAGGGAAAATGGCAACTTGTCTGTTGTAACTGTTAGTGCTGCTGGATAAGGACATGTAAATCTGGCAATAGATGTGGAAAAGAACCTGGAGCTGGTGTCCCATGTTGATCTACTTGGGAGGAATAGGGAATAGCAAATCAAGCCTCTCTGTGTGGAAAGCAACCAGCCCTTAAGACTTGTCTGGCCTCTCTTGGCTAATAATGCGGGTCAAAATAGGTGGTGTTATTGATCACAGTCATTTTGTGTAGGAACTGAGAAGACAGCATGAATCCCTGTTAAAGGTATATGTTATAACTCTGTTTGAGCAAGGGGCTAACTGTTCCACTGGCTGACTGATTTCCTTCAGTGAGTGATTTTGTCTGTTTAACAGAGATAGGATCATCCACTTCACTTGTATTATGGTGTGTTCTAGAACTACTTTATTGTCTTGTGCCTTTGGTGGATGGTGATCCTTTTGTAACAATTTGTGTTTCAGAAAGACAACTTTAAGCCAGTCATCCTTTTGATCCAGAGAGGAAATATCCTTGGGGCAGAAGTAGTTAAGAAAAGTGAAGTCATTGTATAAGGGGACAGAAAAAAATGCCATGTGACTGAGAAGGCCAATTAGACATCATGAATATTCAGAATTCTCTAATCGAATGAAAGCTCATTACAAACATTCAGACTGAAATTTACTCATGTAAAATATTCATTGAACAATTTTGCATAAATAAATAATAAACAATAATAAATGCATAAAAACTTGTTCACAGACCATCTATCAGCAAGGGAACAAAAAGGAAAGAATATGCTAAATAAATGGTATGTAATGAGTAATCTGTCCACTGCTAGTTCTCCCATGGTAGGTCTGCTGTGGAGATCTGACATGAACATCTGAGAAGCTGTAACAGAGCCTGAAATTTGTCTGAACATGTGAGCTGGAGAAAGCTTACAGGATTAGAAGATTTAAACCCATTGCCCAGAGCAGCTGTGGGTGCCCCATCCCTGGAGGTGCTCAAGGCCAGGCTGGATGTGCCCTGGGCAGCCTGATCCAGTGGGTGGCAGCCAGACCACAGCAGGGGTTTGGGACTGGGTGGGCTTTAAGGTCCCTTCCAGCCCAAGCCATTCTGTGATTCTATGATTTTCATCTAAGAATAAGAGTAGCCTCCTGTACAGTCAGCGAAGGTGTACAAAACTCCTCCTGATACCGAGGATGTGCTCAGCTTCACGTGTTGTGGCAGGGGGCTGCCAAGGGAGGACACAATTGAAACTGTAGTGGGTGTAAGGTGCAATAGAATGCATATTGCTGTACACATGCAAACAGACTGTAAACAAACACTAAAAGGTCAAAGCTGTCCCAGAGCTGCATATGAAATAGCTGCAAATGACCACGTCTTCTCCGCCTACCAGCATGGTTAACAAGGCTAGGGAAAGGAGGGGGAGAGCAATCAAAATGCTGTTTCAATAAAATGTGAAAACCAAAATCAACAGTTGTTAGGAGAGAAATACCAGGCAAAGGGTACTCCGCTCTGATTGGAGATGGCTGCGAATGGAAAGGTCTCATGCTCATATCATACTGTGCTGGGGCCCGTCTGTGGACCGTCTGGCTCTTGGGAAGTCTGTGAGACAGCCTGACCTATTGAGCACTGCCTGGATGGGAGCTGTGACTTCAGGGTAGGAGCTGTCTTTTTTTTTGCTTGCATGCATGGATACTAGAAGAGAGGCAGCCCACTCTCCAGCTGGGCCCTGACATAGGAGCAACGAGCGGGACAGTGGTGGGGACACACGATGTTTGCCTAGTCCTCCATGCTGCCCAGTGGTTACAATGTGAAGGTGGTTTGTAAGGGTGAATTTAGTGCGACTGCCCACAGCCCCTCTGCCTACCCTGACCCCAGGTCCTGGGCTGTTCGGTGGTGCTGCCTGTTTCCCTTCACCTTTGGGAGGCATCTGGGATCTCTGGTGATGAGGGCAAGGAAAGCAGACCAGGAAGGCTTTATCTGTTGTCATGCCTCGTGTACCCAGTCCCCAGCAGGTAAACGTGTGATGCTGCCACAAAGAAAAATGCTCTTCTTACACACCAGGGAAGTCTCATATGGGGTTTTCTACTGAAGTGGATGGTCATGTGTCTTTCAGTCTGGAGTTTTGAGCTTTCTTCATTGGATTTTGCCTTGTTGGAGAGGATCCCTCCTCCTTTCACTGTTTGCAAATCCCCACCCTGTTATCACAAGACAGTTAACTGTCTAATCACACGGTTTTATTGCATGCTTAGCCATGAAACACCCTGTCCTGCCAGATGCTATAACAGACTGTATTAGGGAAATAATAACAAGGCAATTCAGAAGGCTCGTCTCATAGCTACTGGGTAATTTAGTGACCAGGCTGTTCTGTAATTTTGTTGTCACTATGGCTCTGTGGATTTGGCTGAGAAAAACTGTCAACACATGTGCCATTCGCCGTGATGGACTATGTGTGCTGTGGCCACACTGCATGGGAGGAGTTGGTAGGTGTAGCAGTTGGGGATCTGCTTGATTGTCTTCATTGCTGGTCGGGGGGGACCTCTGCACAGGGGCTGATCATTGATTCTCTTGCTGACTGCTTCATCAGGGAGACCAAACACAGAAGTGGTAGTAGCACAGGCGGGTGCTTCTCCTCTCCCTTATGATAGGTCTCTCCAGGGAGGGCTGGTGAACATGGACAGTGTGAGAAGAGTGGAAAATATGGGATGGGAGATATTTATCTGGGCAGAGAAAAAGTTACCCCCTGGGGCTCTGGCAGATTAACATTTCTGCAAGCACTAGGATTTATCAGACAGAGGAAGGTAGAGAATGTATTAAACCATCTGCTTCCCTCTTGCAATGCACTGTAGGGCTGGAACAGAGATGAGTGTTTCTCCTTGTTCATCACTCCTACGTAACCGTGAGAGCTGGGAGATTGAGTGCTGGCAAGAGATGTTTAAAGACAAGTGACATTCAGTAGGAGCCTCAGTAAATTCATATTTACTGGCGAAGGAGGAACAGCAGCATACGAGCATCATGCAAGTGAGAAATTTTCCTTCTATCAGTCCTTGTCTTTGTGCTCTGTGCCTCAACATGAGCTCAGGCGTGGTCGTCTGCTTTCTCTAGCCCCAGACTATCTGGGCAGGGTTTGGTTTCAACTGTTCCTCTTCACCTCGAACCTGGGTTGCTCCCCCTTGGTAAAAGCACAGCTCCATCCAGGCAGCTATCAGAAACCCATCTCCAGCCATGCCACTCATTCATAACCCATGCCTCAAAGGAACTGCTAAAAGGATGAGAGTGCAGGTGCCTCACCTCATCCTCGTGTCATGGCAGACAGCTGGTCAGTGTGTCCTGCCTAGCAGAGATCAGCAGAGGCTCAGCCCCAGTGCTGGGCAGAAAGCAGAAGAACAGGAGGGTGTTTGTATGGGTGCAAAGTGACTGCTGATACAGGGAGCAGTGCCCTCAGCTTTATTGAGCTGTACTGGAAGAAGCTTCTGTTTTGCAGCATCTATTCTTCTCCACAAATGACCATAGATGTTATTGCTTACTTGTATTTTTATCTCTCTGTTCTCACATTTCCTTCATCTGGACAACAAGAGAAAGGAAAGGCATCAAAGCGGGCCTCCAACGCTATCCAGATATCAGATGAGGAGTATCTGTGTTCAGGAGGGCTTGGATCTTTCAGATAAATACTGCTTGCGCTGTGTATAGTGGACATGGCAGGGGGAGAGCTTCCACATTTGAAAAAGGAAATGAACTGCCCTGTCACTATGTGTAAACTGAATGGAAGGTGCACAAAGGAAGAGGGGGCAATTAGGAGGCTTGTTTGACATTTGAGAGATGAGGGTTCAGTTACCTGCTGTGTCATGCACAACCCATATGTCAGACATGTCGTTTAGCCCTCCACTCCCTGAGTTCACCATTGCAATATGACAGTTTCATCCACCTTACAAAAGCATTAAGAATGCAAATATGCTGCCCCGAGGCACTGAGATACTACAGAAAGAAAGCAAGAAAGCACAGGTACCTAGAATGAAACATGCCCCCGTAACGCACCAGAACAACATCAGAAACCATGCGGTGCCGAGGGCCCAGCTGATGGTCTAGCTACAAGACTGCAGGCAGTTAAACAGGAGTTGTTCCTTCCTCAGTGCTTTGACAACGCTTAGCATATTACAGACTGCTCTTGGTTGCTTCCTAGACATTACCATATTATTAAATAATCATCTACTGAAATTCCTCTAATAAAAGTGAATGAGCCTGGATTTTTCTCCTTCTGTTTCTGCTGCAAGAGCACAGTCTAGCATACACTGAGATGTGCCCCGTACAGATGCCGTGGGAGCAAATCCTGTGCAGCGTTAAGGAATTCTCATGCTTGATTATTGGTGAAGCTGCTGCTCAAAGCTGCAATGAGGTGGCACGTCCCTGGGCCACCTCATTATTGCAGGGATAACTGTGCCATCGCTTTCAGGAGAAAACAGCTCAATTCAGAGGGCTCTGATGATCTTAGCAAATGCTGCAACTACTACTGGGTTTCTGCAGGCTCCTGCTGATTTAGGAGCTGTTTCTTCTCTGGAAAGCAAGGTACAACCCATCCACTGACTGGCCCAAACTTCTGTGTCTGGCCTTCAGCATTACAGCTCCCAGCGAGCTCAGCGGGAGCAGGGACTCCTGATGTGCCAGTCAGCAGAAAGCTCTCTCCTGGCCAGCAGCAACTGCTTTATCACAGCAGCCCACGATGTGGGCACAGCTGGGGCTGTGCTGCAGCTCCCTGCACCTTTTGAGGCACCACAGTGCTCCCTGATGTTTTACTAGCTCAATGCCGTCATGTAGAGGCAACAATGCATGGTGCTCCCTCAACTCGCATCTCCCGTGCCGCCTTACTGGGGTGCTACCACTTGTACGCACACGTGTTGGGTGTCCTCTTCCTTTCCCTTTGAAATCCTGCAGCATAGGACAAATCTGGCACATGAATGTGGACTCGATACGGCGTGATACAGAGATCTGTCTTCACATCCAGAAAGGGGGTATACACACCCACAGAAACACCAGACCTTCATCATTTTACACTCTGTTTTGAGATCTGGGCAAGCAAGCCAAGACAGAGATGAAAGTTAGGAGCTGGGGATGCTGCTAGACAATCAGGGCAGAGTTTTAAATCCCTGTTACCATGCAGAGATCTGATAGGGAATCTGGTGGGGAGAATAAGACGGATGTCCATGGGAGGCTTCTAATCCCTGTACTCTGTCTGGTGACTCATCTCATCTTCAGCGTGACCAGTGATAGATCTGAGGCAGCTGTCAGTCACTTATATTGTGACTGACAAATTTGGGGTATAGTAGCATGGAGAAATTTTTCAACTTGTGGTTTTACCATGCAACAAATGAGCACATAAATTGCCAGCATCAGCACCTCTGGTTCTTTCATCTCCTTGTTAGTCAGTTGTAGATATTTTTTTTTTCATATTTTTAAAGTTTCTTATGTTAGCTTAATAAAATACAAGTTCTGGTATTTGCTCCACTACTACCATGCAACAGTAAGTTCCCCAGGTTATCAAGTAAGTGTGAGATAGAAGTAAAATTAGTGCAGTTATATTGGGTACTTTCCTATTCCTCTATTTTGGGTCATTGAACAGCAGCATGTCATTCATATTTGAGGTGCCAGAGGTAGTCCTTGTTTTGAAATGGCAAAGAGAAATGGCATGTCCCCAGCAGCGTAGTGATATATAGAGAGATCCATTCCCTTCTCAGGCTTCAGGGTATTTAAGGCTGCTTCCCTGTTATGCTTCTGCACTCAGAAACGGATCTCAGTGTCTTTCTCCTTCTTCCTAGCTCTCCCCTCTTCCCTCTTTATAGCTGTAACAGCTTCAATGAGGTTTGAATTGAAGCTTTCAATATCCCATGACCAAACCTCTGCAGATAGCATGGCAAATTGGTTTCCATGCCTGAGATGCCTGCATTTGGAGAGCACGTTGAGGCATTGTGCTGAGGGAGGAAATGGAGCAGCCTAAAACCAACCTCGGAATATCAGCTGACCCCAGAGCTTTTGTGGAGGACACGAGGAGGGCTGGTGGTAGCCCTGTTTAGTTACCCTGCTGAGTTTTCACCTGGTTTGTGGATGAGGAATTTACTGGGAACCCTGTGTCCAGGGCTTTGTGCAAATCATACTACAAGGGAGTTTCCATGCTACAGCTTCCGAGTTACTGGTGTGCTGAATAAATCATATTGCAGTGGCTGCAAGTGGGCACATAATTCTGAGTGTATGGCACCCTGTCATTAGGAGCAACAGCCACAAAACACAGCAGCAAGAAGGGAAAGAGTTTGGGGTGGGATTGAATGACACCCAGTGTGTGACTCCGGCTGCTGCATCCAGCACGGACACACATGCAAGTGTCTCACAGCTGATGGACTTGCAGCCCTGCCAGGCAAGGGGTGCAGCATCCACGTGCTCCTGGTATCTCTCCAGGTGGCTTTCCCAGCTTAGTGCTCTTGTGGGTCCTCTCCAACCCCTTTGCTGTGCTTCGTGGGCGGGTTGGCCCTGGGAGAGCATCCTGGGGGCTGTGCAGGAGACCGCCCAGATGAATTAGCCAAGCTTTTTGCCATGGATTGCCTTGCTATGGAGCCAGGCTCTATCCATGACAGGTTTGCTCTACTAGCTAACCCACAAGAGACTTGCATGACCACATAGACTATAAATCTGCTCCCTTAATACATTTAGTCTGCGGCTAGTCATTTCTCTCCTGTGATGTTTCTCATCTCTTTTCTTCCCTTCTCTCCTTCAAAGTTGCCATTAGTCCTGCTTTTTTTTTCCCCTCTGATTTCATTCCTTCTCCCTTTCTTTCTCCTCTAGTGACAGAGTCCCCTGAGCAGCTTGATTGCCATGCTGGTGTTCAGGTCATGCTGTAGGGTGGATATATCACCTTGCGTCTCCTTACCCGCCACCTCATTTAAAGATGCTTGCGTAGGCACAAAATGGAGCACCAATTCTAGACAGAAGCATTTTAAACCCATTTGTTATCTACCTTGGCTGCAGCCCTCTTCTCGTTTTCCATTCAGGAATGAAATATGTGTCTTTTTCTCTTTTCTACCACTTTGTCTTTTTTTTTTTTTGCATCTTTCTCTGCATCCGTGAGCGAGGTGAAATGCCATTGTGGCCAACAGGGAGCAATGCAAGGAAGGTCAGGGTAATGGCTGGGGAGAAGGTAGGGGGAAGGAGAAAGCCCCTCTCCTGTGCCTGCTGGTGGAGCTGATGTGGCTGGGGAGGCAACAGCCTCGTACCATTGATGCCAGTGGAGCAGCTTCCACTGAAGCCAGAGCACTGCTGGGATAAACCTGTGCCCACTGAAGAATCCCTGCTGCAATGTGAACCTCTCTCCTCAGTGCAGGGGGCTGCATAAAGCCACCATCTGTCCTAATGCGATGTGTGTTTTTAACAGCATCAGCGTCCACAGTGAATTTGTAGTGATTCTCCATTTAGTCTACTTGGCATGACTTGCTAGTTGTTTTGCTTTCAAATAACATAGCGAAAGGAAATTTCCTCCATATTCTCTGTTGCTGGCCCTGATTTGGATCTGACATTCGCGCCATTTGGAGAGGAGTGAGGGAGGGAGTCGTTTTCCAGTTTCACTGCTTTTTTTTTGTACGAGGCAGGCGCTGGGGGATTGCCATACCTGGATCACTGTGTTCAGGGGTGAGTTACTGGTCTAATAACACAGTCTTTGGCATTGACCAGAGGAAGCTATTTCAGTAAAGCAGAGAATGGCAGTCATTGTATGCAGGGAAAGCAGTAAATTGCAGCATTGCTTGGAGAAAGAGCAGTGAGACCTCCAGGCTGAACTGGCACAGTAACACTTTGCAGGAGCTGCTGTTTTTTAGCAGCAGGTCTCAGCTTTTGACTTAATGGGTCACAGGGCAGGTTGTACACAGAAGAAATTGAATCTGGGATCATGGATCCTGACTTAGAGAGCATGGCCTTTCTGGGCTCCACAGACCTGCTTTGCCAGAGTGCTCTTTTCCTTCCCATGGAAAACCTTCCATCTCTTTTCCTGCACCCTCTGGGAAGCAAAGTAAAGATTGTATGCACTGCACAGTGAGTGAAAAAAAAAAAAAAAAAAAAGTCTTCTTTATGCGACCCAAACATCATCCCCCACATCAAAACATCTTGGCTGCAAAGTCTAATAACTTTTGTCATTCAAGCTGGGCAAAGATGCGCTTCTGTCTTTCAGGATGAGATAAGGCTCTCATGTCTAGCCAGCTTGGTGAGATACATTGAGCAGATACAGATGGCTTCAATTCTGCCTAAATTCTTGTGTTTCTCCACAGCTGGCTGTAGCCTTTTCAAACTTCACATCCAGAAGTGATTAGCAAGGGGTCCCTGTTAGAATTGAAACTGTTCAAATCTGGTTTTTTCTCTTACATTTTTCAGAAAGTTTACAAAATAGTCTAAAACCAATGAGATACCACAACATTTTTTCTGACTCTCTGAAAAACATATAGTGCCTGTTGATCATTATCATAAATCGCATTATACTCTATCCCTCGGTCTTTTTCATTAGGACATCCCAGGGCTCAGCTGCAAACGCAATGCCCACATCTGCAAAAATCTAAGCAGCCCATCTGTATTCACAAGCTGGTATCTGTTGTTTTGTCTCTGTTACGCTGCCTTCATATAGTTTACATTGGTGGTTCCATGCCAGGCTGCTGTAGTTGTGTCCAGACATCCTGGGTTCATGTAGTCGTAAGCTTCTCTTGGCTTGCATTGGCTGTTAACCTCACTTTTTTTTTTTTTTTTTTTTTTTTCTGCCCTTGTCCTGTTTTGTACACTTTTTGCCCTTTCCACAGGAGCTGGGCCTTATGCTCTGCTTGCTGTAAGCCCTGGAGCCGGTCCTCACTGCTCTGGAGCTGGAGCACACCTTCTACCAGAGCTCTGGTTCTGTAGACAGGGTGAATTTACAGTCCTCTTCCTCAGGGACCCATCATGTTTACAGCAAAATTATGCGGAGAGATATTGTAAAGATTCAGAAATCTCTGGCATGGCAAATAATACATGCCAGTTACCTTTCCCTGCTGCCTCCTGAGGACACTGTGATCCTGTGCCCATCACAGACCTTCTGCAGCCTTTGTGTTCCCATCTTCACCAGCCTTCCTCTCCAATGTCTGAGGGAATGCTCTGGCTTTTGTAAGATCTGGTTACCTCTGCAGTGTGCCCCTTCTGCCGCCCCACATTGCCAGGTGCTCTGTTTCTCCTTCCTTCCCCCTTCCAGCCTTAGTTTCAGCTTGGAACACTGACTTGCCCTAGGCAGCAGCCAGCTGGTTTGCCTTTGTGCTCCGTGTGAGTGGATGCCATCAAAGTTTAACAGGGCTCTTCTGTTATCATTGTCACCTCCTGTGGATTTCAGCTCAACTTAGAGGCAGAAAACCACAAAAAATAAAATAATAAAAAAAGAGGAAGGTATGAGAGACTCTTTCAGGTCTTGGCATCCTCCACTAATACTGGAGCCCCCAGTTATCAAACAGAATTTGTAAGCTTCACTTAGACACATTACCCACATAGTCATGGCAGCTCACCATCCACGGGCACAGGTGTGCCTCGATCTGGGGGTGCAAACACTGGGTGGGACTCCCAGAAATGGGAACACACGTGCACAATGGGCACAACAGCAAACAGCATCCCTTGGAGAAATGACTGTGGAGTCGTCTGTGGTCATGGAAACCACTCCTTGCCTTCCCTCCCCTAGCAGCCTGGTGAGATGGAAATGGTTTGTTCTGCCTTGTGCGCAGCCTGGACTCCCAGGAAGCTGAATGTGGGCAGCCTTTGTGCTGCGCTGCGCTTTCAGCAGCAGGCCACATATGGTTAACAGTTCTCCCCGCACCCCACCAACACCCCTTCAAAGAGAAAATTAGATCAAAGTTTTATCAGTTCGCTGTGTTTGAGAGTAACACATGCCAGGATTAATAGTTCTCAATTTTTCAGAAATATTAAAATTTGCTCTGTATTGTCAGGACAATAAATCTTTTAGCCTGCAAGTTCATCTTGCTCTGAGAACGGCCGAGCGATTACTGACCCCAATTACACAATTAAATCTTTGAAATAATACTGTTTGATATTAAACAATTACATTTCTCATATGAAAATATCACCATTCTCTTGCCAGCTAAGAGAGTATTAATAATGCATCTACACAGATTCTATTGTGTGTTAATAATGAATGTCTACAAAACCTTATAGGATGTTAATACTGCATGTACCCACAAAGCACCATAGGATGCTAATATACACCCACAAGGCCCTAGGAAATGCAAATAGTGAATGCAGAGCAAGGAAATGGTATTCCCTGTCCATTCTAGTCTTCAATACAGCGCTCTGCTCTGGGCCACCGAACACCACAGTGAGGCTGGAGGAAAGTTCAGATCTGAGCAACACGTATGGTCAGATGCTTAGGAGAGCAAAGCGAAAGAGCCGCGTATGGCTCGTTGAGTCTAAGATGTGTGAGTGGTAACCATCAGACGTAACTTTTGAGATCTACTAAGAAGTAGGGTCTCCTGATATTGAACTCAGTGGGATTTGGGTTGGAGAGTATGAGGATTTATAGGGCATACCTGGTTCAGACCAGAGAGCAAAATGGAAATACGGGAGGTGTTGGTATGCCAAGCTAGAAACTGGTATGAAACCCTTGATGCACTTGAAAAACACAGGTATGCTTTTCCAGTCCCCAGATGTAATAACGAAAAGCAACAGAATTACATGGAGGGAGGAAAGATGGAAGCTATCTGGATGAATCTAGTTGTGGAGATCTGACATGAAAAGATGAAGTAGGAGTCTGGTTGCTGGCAATAATTAAAGTCAGCATGGACTAAGCTGTAGGAAAAAAACACTGAAGGGAATGATAATGGCCTGGCTCCTCTAGTGCTGGTGTCCTCTAGACTAGGTGGCTGGAATGGTTACTTCTGCCTGTGTTGTCGCAGGTTATGCCATGATTGCATATGCTTACAAATCCTAGTAGCACTGTATGCTGGCTAACAAGCACCCACAGAATTTTCACTGTAATATTTACCTCCCAGTCACTCCAGGATATTTAAATACATATCTGAAGGTGGTGTAAAAATAAGCAACTCTGCAGCATCTTGTTGGATGACAATAACATGTCACTGCAATTCCGTGCCAGGAGCTAATAATTCAGACCTACAAAATGGAGGTTGCTTAGTAGTTATGGAGGGATGTACTTTATTTTTCACACTAGTTTCTGAGCACTGCAACCAGAGAAACATCTCTCTTTAGTGCCAAACAGTGTTTTTAGTTGCACTGAAGGAAAGGTGCCCTATGAATTGAGTCCAGTGTTGCAAAGCAGGCAAAGTGTCCTCTTGCCACAGGTTTTCGTTCCTGTGGGCTGTGACTTTCTGCTCCCTGAGCAAGCAGGGACTTGCTTGGCGAAGCATTTGGTCATGCCACTTGTCAGGCTGGCAACATTATGTTTGGTTGGTGCACACCTCTGCGCCCTGTGCTCGGTGGGGAGAGACAGGGAGTCTGCCAAATGCATTCAAGGCACAACGCTGTTTATGTGAGAAGTGACTTAGAGAGAACATAGCCTCTGACTGGTAGAGCTGGAAAAGCAAAACGAAACAGAGAGGTCCCTTGGGAACAGACTGGGGCACTGGTTAACAAAAGGACTATTTGTTTCCATGATAAAACACTCCTTTTGTGTTCTCTTCTGTGTGTATTGTAGTGAATATATTGACTGGCAGGAATGTTCATGGGAGCAGTGAATTTTATGTAAATATTAGAGACTATTTGCAGGAAGTAAAATTTGAACTCATAAAAAGTAGTAATCTCACTGGAAGCCTGATCCTAAAGGTTACTCAGAAAAACAAAAACATACAAAGAGATTTACTGCATATATTTAACAGAAGTGTATCTAACTCAGCTCCGATTTCGAATATCGACTATGTGGGGACAGTTTATGGACAAATCATATACTGAGAATTATTTACTGAGACAAATCAACAAATAATTGCTAATGACAAATAAATTTGAGAAAATTACCAACTGCTTGTGGACAGTTCATGAACAGAAGTGAGGCAAAATTAATCAGATAAATTATTCACAATGAATGAATCTCTCATCTCTAATTAAAACTCTTTAGGGTATCAATAATACATGCCCACAGAACCACAAACAGAATCTTATAACCAGAAGGATCCATCTGTGTCTGCCCCACAGACCTTCCCATCCTAGAAGGGGAAGCTGCTGTTGCCATCATTTCTCGGTATCGTGTTGTGTTTGCATGCTGATGATGGCTGCAGCTGATAAAAGCCCTCTTTGCAAGCGGTGTGTGTGGTTAGTGTGGTAGGTTTCCCACTGATGCTTGTGCATGGGATCTGTTCCTTCGGTGGTTTTTTTTTTGTTGTTGTTGCAGTTTCTGCTCTTCCAGACCTAGGGGGGTTCCTGGGGAACATGCATAGTATTACCTTGGCTTATCTGAAGTTGTTAAAGCTTTTCTTTCGTGAGTGTTGCAAACGATTTTGCAAATTATTTTTTTTTCCAAGATATGGGTACAAGCAAAGACCTAAGGACTTAGTCCTGAAGATGCTCACATGTGGATACTCGGCTAGCCCGGGGCTCCCCACACCATCTCTGCCATTATGGGACTCCCTGTACGTAGGTATGTCGTGACATGTTTTGTGCTGCCTGCTCAAAGGAAGCCTTATCCTAAACAGGAGAGTTTTGAATGGCTTGGTCACTGTGTGTAGCAGCAGTCCCTGCCACGTGCATGAAGCAGAAGCCAGTGGTAGTGGGCTGAGCGCCAGTCATACTGCCAGTTGAAAAATGCCAGCAAAATAAGGAGGTTGGCTCTTCCCCCCTCCCACACTAGTATTATTTAGCACTGGTTTTGGTGTAACTGTGTCTTTATACTCTCAAGAACTCTGCAAACCAATTCCCCCTGCCCCAATTCCCTGCCTGGCAGTCAAGACCTAGTCACTCAGAAAATTGTTTAATACTTTCTCTTTTATTCCCAAGAGATCTCCTGGCCTTCTCTCTTCCCATTCATCAGCCCCTTTTCTACACGCTACCCCCACCCTTTCTGCATCTTTTATCTGCCTAAAACCAATCACTCTTCCCTTCTTCTTTATTCACTTGACAAAAGGAATCAGAATTTAATAAGGGCAACCTGCAAAATATCAGCATTAATCCCCTTGTCCTCATGGGGCTAGCACCATGAGTCCCCGGGTCTCTTTATCGGCACCAAACTGTATTTCACTAGCTAGAACCCTTCTGATAGCATAAAAACCTGCCATGCAGGTGTCTCCAGTTGACAAGATAACACATTATCAATCATACATCCCCAATTTATGCAAAAAGCCCATCTTCCTTCTGTTTATTTAGTCTTAAGGTGGATGAAGAGCTGGGGAAGGGAGGGGCCAGAAATTAAATCCCTTCCATTCCCATACACCCATAGATCCAAGTGACACAACTCTTGCCTATCCAAAACAAAGGTCTTTCTCTCCTGTAATTCACTTATTAGTAGTTGTGCAGTGGTGGTGGTGCAGAAAGGTGGTAAATAGTAGTTTTCTGTGGAATCACAGTTCAGCTTTGTCATAATGCATAGTCCCAGAGTGGGCACTGTAGAAATATCTGAGTTACCTGCTGGAGGGATGCTAACACTGATCACAGGATATCCTGAAGTGGAAGGGACCCACAAGGATCATTGAGTCCAACTCCTTGCCCCACACAGCACCATCCCAAACCCAAACCCTGTGTCTGAGAGCGGTGTCCAAATGCTGCTTGAGCTCCGCCAGCTTGGGGCTGTGCCCACTGCCCTGGGGAGCCTGTTCCATGCCCACCACCCCCTGGGGCAGAACCTTTTCCTAACCCCCAGCCTGACCCTCCCCTGACACAGCTCCATGCCGTTCCCTCGGGCCCTGTTGCTGGCCCCAGAGAGCAGAGATCAGTGCCTGCTCCCTCCTGGGAGGGAGCTGTAGGCTTCCATGAGACATATGACTGCTTGCCATCAGCCAAAACCCCCAGATCCCTTTCTGTGGGGCTGCTCGCCAGCCTTTCATCCCCTAGTCTGTACATAGATCCAGAGGTGCCCCATCACATCTCTCTGCAAGGCCTCTCTGCCCTCGAGGGAGTCAACAGCTCCTCCTAATGTAGCGTCATCAACGAACTTACTTAGTATACCTTCAAGTCCTGTATCCAAGTCACTGATGAAAATATTAAAGAGAACTGGCCCTAAACTGGAGCCCTGTGGAATACAACCAGTGACTGGGCACCAACCTGATGTAGCCTCGTTGACTACTACATTTTGAGCCTGACCAATCAGCCAGTTGTTCACCCATCGCATTATGTTTTTGTCCAGCTGTGTGCTGAATGTTTGTCCAGAAGGATACGGTGAGAAAGCTTTACATTGAAAAATTACATCAACTTGCTTCCCTTGATCAGCTAGGTGGGTAACCTTGCCAGAAAAAGAGATTAAGCTGGTTAACCTGGACTTTCCCCTCATGAACACCTGTTAGCTGTGACAAATGACTGCACTGTCTTTCAGGTGTTTATCAATAACTCCGAGAATAATCATAATTTTGCCAGGCACCAGAATGAGACTAACAGGGGTGATGTGGGCAGAAGATGTTCAGGGTATTGCCTGCTGTTCAATGGCCAACTTAGCTGCCTGCTACAGTCATAAAGGAGGGCAGGGCCTTGCCTCTTCGAATACATGGCTGGCTCAGCCCTAAATCCTCCTGCACAAGCAGGAGCAAGGGCTCTTTCTGAGAGGAGCTGCCTGTTGAAGCGGGGAGGGGAAGTTTCCTTTGGCAGTGGCAAGCATTCATCTGAGGGTGATGGTAGTGAGTTAAGCCAGTGTTCACTGCGGAGGCAGCTTGTGAGGGCCCTCTGTGCTGGCAGGTTGCCTTCCTCCTGCGACAGCCCCAAATGGCTGTTGCCTGCTGGGGCTCACTGGCAGGGACTGCAGTACGAGCAGGATTGGCTTTGGCTCACAACCCTTTTAGTTGTGTACTCAACTCAATTCAGCCCCATCTCCAAGGTAGGAGTAGTGTGGGATGTGCATGAAATAGCTTTCTTTACTTCATCCTGCGAGGCAGAGTAGGACCGGAACTGATCTTATGTGAAGGGGATATGGCAGGGATATGCAGGTGCTGTGGAGTCTCTGAATTCCGGTAAGATTAAACTGGTGCAACTTCCAGGTCTGTAACAGGTTTTGGTATAAAGATGCCTTTAACCAGTCTAGTTTGTTCTATTCATTTTAGGGAATTAAGATTTTAGGGTAAAAGGAGCTAGTACAGTTCTAACAGTTGCTTTGGTTGAATGTTTGGGTAAGATTTCACTGACTGAAATAGTCAGACCTGTACACAGTAGTGACTTGACCAGCTTGACCTTCCACGGAATTTTGATCTCAGTGGTAGCCATCATATACAAAAGACCAGTTTAAAAGTGTTAGAAAAAATACGAAAGAATGGTACTTGGTAAGCTGAGGAATGGAGATGCAGTGCCATTTCCATTCCTGTGAGGTGGCATTTTCTCTGCTCCACAGCACCTTCGGTTCACAGAGTGGCTGATGATGTGTGGGGAGAGAAATAAGCAGCAAGAGCAAATGACCTCAGAGGCAGCGAAGAGCCTGGTTTCCATTGCAAATGCCTTTATTAGGATGGAAAAAGGTAGGAACAAAAAAAAAAAAGAAAAAAGCAGAAAGTACAAGGAAAAAAATGCCTGAAAATATGTCCTTTCAGCTGTTTCCACAGCAGCTGCTCCTAAAAGGGGTTGTGGTTCCTTAAACGTATGTTTAACCCTTTCCTTGCAAGTCTTTTCTACTGCTTAATAAAGTAAGGTTCTAAAAACAGTGAATCCATGTGTATCACAGGGCAGTATTTATCTTGGTCTCTAATCTGTACTTCAATTGTAATGTGCTTGGAGCAGTGACTGTATCTTTGGTCTGTGTGTGTGCAATACATATCAGAGTGGATTTCTGTTCTGCCAATGCAGCTCCCATGTGCTGCCTCAATACAAAAAATTAGTGATGGTAATAAATCACAGCCATCTCTGATTCTGGAAAGACCAGTTGTGTGGGAGAGGAAAAGAACAGTGGTTGTTAAACCCAAATCATAGACGTTCCTGTTCTCTCTTAAAGTCGTCATCTCCTTTCAGTGTCTGCCCTTGCAACTTATTAAAAAGTAAAATGACTCCTTTAGGATGAAGGCTTGTTCTTGCTATTGCTGAAGATCCCAGCTTTGAGCTCTGGGGACAGGTGTGGCATCTGCCATCACTCACAGTGCTCAGAAATCAAAATGCTCCTGCCTGTTATGTCAGCGAGAGCACCTGCCTCTCGCTGACAAAGGAATCATTTGACTGGTGGACTAGCTATAATGAATTAGGTAGCTGAGCCAGTGTCCCTTTTCTTACCACGATGGGTAATTAGCATTCAGTGCCACCCTGGTCCCTCCAGCCACAGAGTCTCCACATTTGCACTGAGATGCTGTGGGGAGATTGGCTTTATCCATGGATCCTCCAATTTTCCACGTTACAGCTGATATCATTTGCCAGGACTCCACCTCCCTTTCACCCTTGGGACCCCTCTGTGAGGACACCTGTCTTATTAGATTAGGACAGTTCCCTGTGGGGACATGGAGATGTATGGATCATGTCTACTGCAGTTACCATCTCCAAACTTTGACATGTCATCGATCAGCATCTTCCTGTTCTTGTGTCTCCTCTCTCAGTCATTAATGACCTTGATGGACACCTTACGCTATACTGCCATCTTTTTCCAGTACTGAAAAATGTGCCTGTGGTGCCATCAGAAGCCTCCTGTTTCTTCTTCCACACTGAAATTTTTGTTATATTCACAGACAGAACATTAGCATGAATGAACATGATGGAGGGCTATAAAGTTTTTATTATCGCAATTTTAGGCTGTTCATCTTATGAGTGGCAAACTAACTCCTTGGGAGGGAAGTGGTTTGGGAAGCACTTGCAGAGCAGTTTGGGGAGGAATCCCAATGGGAATGGAGGATATGAAGAACAAGGGAATTTGTGTTGTTCATAAAAGCAAAATAAATGTGGTTTGCAGTAATCAGCCTTCAGCTACGTGCAGGTAGTGTGAAATTGTTGTCTTGAAGTGGCCTGCTCTTATGGAATGGAGAACAGTATTTAGCCTCTGATATGTGCTAGTTCGGGGCTGGGTAATGCAATTAATAAAAAGTTGTTTGCACAATGTCCTGCACAGCTGCCGTGGCATGTCTATGCTGCCATGGTATGTGTATCTGGGCCTGTGGAAAAACAGACTCTGCATGTGTGAGCACTTTTCTCTGATTTACTTCCCTTACTCCTCCCCTCCTTTTAAAAAAGACAATTTCTGTGCATCTTTCCCTGGTCTCTGGACTGTGACTTTCAGACAGGTTTTGATAAGTCTGTGTGGATGTGGGTTGTTTTGTCACTTATTACCCAGGCACTGCAGAGCTCGCTGAGTTTAAATTTATGTGTTCCGGCTTTTATTGCTGTGCCACTTGGCTCTTTTGAATTATCTCAGTCACCAAATGAATTTTTTAGTCCATTGGGGGCTGTCCATGCTTGTTAGGGTGATATTTCCATCTCCAGCGTGCCGTGGAATCTCATCCACCACGCAGCAATTGCTTCTGCTGCCAGTTGCCTATCACTTCTTCAAGAAGCACCCCTGCTCCTTGGAGACTCGGGCAGTGACTGGGTGAGTTGTGGTGGGTGATCCTGGAAAAATGCACAACTCACAGTGCACAGCAGGATGCCACTCTTGCACAGAAGATTATTGTACTAGGTGCTGTTGCAACGTTGGGTCGTACCAGCTGTGAAGCTGGTACTGGTTGATGCGGGGAACCAGCAACATACAGCTTTTAGGTACTGCACACCCCTAAGCCCTGGGGTTTTTTTTGGTGTTTTAGGTGCATCTTCCAGCACAAAGAGGTTATTGAGCAGAGGAAGTGGCCCTGTGGTCGACAATCCTCCTGAAGCAACCTTTTTGTTCTGCCTTAAACTGTTTTCTCTCCCTCTTCAGCAAGGGGTTCTCATATTGAATGGCTCCCCAATGTCACTTTACTGAAGTTGTCAAAGTTTCAGGAGCATTTTGGAGAGACCATGGCCTGTGTCAGGTCTCATAGGACAGCAGATCTGTGTGCTGGTAAAGGTGGGAGAGGGAGCGAGGAATTTATCACTCTGCAGTGATGGATGCTCTGGGCCTGATATGGTGCTGCGGCATGGGGAGTCATCCAAAGACAGACCTAATGGCTTGCACTCTGAGCAGAGATAACAACAGTCTCCCCCTCTGGCTCTGTATCCACAAGTCCAGCATCATCTTCCCTCTTTCCCAGGAGACTTCACCTCTTCCCAGTGTCCCTCCTAGGAGCCCCATAGAGAACTTGCTGTTGCTGTTTAGATGTCTCCAAACGACTGTCTCTGTCTTGGAACCTCTCACACATTTTCCCAGGGACTGCTGGCAAAAAGCAATTTGTACGTCCCTCATGCCCTTTGCTGGCATGGCTGATCAGCAGCCCGTGTACCGCGGCGGTCCTTTGCCAGGAGCCTGCAGCTAGAGACATCAGCTCTGTTTTTCAGCTGCTGTGAGTTATCCATCACACTGGCAAGATGCTGATTGTTCTTCAGATGGTGTGGGGTTCTTACATTTTTACCCTGATCCCCTTAACAGAGCTCCTGTAGGAGTCAACTGCTGGAAGACAACTTGCTGGTTTCTTTTGGCTGTGCAAAGGGCTCCTGGTGGTATTTCTCAGGGAGTCGCTGCTGGACTTAATGTGATGTTGTTTCCTTTCTCTACTCTTCCTTTGTAAACTACTAATCAATGATATATTGCAGCTGTTTTCATGATTCATTTTCTTAAGCCTGTCGTAAGGCTAATTGGTTTTCAGTTTAAGTCCTGGATCTTGCAAATTACTCTGTGTGGGCACTTTGCAGGATCCAGGCCCCAAATTTTCCTTCCCCACTGTCATTAGCTGTGTTAGAGTCTGTGCTAATCCCTCTCCAGCTAACTGTGTTCATACAGCGATTTAACTGCTTCATATTAGCCTGGTGTACCTCTTCCTGCTGGCGGTGCTGCATTCCTATGTCACCCTTGTGGCAGCCCTTGTATCTCTCCTGCTGAGTGCAAATAAAAGGAAATTATAAACAGAATAAAGCTTACAGCTACACATCTCCTTCGTTTCCTCCTGTTTTGTCCCTCAAAAACAAAACAAAACAAACAAACAAAAAAACAACACCAGATTCCTGTAGGGAGTTATCATGTCCATCATTTAACTAACCTGTACGTATCTAGCATTTTTAATCTCCCCCTGTAAATCAATCCCTTCAGGCCCTTATCTAATTCAGCCGTCTGGAAATTATAAAAATAAAATAGATCTCACAATAGGACAAGTCTGAAATGTCTTTGGTGGGGAGGGACTAAGTGGTAGCAAATAATGCTTAGTATTTTATAACCCCTTCCATCAAAGGATCTCAATGTACTTTGCAAACAGGAGTGAATGAAGGGTCACCGTGTCCCCAATGAGGCTAGGAAGTCTTGTCAGAAACCTGTGTCAGCTAGCACCTGTCTTTATGAAGCACATGCAGCTGCTGGAATTGCTCAGCCACTGCAGGGATAGAAGTCATTTCTTCCTGCTGCAGGAAATTGGCTTCTACCTGTTTCACTTGGAGGTGGAGAGTTCCCATTAGGGGCAGAAGTCCTCTAAGGGAGATGAAAAATTCCAGCATCTTTTAATAAAGGTAACTGGATTAAATGCACATACATTATATAAGCTCAGTATTGCAGAGGCAGAAAATATCAGACAGAGAAAGACAAAGTGGTCTGTCCAGCATCATGTAGCAAAACAGAGACAGAGAGAGGGAGTCTTCATCCGTCGCTTTAACTGCAGAACCATCCTCCTTTCTGAAAATAGCAGCAAGTTTTGGCTGCTTGTGGCCAGCAGCATGAAATTTGGGCTATACAGCTAGGGATTCAACTGAACGGCTTTATCAGAAACTCCAGATTTGCTTACAGGCACCAAGGGAACAGTCTCTCTCAGGAGATTTCCACTGCTTCCTGCTTCAAGGAAGATTGTTTTCAAGGAAGACAAGAGCAGCTGTCTTTCTGGTGGTATCTTGCCATTCCATACTGGGTCCCCACAGCCCCCAGAAGGCACACTGGCCTGCCCTGAGATGAGATAGCAGAAGGTACCAGGCCTTTTTCAGGTTTGGCTGAATTCCTGAATGTAGGCTGGCAGTTTTTCTTCTCTTACCCTTACTGCTCCAACCCATCCCCAATAATTATCTCTCAGATTTCATCCTTTCCCTCCATCCTGATTCTCCTTAACTGCTCATTGAGATTAGGAAACATCATTTTAGTCTCTCTCTCTCATCCTCATTAAATCTCCTTTGTATTTTTTTTTTNAAAAAAAGGAAAAAAAAAAAGTAAAGAAAAGCTCTTTAATGTGTTAAAAAAAAGTCTCTTTGAAAATGATACCGTCTGTGTTGCTTCTCTCTCTCTGTCTCTCTTGCCGTATGTATTTATTTATTTATTTTTACGGACTGAACTAAAATTGGCTTATTGATAAAAGCCACTGTGGCTCCTGTTTGCTGATGATTAGGTGCAAAGAAGAGGCTCTTTTCTGTTCAGATAGGTAAATGTGTAGAAGGTGTTATTTAAATTGAAAGGACAGGTTGACAATGTGCATTCCTCCTCCCTCCAACACCACATGTCACAGGCACAGATGTCCAGGAAAAAGACTGGACTAGAATCCAAAGATAAAACAGAGTTTACCCACAAATGTGCACTTAACCCCAGGCACTGATTCCAGAAACTGCTGATGTCTCCAGGCCCTGGAGAGATGTTCTGCTTGCTAGCAGACCGCAAATTACAGCATCTCAGCCCTCGTGGCTTCCATTAGTCAGCCCTAGATAGGAAAAGATACAGAAGAACGGCTTCGTACCCAGTGGGAGCAGGAGCCGGATGTTCTCTTTCAAAAAGAAAAAGAAGTAACACTTTGTTGGCTTGAAATCCTTGAGAGCCCAGACCAAAATATCTCAAAATACACTTGAGTTCTGAAAATTTGTAATCTAGATCCATGTGCTAATAGATTTTAAAGTTGAAAAAGACCACTAACTCATGTTCACTCTACTCTGAGCGCGTTACTCTGGTAAGAGCACACGTGTTCCAACTATCGTTGCTTTAGCTCTGTCAAACACTAGGAGCAAAGAAACTGCAGAAACTCCTGTGTTAGCTGCATGCACCTATCCAGAGCTGTGTGCCTTTAGCAAGTAAAAGTTATGGCCTTGCAGATTGAGAGCTGTTGGCAAACAGGACAGCCAGGCTGAAGGTAGCTCACTGGGATCACTCTTCTCATATTGGTGATGGGGTTGGTAGCTCCTGGTAGCAGAGCTCCAGACCATCTGTGTGTGCCAGCTGCCTGGGCACCGACATGAAAGAGCAGGGTGTGATGGCGGCATGTAGAATCACAGAAGTGTTGGTAGGAGGGGAGCGCTCGTTGGGCCGCTAGTCTCCAGTCCAAGCCCCTGGATGAAGCCAGACATCTCTCAGAAGGCTGTGTGTCAGGATCAAAAGGGCTATATCCCATTTCCTCTTCTCTTCTTCCCTCCCTTGTAGGTGCCACCAACTCCTCATCACTCTGCCAGAACTAGGGCAGCCTTGGCTGCGTATTTAAAGTTCAGTTCCAGAAGCCCACGAGGTGGCCTGTTGCAGAGCTAGTGTAGTTCCAGGTTTGCTAGGGCTGTTTAGTTCACCTGTAACATGCTGGTGGGTAAGAAGCAAAACCTACTTCAACCCATTGGAGACCATTGCCATAGAAGGCAAGGAAAGGGTCAAGTGCGCTACACAACGGGGATTTCTCTCCCTTGTGTAAAGGCCCTACTGAAGAAGGTGTGCAGGGTGTGGGGAAAGGAAGAGAGACTCTGGATAGCTGGGAAGCGTGATAACCTCTTATTCTTTTAGTCAGTCCATCCTGACTGGAGAGTTCATGACACAAATAAAAAGGTATGCCGTGATTTGCGTAGCACAGGCGCAGGAGAACTTTTCTGCCCAGGGGAGGCAGCGGTGGACATTTTCCATCCAGCCTGTGCTCAAACAGGGGAAAAATGATGAAGTAGAAAAGGAAAGAAAAACTACAAATTGATGAAATCGAGAACTCCTTAATTGAAGAAGCAAAGTAGGAAAAGGATGGAAGAGAGATGCCAGAAGAAACTCTGCATCACAGGGAAAGTCAATATGAATTCTCCTCATGAGCTGGGTCCACTCTTGGAAAGGTGGTTTGTATTTTTCCCCCAATGTAGTAAGGAGGTAGCTGTGTGAATCTATAACAAGTATAAATTTTGCTGTGTTTAATCATAGATGTGGTTTGTGCTGGAAGACACCAAATAAAATACAGACTCACTGCTACACTGATCCAAGGAACTCTGTGATACTTTTTAGTTTGCCTTTCAGAGTGACTAGGACTGGATTCTTGAAAACAGCAATGAAATGTTGCTGGAAGTCCAGCAAAGCTGCAAATGGAGGAGAGGGTTTCTGCCTACGAGTGACCTAATTTCTGCTGGTGGCATTATGCTTAGGGACAGAAATTGGCCTTATTTCTGGGTCAGAGCCAAACAAAATCTGGAAGAAATCCATCTATTTGCAGTTTAAGTTATATCATTACGATGTTGCATTTGAAATTTCCAAAATTTTCCTTTTTTTTTTTTTTTTTTTTTTTTTGAGTTCTATGTGATTCTGCCACTCCTGGCTCCCTTGGAGGAAAATACCAGTGTATATAACTGAGGGTTGTACCCTGTGCCTTGCTGTCTGGAGTTAGCACTCCTCAAAATAGCTGTGAGGGCCAGTGATAACATGCATCCTAGCAGTAGGGGCCCCTTCAATGTCTTGTGTCTCTAAGACACTGCAGGCATTTACCAGATCATTCTCTATGGCCTTCTCCAGTGCTTAATCACTAATTGTTATTCACTGCTCCCACAGAGTATTCTGTTTCTGATGACATGTGTAAATGGCACATTTATTACCAAACAAGGTTTGAGAGCAGGAACAAATCTAGTTTATTCTAATAAAGTGAAAATTAAAACAGTGGGCTACACTATTTGAAAGAGGAGTTATGCAAAATGAGACAGCAAAATGCACTGTCAGTTATCTATGTGACACTTTTGTTCCCTTCCAAGCTCTTCATTGAGGAGCTCTCTCCCAGCCTGGGGCTCCTGCAGCTCCTCGAATTGAGAGTGAATGCCAGGAGTTATTCTTCCTGAGTGAATAGCCTACATGGTGTATGGCCTTCCATCTTATAACCTTCTGCCATTAAGGAACCATGGTGTGAATGTGCCGTTTTCAAAGTGTCTGCCTACCTCTCTATTCTGTCTCACTAGTTTTTTCCTTATAAAGGAGGGTATGCACTAATATTGTCCTTTCCCTTTCTGATACGCTGTTTGGAGGATTTTTGTTTGAATAGAACAGAATAGTTCAGTTGGAAAGGACCTTAAAGATCATGCAGTGCAACTACCTGACCTCTTCAGGGCTAACCAAAAGTTAAAGAGCTCTAAAAGTTTGGAGCATCCTCTGCTGGGTTTGATGACTTCCTATTAAAACAAAGAAAGCAAGTCTCTATATCCTTTTGTCATTTAGCCTGTTCAGATGGCAGTCTCTTAGGGACTTCCTCTACCCCTGTATGCCCACGCAGCACCCATCACTCTGGGACATTGCAGTTAATGGGACCCTTGAGCCCAAAACAATGAAGCATGGAGACTGGGGTTTTGCTGGGGTGCAGTTTCCATCACAGTGTTATGATAAAGGGAGTTTTCCAGGCTTCCTTAGTCCCGGAATGTGATCAAATAAACAAGAAAAATGTTTAATTAAACTAACATGACAAAACCTGAAAGGGTCACAAAAACTGATGGTGATGGTGCCAGTTCCCCACGGCATATGGCAGAGCAGCCGCTCTCCCCGTGCTACAAACACATGCCTGTCACTTCAGAGGGATATACAGCCCTTTCATTTCTCCGGCTGTCACCAGGACAGCAGAAGGACCGCCCTGGGAGCTGCCATTTCCACTGCTGCCCTCCCCTTCTGAACAGAAGAGGCAACCTGCCGTAGGGGACCTGTTTTCCCCTGGGGAAGGTAAATTGAGGAAAGTTCCCCATTTTTCCACTGTTAGGGCCTGGCCACAAGGCAGAGGATGGCACTGTATGGAGGCTGGCAGTCGGTGGAGGCATGCAGCACCTTGGGGGCCCCCTGGGCTGTGTGCCACTGGGATTGAAGCACTTTATTCTTTTATCAAAGAGAATTTAGATTGGACATCTAAATCCCTTTAAAACCAGAGGACTCCTGATATTTCATGTTCCCAATGTTTGATGTGGGAGCGTTTCAAGGGGCAGGTAGCACTGGTTTCCTGGCTCCATCTTGCATTGCACAAGTCCTTGGGCACAGTGGGGCCTGTTGTGGGGAGCAGGTCCATACTGCAACCTTCAGCTGGTGGGAAGGGAGAGCTTTTGGTTGTCAGAAAGAAGGATGAATGAGTGAGTAAAGGCTTCTTTAGATCTGTTAAAGGACTGTGGCTAGCCTTTTCTCACAGGAAGACATTATGAAAGTTAGCTTGAGCATTGAGCTAGGGAGTTAGGCTTTTATGCTTCTGGTGACTGATGACTCGTATCCTTGGCTTAGAAAGCCTTGCTGTCCATTTGCCTGCCACAGCTTCCCTCCGTTGGAGCAGCAGCATATCATTTGGTATTCCTTTTCATGTACAGGTAATCTGCTCGGTTATGTAGAAGTGTGGAAGGCACAATCACAAACTTGAAAGACGTTGGGCTCTCAGAGTGCTGTGGGAGGACCAGGAGGGTGACCGAGTGTAGGTGGCTCTATTTTCATAGTGCAGAGGGATGAGTTTAAAAGGGCTGCAGTGTGCTGCTGGGAATTCGGTGCTCAGGTATCACAATGTTCCAGGTTTTTTAAACATGCTGGTGTCTCAGTAGGTTTAAGCAGTATAGAAAGATGAATGTAGTAGCTCTGGCAGTGCAGACTTCAAGATACATATGCTGGAGGTGGCAGGGAAAGAGGCAGTGGAAAGTGGCTGGAGGAGAAGTGTGGGGAGGGCTCGAGTGTGATATCACTGGTGGAGAGGAGAGGAGAGGAGGAGGCTGAGCACATAGGAGGAGAGGTCAAGCAAGTGAAAAGGATAGACAGGCTGAAATTGCTGTAGGTTTTTGTAAGTGAGAAGAAGAAATTGAAACTCAATCCAATGAACACTTCAGAACCAACAGAGGGATGAAGAGGGATAGATGTGCTATGATGGGATTTCAGAGTGAGGAGGGAGAATGCTAATGGCTGTATTGTGTATGCTTTGTGGGTTAGAGAAGCTGGGAAGGAGTTACAGTGTATGGAAGTGAGCAGTAAAGAGTGGCCAGGCATGTCTCCCAGCTGTCAGGACAAAAAAGGGCTTAGGTGCTGGCTATATTGTAGAGTTGTCTTTGTCCCAGTGGACTTCCATCTGAAAGCCTCTCCTTGGGATGTTCATTATTTCCCCCTTCATCCCTGCAGTCTCTCTTTCTGTGCACTGCAGAAGCAGCCCCCAGGACTCAAGAAACCAGGCTGGGTCATAATGCCTTCATTCGTCCTTTCACACCTACCAGCTCCCCAAAGGCTTCTGCTTTTCTGCGCTCTGAGGAAATTAACTTGCTGAAGAGAAGGGGCACAGTCGTTGTGAGAACTATTCTAGTGGAGTTGTTTAATTGCAAAGGAGGAAAACACGTTTGTAAATTAAATGGATCACCCTGTTTACAGCCCAGAAGAGTAAGAAATTATCTGAGAGGAAGATGACATTTTGGCAGTCTGATGGCACAATCTAAGCCACAGGAGATGCAGCTGAGTGTCTCATAGTAGCAAAGGAAACAGTGGCTTTTAGAGCAACAGGACAGCAATTAGTTTTTCTTTCCCTACACCTCCTTAGATGTCTGCTTGCTGTTACCAAACTATACCCGGTTTTCCAGCCGCCTCTTCAACCTGTGCTCTGCTGGGCAGCATACACACAGAGGGCTGTGCTGGGGGGCAGCTGAGAAGGGCTTCAGCTTTACCACCTGTAAGCTGAATTGCATTAACTAGCCTAGCACCTGCTCCTACCCTATCGAGATGAGTGGGAAGTGCCTCCAGATGGGGTAGTTACTTGTTTGCCTGTGTCTTCATACTGCAAAAGGCACTGGAGAGCTGCAGCAGAGGCTGCTGGTTCTTTGTAGTTTTGCTGTGCAAATTAGTAATACAGTCTCCAGGTCTTCTTGTGAATTATTGTGTGAGGAATGAGCAATGAGAGACTTCTAACAAGTGGTCAGAAGGAGGTGGAATGAATGGAGCAGTCACCCTTGGTAAGATACTAGCAGCAGTATCTGTCTAGCCAGTTACTTAACTATTAAATAGCATGTCTGTACTCTCCTAGGACATTCTGCAGTAATAATTGATAGTGATTACATAGTGATAATGCTTTGGCTATGATAATAGTCCTTTCAGCCTGTATGTAAAGAGATAAGAGGCAATACTACAAATATAGTAATATCTATGTGGAGAGCAGTCTTAAGGACAAGAGCATCATGTATAGTAAATATGGTGATGGTGTTTATAATAAAAAGTGTAGTTCCCTGCCTGTTCAGTCTTTCCAGCTTTCCTGCAATTAACTTGCTTCATTTTAGTCCTGCGTTTCTCTTTCTCCCTCTCTCCATCCTGCTGCAACTGTATAAAGATGCTTCAAGGTTTTTTTGCTTCTAAGTTGAGCAAGGAACTGTGCTGAGCTGAGTAGATGCCTGTTAACATTCACACTAAACCTTACAGCAGAGACCTAGGCAGCGACAGGTGGTCAGGACAGCTACAAACTCAAAGCTTGGAAGGCTTTCCTGGATTCCCACTTCTGTTAGTTTTTCTTTTTCTTGCACTATGCCATGTGAGAATAGTGAGGAAAAGGATGAAAACACTTAAGCTGGCTCCTTAAGGATAAGGAGCCTTATTACTCCATGCGTGTGTACTTCATAGATTGATATCAGATGTGTGAGCAAACTAGCCGCCTCTGAGCAACTTAAGTGAGCACAGAGATGGAGCAGCAAGTCCTGCTGCGTGCCACACCTTTGTGTCCCCTACCAACAGCTTCAGGGAGGAACTTTGAGCAGCTCTGCATTTCTTGGGAGTTAAGCCCTGAGATACTGATGTGGGTTCCAGCAGCCAAGGATGGAAGCAGGAAACTCTGATGTTAGTGCTATCATAAGTCCTTTAATAAATAAATAAAAGAGGGGAAGTTAACGGAGGGAAGATCTTTCTTGGCTGTACTAGGCAGGTAGCTAGATGAGGCTGGGGTGAAAGGTTGCAGCCAGGGTGGGCAAAGCAGTTGTTGGAGAGGCTGGTTACTGTTTCAGGACTTTGCTTCTCAGCAGAAACACAGGAAGGAGACTTTTAGATTCAGGAATTATATTAGGAGTGACCTGTGTTGACTGGGGAGCAGCCAGTGTCCTGTGGCTTGTAAGGTATAGAAGACACTAAGGTTTTTCCCTCAGGCCCAGGTGGTCGCGCTTTGGAGATGACGCAGTGTGTGGTAAGCTAACCAGTTGTCACGGTGTACTGGGATGGTGGAAGGGGCAAGGTGTCCTCAGTGAGAGGGAAGAAACTTTCTCAGGAGCGTAAGTGATTGTACAGCCTGGATCCTGCTAGAGGTGCTCTATGTGCAGAGGTAAATGCCAAGAAACTTGCCCTTCTTCCTGGCCTAACAGCAAACTGTGCCTGTTGGGTGGCACCAACTGCAGGCACTGCCTTTTGGTGCCGAAACTGCTATGGGTTTATTAAAACCATGCTGAGAGGCATTGGCCACTGTGCTTGTTGGAGACCCATGGAACATCCTGATAGCACAGACAGCTGCTGTACCCACCTGCAGTGCATCTGTGACAAATGAATACTCTGGGTTGGATAATGGGGATGGGACTGATTCGAGGAGGCGTTGAGTAAAACAGGCCACACAGGTGCTCCAGGAACTTTCTAGAGGTGATGAGGCATTACTGTCAGGTGTGGGCCATTCATCTGGTCACTGTGCTGATGAGAGTGGGATGCTTCTGGAAAGCATATGCTACTGTCATGGCTGAACGTCCTAGGAGGCATTAATAGTGGTAGATGAGATGGGATTTCCCGGTGGAGCAGTAGGTTGGTAGTGTTACACAGACAGGGACTTTTTCTCCTGCTGCTGCCTGGAAAGAATGGAAGAAGGTTTGCTTTAGCAAAAACTGTCTTCCTGCTTTTGAGGCTGGGAAGCTTGGGTCAAACATATAAACCCATACTGAAACAGCATAGCTGAGCCCTCCTACAAAACTATTTTGTGCATTTCTTTTGTGCCTTAAACCTTTTGCAAATTACTTTCCAAGTTCAGTTACCTCTTGCAGTCACATCGTTATTCCTCTGTAAAACTGTGTATCTGTTATTTCAACAGGCTTGTGTTACCTAAGCCAAAGCCTCCTGCTTTGCTTTGCTCAGTGCGATTGATTTAATTAGACATGGTGAAAGAGACCCTCTCCTGGCCTTGCTGGCAAAATCTTTAGCAAAGTGTCAGTCCTTGCTAGAGACAGAAGTGACCTCCCTTCCTGGTGGAAGGCAGAGGGCTTTGGAGGAATGCAGCAGCATCCTCAACAATACACTTGATACAACATGCTCAGTTCCAGCACAGGCCCTAAATTAGGAGGAGCTGTTGACTCCCTTGAGGGCTGAGAGGTTTGACAAATCTTGACAAATTAGAGGTCTGGGCAATCATCAGGCCCATGAAGTTTAACAAGAGCAAGTGCCAGATTCTGAACCCAGGTGAGTGCACTGCCTCTGACTGCATGTACAGACTGGGAAATGAGAGGCTGGGAAGCAGCCCCGTGGAAAGGGATCTGGGGGTTCTGACTGTGACAGCAAGTTGCATGTGAGTCAGCAGTATGCCCTGGAGCCCAAAGGGCCAACTGTGCCCTGGGATGCATCAGGAAAAGCACTGCCAGCCGGGCGAGGGAAGGGATTGTCCTGCTCTGCTCTGCCTGGTGCGGCCTCACTGCTGGAAAAAAAAATGGGGGAGGTAGGCAAGCAGGGGGCTGGAGGAAGAGAGGAGAAATTATGCTTTCATTTGTTTTGCTCTCCCTGTCTTCCCATTTTCCGCTCTTCCCTGTTTGAGACTTGATGTCAAATGCCTCTGTGCATGTTCCCCTCCCCGCCCCCGAATCTCATCTCTCTTCAGAGCTTTGGCTTTAAATACGCACACATATATATGCAATTAAATGCAGGCTTTGACTTTTCGCCTGGGAAACTGGAGGGATAAGGTGAGCTAAGCTTTTAATTACGAGTACTCATTCTGGGAGGCAGGGAATTCAAGTCGACAGTAGATGCTGCAGTGCTGCTTAATCCTGTCTTGCAGGGAAGGGAGGGGGGGTGGGGGAAAAGAAATCCATGAGTTTGGTGGAGAAAATGTTTCCTGATGATGTAAAGAAAATACTGTTTCTTTTTCTTTCCCTTTTCCATTTTTTTTTTTTTCTGCCAAGTAGTAATTAGGCATTAAATACTGAGAAGCTGATTATGGCTTTTATGAAGGTGAAAGCATTAATGTGCAGCTCTGACCCCTTAGGGTCATGCTGCTTGTGCCAGAAAGGGCCAGGTTCATCTGGGCTGCATCATCAATTGACATGGCTGGAGTTGTCCCACAGATGCCTTTGTCTGTGTGTGATTTTCTTGATGGGGAGGTAAACCTTATAGGAGTTTAGTGGTACTGCTTCCAAAACAGGCACAGTTTTGGTTGCTTGGGGAAAAAATAAAAAATGTTAGTGGGTTCTCTGTAGGACATAAATGAACATGTTTTACAGTGTTACAAGAAGTAAAAGTTGGCTGTGGCAAACAACAGGGAACAATCATGACATATAGTCCAGTCTAATTCACATTAGTCTTTTGTTTTTCTCCCCTGTTCCTTCCAGTATTAGTCCCTGTGGTTTAGGATCAGTGAACTGTTGCCACGCTAAGGAAGAGGAGAGGCAGGATCCTACAGGAGGTAGGATCAGGCTGAGAGACTCTGCTAGGATAATGGGTGGGAGTCCTAGGCAAAGACTTGCACGAGAAAAAAAGAGTGGAATAGAAAGTGAAACGTGCTCTCTTCCTAAAAACATAGCCAAGGCACTGGAGGCATCACATCTCTTCTCTTTCCTGCCCTGATCTGTGCAAGGGCAGTGCCAGTCAAGTCCTGCAACGTCTTGCAACTGCTCATGTGCCATTGTCTGCAGCGTGCATTTCTGCAGCGTGTGCTGGAGCCTCTGACCTGCCAGCCTTGGTTCATGCTGGGCTGTGGAACTGGGCCTGTCACCACTACTGGCTGCCACAAGTCCTTCCAACCTTGTTCCCTCACACTTTTTCTTTAGATTAAGTGGCCATGCATCGGTGTGAAGGTATTGTGTCTGAGTATGTTGGTAGAAGAGGAAGAGATGCCTCACCTTCCTTAAAGGAGCGTCAGTTATTCACGCACGGAAACTGCCACCAGACGGGCATGTGCTGCCATACACAGAACCATAACTTTATTAGGAGGGTATTTGAAATTAGGAGACATGGTAGTCAGGGCTAATTTCAGTAGAAACCTGTTTGGGAATGGGATAGAAATGAGAGCTGGGAGTTCAGAGGACTAGTTAGTCAATAGTACAGTGGAGCTCTTTCTTTCTTATTTGTTTCTGTGCTTTGAAGGGAGCTGGGCTAACATAAACATTTCAGATGGGATTTTTCATAATTTGAATACTTCTGTCTGAAGTTATTCTTACAGTTCTTGCTCTGGATGAGTTTCTACTTAGCATCTCCTGACAGCTTTCTGCTGTACTCAGTGAGCCTCTGTGTGGCATAATAGCTGAGGCCTTTGCTTAACCTGCTGTTAACTGGGAGACCTGACTGTCTTACTGATATAAAAAACCTCAAACTCTCACTCCTGCCTCTGAATATCTTCTGTAATACCATCATGCCTCGTGATTAATTTCCATAATGCAGTTTTGCCAGGTAGACCTCAGTAACCTTCCAGCTGACCTCCCTAACCTGATGTTCCTCACAGGGTTCCCACTATTAAGAACTGAATAATACAGCCAAGCCTACTGCCTTCAAGCAGATTTATGGAGTGGCCTGGCATTTATGTGAGAAGGATTCCCTTCTTCAAAGATACCATCTGCACAAACCCTTTGTTTCTTGGCCTCAGCTCTTCTTAGACGCCATTCTTCCTTTCTTTGTCTGAATTCTTCAACTTAGAAAAACCAGTGTTGTGTCTACATGGCTACGGTGTGTCCCCTGTGACAAAAGAAGCGTGTCGCAAAGTATCCAGTGTTCAGTTTAAGATTTAAAAGTCTGTATTATGTTCACTGCTCTAGGTAGGTTTTCCTGTGTGACTTCAGTCAAGTGGGAAGTTTAACAAGGAATTTAGTGGTTGCCTGATGAAGCAAGATCCATAGGGATAAGGAGACCCAACTTGTGCATATGCAAAGAAAGCACTTGAAAAATTAAGACAGCCCTTATCATAAAAATAATAATTACAAGTGTGTGCATTGTATATGTTGGGGGACAATTCTGGTGAGTCTGGCACACACAGTGGGTGAGTCTGGTGAATATTCTTCTTGGTCTTCATGACTGCCTTATTTCCCATGGCTTTTACTCTGAAGTTGACAGTGTTGCCCTGCTTCACTGAAACATAACAAGGATAAATGCATGGAGGCTCTGTGATATTGGGCTAGTGTGGTGACTAGGAGGAAGGGGGAGAGAGGCACAGATGGGTCTTGCAGAGGTTCCCTATTGCATCACAGGTACATTTGGGGGTTGGTTTCACTTATTTTGGGAAGGGTATTTTTGTTTCTACTTCCATCTGAGGGCTTGTTTCATATTGCCTTCTTGATCTGTGCTTTGGCTGATGGAAGGAATCTCAGCCCAGGCTGAAGTCGTTTGTTTTCTTTTCTCTATTGGCTGCGCTGGTCCTGAAGCAAGGGCTCTGTGAACAAGCAGCAGGAATAAGTGCAGTTTGTGTTGGTGTCCAGCTTTTCTTGATGCTTATACTCTCTTTGAGCTGAGGTACAGAGAGGGACTGCAGAGGTGTGAGCTGACGACCTCAGTCTATTGGCTTGCCTCTCTGCTCCTTCTCCACCTCCAGCCAAGGCATCTCCTTCTGAGAGACTCCTGTAAAGGAGCTCAGCACAGCCGTACCAGATTCAGATCTCTGACTACTGTCACAACATGTGTTTCAAACCACCTTTGTAGCAGACGGTGGCCCCGGAGAAGGCTTGTGTGTGCCTTTTGGGAAGGGATAGGTGAAAAGAGGGAGAACAAAGGACTGGGGAGTAATAAACACACTGGGGAACAGAGAAGAAAAAGGAAGGGAGCAGTCGGTCTGTTGTTGTCTGCTTAAAATACCTTGGCCTCGGGCTTGCCCCTAAGGTGGTGTGAGAGGTGAGACTGAACATACAGGCAGTATGTCAGGAGGATGTGTCTGGGAGAACCGTTTATTTAAGACAATTGTGATCAAATATTCATCACCTCTCACTCCCTCCATTCCACTACGGCTTCGTTCTCGCTTCTCTCAGCTGGAAAAGACTTCAGAGTAAAAGAGGGAGCAGCACTTAAATGCTTATTTATGTTGTCATTTCTAGGCATTTTATCAGGTTTCTAATGAAATAGATTTTCTCTCAAGAGGTGCATATTTTCTGAGCCAGAGAGGGAGAACGCTACAGACTGCTGAAAAAACTGCCCACATTCGATACATTTGTTGCATTATTAATGATGATAAAAGCAAGAGGTTATAAACATTTTCTTTTCGAAGTACTAATTGCTGCTGACCTTAGCTTTAAAAAGAAAAAAAAAAAAAAATAAAAACACAAACAAAACCAGTGAGCCCAAAATGTAACTGTCAGGGCAAAACTCCTTTCTTGACAATCCCCGATGCTTTCACATATATCATTTCTAAGAGCGCTGCCAGAGCCAAACCATTTGGGACTAGAATTATAGCAGAGATTAGCAGGATTCTGTTCCAAGAATATCTTTATGGTGATCACTTGTCACTTGTCATTACAAATAAATCCTATTGGTCTTCTTTCCTCGGTCTCATCCTTGGCTTACTTACACTCGAGAAATCATTCTTCTCTTCCTCTCTTTTTCCAGCAAGCAAAATTCAGGTTGCTTCTTTGAGTGGCTGCAGGTTTATCCTGACTCAACACAGCCATCAGCGCTGGGTGGAGGAAGATACAGGAGTTTTTCATGCTTATTTTTAACACTGTAGCCAGTAAAAATGTTTGTAGTTGCTGTTGTCAGCGACATTTCTGTGATTTCAGGTGGGACAGCAGTGCATATACAAATGGTCAGGCAGGTAACCCTATGTCACATTGTCTCAAACAAAATGGAGATGCTTTGCTGGCCATGACTCTACATGTAACAAGGGCACCTGAAGCACACCGCCAGGATGAGATTCCTGCTGCAGTGGTGTTTGCCTGCATGCACTGAGGGGCAGTCTGAGTACAAGTGTATGAGGAAAGGAAGCAGGCTGTTCATTTTCCTGTGCCAGTTCAGTGGGGCAGCTAAAAGGAGAGCCCAGGTGTCATGCATTTTACAGTGCTCTCCCATCTTGTGAACCACATTCCGTCTCTCAGATGATCGTATAAGCAGGGCAGTTAATAACTAGACCATCTGCTTCAGAGGTGCTGCTGGTGCTCTTGTTTGAAGCAGTGTGAGGCAAACTCTGCTGGCTGATTTCTCCACAGCTGTCATGAAATCGACTGAGGTTTTTTGGGTGATGCTGAGAGATCCTAGGTCCAAGCAGTAGAAATGGAATTTGAACCTATTAAGGAAGAAACTTCACTGTTACATGAACAAATCAAGTTAGCTATCAATATGAATGCTTGGAAGGGTTGGGGGTTGATTGTGTTGCTTTCTCTGGAGCTTTCGAAGAGAAGCTGTGCGTTAGCATTGGAGCTTAGTCTGGTGTACGAATATGCTTTAAAAAACCAAACACGTTCACTAATATGTTGGCTTTGTTTGCAACAGAATGCCTTATTTCTATTTATTATTTCACTCATTTATTATTTATATTACAGTAACAGCTTGAGGCCTCTTTCTGCTAGGTGTCATATGGATTCCTTGTAAGGGGAAAGTTTTTCTCCTTGTACTCTGCCTGAGATATGGGTGTGCATTCAAAAGAAGGAGCAAGTAGATTGCAGAACTTGGGAAGGACCTGGATCTCCCAGGTTCTGGCTTCTCAACATGACCAGTGGCCCTCCCAATGAGCTGTATATAACAAAGCTATTGCCAGTGCTTTGGGTGAAGCCTTTAATTCAAACTGATGCTGGATGGGAGCCTTTATGTGTATCCAGCAGCTATCTCTGTTTGGATGGAACATCTTCAGCATAGCTGAAGAGAACTGTGCTGCCTGAAGCTGTCCTCTGTGTTTTCCTGGAGCCTAAGGTGGTTTTTCATGTGCTTTCCACATGGCAGAAAGTTTGAGGTTTTTCTTAGCTTCTTTTCTTGGTAGAACATATTGTCCGCACTGCACAATGTACTGGGGGAATCTTCCCCAGATGTGCACGGTGAAAATGGAGCGTTTTGATGGCTGCTCGTCTCTGAGTTTAGAAGCAGTCAGTCAGAAAGGGACCAACCCTTGGGGATTTGTGTTTTGCTTTCATTGGGGTAGTTAAAGAACAGAATAAGCAGAACAGACAGGCTTCCCCCTTTTAAGATGCAAATGAGGGATTCTGTGAATGGTGTTTTGGACCAAATTTCCCTTCATGCTTATGCAAAAAAGTGAAATTCCAGTAGGAAAAACAATGGGATGGTCTGATCATATTGATTTAATGAGTTTTCTACCAGTACTTGGATATTGGACACAGGTGATTCCACTGATCTTGCTAGATGTGGTGTGATTCATAGGACTGATTGAAAACTCTCCCCCAAAGGACTCTTTTGGTTACTTGTTTCTCTTTTGAAGCAGAGAAGTACAGCTGACTTTGCAGCAGAAACTTCTGAAATGTTTCAGTAGAACGATGAAATGGTTGCAGGGGGAGAGGCAAGGATGCTAAATGGAAAAGCTGTGTGGACTCGCTAGGTCAGGCTGATGGTTGGACTTGATCTTGGAGGTCTTTTCAAACCTAGTTGATTCTGTGGCTCTTCTCTTTCCATGTGGCCATTTCTGTGGGTTATGCTCCTTCAGTGGGTGTGCACAGCAGTGGTGGGGCTGGATGGAGCTTTCCCACAGGCTGTGCTGGTGTCTGCAGCGACCACAGCCGTGCAGTGAATGTACCACAGCACAAATGTTTGTGGAGGAAATGAGCTGCTTCCCCTGTTTTAGTGTGGTGTGGAAGCCAGCAGAGCTGTGCTCTCCCTGGCCTGCAGGTAAGCCACTTGCTTCTATAGCCCTTCCCCAGCAAGGATCACCTGCCTGAAAACACGTCTTCCCCTAGTCTTTGAAACACTGACTGTGAGTAGCTACTGTAACAGAAAGAGTGGTGGTTGTGCTCTTCAGAAGAGTGTACTTGACATCTCCTTTTCTCCACTGGATGGTATTCTTGTCCTTTGCCAGACAAAACAGCTACTTTGTACCTTTGCTAATATTCTGGCCTGTCTACAGGCTCATTTGTGTCATTATTTCTGGCATCAGCCCTGCTTCCCCGCCGCTTCTCCCATGACACAGTTAGGCCAAATATCAAACAGATGCCTTTTCCCCAGGGATGTCACTGAACTCATTTCTGACAGACAGGGCTATTTTCTTATTAATTATTTAGTCACTTTCTCTGAGGAGATCTAGGCCCTTTCAGACAGCCAGCGCTGTCTGGTTTTCTCCCAGCGCATATTGGAGCTGCGTGCGTGTGCTGGTGCTGTGCCATGCGTGTTTGTGGTGTCTTTGTGCGTGAAACAGTGAGTTCTTGTTCAAGGGGTAGACTTGCTCTTCCCAACATGTTCTGGTGTCATTGCTTTTACTTCCCCCTATGGGACAGGTGCCCGGAGGCAATGACTCGGCGAAGACTGCACAGAAAGCTAAGCAAGTAATCATTGCAGGATGCTGGCCTTCACCTTTTACTTCTGTAAACACTCAAGTATTAAATATAAATGAATGCTTCAAGGATGTGTGTTTTCTTCAGGGATGTCTGTTTACTACATTGTTGTTATAGGAAAGCTTGCTCCCTTGGGGTCTAGAAAACAAAAAATATAGCTTTTCCTTTCCTCTCTCTCAGCTTCCCCCTCCCACTTGCACATGTTCTTCTTCCTTTTCTCCTGCTTCCTTCACCAGATATTAAGAGAGACATGACCTTTGCTAAGCGAGAGTGCCCTTACATAAGCTGCCCAAGTGAAGTTTTAAGCATGTTATAAACGTCAGCAACCACCTTCTTCACACACCTTTGTCTGCCTCTGGACCATGTTTATTTAACTTGTGTCACTCAGCTGGGTAGATATTAAGCACTGGGAGCAGGGTGGCAACCTGCTTAACAGGGCACAAAGGCTGAGATCAGAGCTTACAGGTCACTGCCCATCTTCTCATGCTGTTCTGCAGCAGCCTGGAGGTGTGTTTTCACTAGTTACACCTAGGTGATTCAGATTAAAATTTTGCTCCACTATTATTTCAGATCAGTGCTGAAATTAAATCACTTAGCTGGAGACAGCATCTTGTTGGTTGCTTTAGTTTTTATAAGGTAAGCTGCCTTGTGGTAGAAGCAAGCCTTCATTAGTGGAACTGCAAGAGCATTACTGAACATATTACCTTAATTACATCACATGGGTGTCATGTCCACTGCAAAGTACTGATGAGATAATCCTAAACCATACCAGCTGTCAGCAAGAGGAGAAGAGGTAGGTTAGGGATATATTTAATTTTCGTACCCTTAGCTATTTTACATGAACAAGCCATTGCATCAGTATTAGTTTGGAAAACATGCAGATTAATTATTGTATACTTACTAGCAAAACTACTTAAAAAAAAAAAAAAAAAAAAAAAAAAAAAAAGGCCTTTATAAAACCCCGACTTTTTTTTTTTTTTTTTTTTTTTTTTTCCCCCCCCCCCCAGTGGGGTGCTCGCAGTTATTTCCCTCACAGCATCCTGCAGCAGGGAGAAAAACCAGCAGCTGTAGGATGCTCTGGTCCCAGAAGGATGAAGCACGTATGTTACAGTATGAAAGCCGTGTCTCTAGGGAAGTGATCAAAGCTCCGCTATTTATAACTATTGCATTTGGAGTCTCCTTCTGTCTTAGATCCAGGAGCACAGCTCTGTGCCATCTCAGGTACTTCCAGGAGAAGGTTCTACAGAGAACTGTAGAAAATAGACAGTGCCCACAGCCAGTTCTTCCAGTTGCCTTCCAGTGCCTTCCAGTTCTCAGCATGTGCAGTGTCAGCAAATGCACAGCAGTTCTGCTTGCAAATGGGATTAGGTGAAATAAATGAGCTGAAATTCTGCAAGGGGATTATTCATCATAGCAGAAGCTTGAGCTGCCACAGTGTTTGTCATCTGTAGTGCCTTTGTTATCAGTTCCATCACCAAAGCCAGCACACCTTGTCATGTGGCAAAAGTCAAACCACTACCCATGGGCCCTTCACTTTCTCTTCTGTGGCTAAGACGCAAGGTAGAAGCAGGAGAAAATAGCTCACGCTGGCACGTTGTGTTTGAGACAGAGATGCTGCAGCTTACAGCTGGGAGCATGTCTTTGGGGACTACTGATTTAATTCTAGGGGTGAGCTTTTTCCTCATTTCTTTTCTTTGCTCCAGCGAGTAGACAAGAGGCTTGGGATTCCTCCCTCCTCCTGTGGGCCCCTTTCTCTTTTCACCCCCTCCTCTATAAAGAGAGAATAGTTGCATCAGTCTTTTGGGGAAAGGAAGAAAGATAAGAGAGCCAGAAATTAATGGAGGACAGGCTGGATGACTGATAACCTGTCTGCCTTTCTTACATATTTCCTCTGCGCCTCTTTCCAGTCATGTTCGTGCTCTCTCACTCGCTCACACAAAACAAACTGTCATCTAAATTCTTCAGTTTCCCCCTTGCCCTTTTCTCCTCTTTCTTCCACACACTCATTAACTTCCTCTGTTGCATGTATTCAGGGGGAGGTATAAAAATGCTTGAGATTAACACAGCGTGGGAAGGTGGAGGCCAGCAGTCATGTGAGAGAGGTGACATGGAAGCAGAGAGGAAATCCAAACAAACATGCCAAACCTCAAAATCACTTTCACTTCTTGGCCCTCCTGAGGGTAAGTGCATGCCTTTGCATGAGAAGGAGCAGCCCTACGGTTGCTCTTCCTCATAGCAGCTCTCCAGTGTGCTGCTCCACAGCTGTAGGTGATTTCTATCCATATTCTGGCCCTGAGAAAAGCCCTGCGAGGTGTCCCCTTTGTTCTAGGTCACCATAGCCACAAGGGAAAGAGACAGCTTTACAGAGGAGGGAGCACTGATTGTGGCCTGTAATTTTGGGTGCCTTGCTCTCTGCTCAGGATCTTTTACGACATTGCTTTCCTTCCAACACCCACATGTGCCAGGCTAGTTTGGAGTAGGGTCTGTATGGGGAAATGGGGCTTTTTTGAGACCTCTGTAGCACCATCCTCTGTCTGTCTAGAGCTCCCTCCTCCTTTCAGGATGCTATCTAAGCTTAAGGAAAACAGAGCCAGAAGAAGTGAAAGGAACATGCAAGCAGGCTGATTACTGAGGGTCTCTTTGCATTAGGGTCATTTTATCTGATTTCCTGCTTTGAAGATATTTTATCTCCACTTCCAAGGGAGGCCTGTCCTTTGTCCCTCTTGCCCAAATAACCAAAATTCATCAGATAACCTCTTAAGGCCAAGCCTAAGGCAAAATCAATTTCCAAAGGAAGTAGCAATTGCTGTAGCTCAGACAGCTGGCAGAACATGAAATCCATATTGGTTTAATAAAAGCCCAGGCTTTGCCTTGCTCATCTATAAGAATAAGTAGCAATTATTTTTATTGCATGTGCATGTGGTCATGTGTATAAAATACAGACTGTGCTAAAGGCGGAGGCTTCCTGAGGGAACTTGTAGTGATTCTCGTTTCCTTTGCCGGGGGCGGGGGAATCCTTTCTTGAGCAGTGCCCCGTCTCAGCATTTGAATCAAGTAGTTTGATTTATCTCTTTTCCTCCGCGTTTTATTAGTCATGCTGTTTCCTTGGAAGAGCTGAGTTAGAGAGATGTATGGCAGTAAGATGAGCACACACTGTGGCCCCACCAGCTGGAGCTCTGATGGAGAGCCAGGGGTTTTTAAATATCAGTGAGTTAATAGCATCCAATTGGTCCCTAAAAAGGAGGGTGCTGTAAGCAGAGGCTTTCTTCTGGGCAGGCTGGAAGGCTCCTAATTACTAGAAATCAAGAGAAGAGTCAGTCAGGCATGAGACAGAAACCTTGCAGTGGGGAAACACCACACTGGGAAATGCCTGGTGAGCAGACAAAGTTTCTTAGCTCTTCACAAATGTAGAAGATGATTACTGTCAAACTTTTTCCTCTTTCTTGCTCTCCTGCTTCTCTGTGGAAAGAAAAATAAGCTCTGTCTCTTCCTTTCAGTGCCTCTGGTGTCCCTGCAATCACATGGGGCACCCTCCCGCTGCCGCAGCTGCTCCAGTGCTTTCTGCTGGCACCCAGCAGGCCCCTCTGTAGCCTGGGATAGGGTTAATGAGCTGAGGAGGCTGTTCTGTGCTCTTCTTCCTTTCATTATGCTTCTCACTTCAAGCTCACCCTTTCTCTTCACCCCTGCTACACGTACACATCCATGGTGAATCCAGCTGCGTGAGTCGGTCATACAGTGCCCTGCTTTGGGCTGGGGAGCTCTAGCTAAAGGGAGAAGCTGGTATCAGGTGAAACCAGGACACTTTGTACTCGCTCTGTGGTAGCTGATTCCTTGTGAACACAAATTAAAGGGAACAGTGATGTGAATTAACTCCCTGATAGGATTGGGGAGGACCAGTCAGCCAGTGCCTTGACAAATCTGCCTTGTCTTTGTGTTTCTCTGTCCCCATTTGTCACTGTGAAGATTTCCTTCCCTTTGTAGTTTCTCCTCTGCGGTTCACACACAGGTCTGGGAACCAGGAGCTCTGTCCTAGATCCCTCAGAATTTCCTGGAGTCACTGATTTATTCGGGCCAAACCGAACTGGTCATCTTGTGTCACTCTCATGGGAACAGTTCTCTCTTTTTTTTTTTTTTTTTTTTTTTTTTTTTTNTTTTTTGCGTGCCTGCCCTACTGAGCTGTGTTTCTGCATACAGTCTTGGCTCAAAATGTGATGCTGGGGAGTTTCTTTCCTTCTGTCATGTAGCAGTGGCCATCACTTAGTAAGGCCTGGGTCTCACAGAGGTGGGGAGGATCAAGGGAGGAACATAGGAAGGCAGTCACGTTGTGTTTGGTTTCTAGGAAGTCTGATTAGAGACTTTCTGACTGCATCTTCTGCTTGCGGCTGTGTGTGCTGCTGCTGATCTTCCATTTGGTTTTTGACAGAAACTGCAAGTATCGTTTGCTGTGAGAATGAGTCACTGTCTTTTGGTTGGGCGAATAGCACCTTGTAATCATGGCTACCACTGCTGCCATTGTCCTGAGCTCTCTGCCCTGTTAGGTGTGCAGATTGAGGGAGCAGGGGCAGACCTGGCACCTTGTGCCAGCAGTAGTGGTGAGGACTGCACTGTCTTACCGAGTTCCTTTGAAGCTTGACTTCTGTCTTGGACCCTCCTGTGCTGCTGCTTTGCCATGTGCAGGAGCCCACTTGTTGGGAATGGATAGCCACTTCTGGCTACTGCAGAAAGAAAGCAAAATATCCTTCTTACTTCTTTGGGAAGCTTTGAGAAAGGGAGGAGGGTGTTGAGTCTAAAAAGCCCAGCAAGTCCTCAGTCACAGAACAGTGACTCAGCTCTCCTGGCAAACTCTAATCCCATCTCCAGAGCAAGCATGAAAAGCAGTGTTGAGGCAGAGGAGCGTAGGTCTGGGGTCACAGAATTAACAAATGGGTGTTTTACCTGCAAGCACTACAAGCTGCAGTGAAGGTCTCTGTTGCTGGAGCTCAAATCACTTCATCTTTACAGTATGAACAACTCTCACTAGCATATAGTTTCTGCACTGAGGTTGTTATTTTTCCCTTCTGCTCCAGAGGAATGGAATTCCCCTAATCCCTGTTTTATAGATGAGATGAGGAACAGGCAGGTGAAACAGTCGGCACCTTAGCCAGGAGTACAGCATTTATCCTGGGATCTACAACGCATTCATATAATGCCCAGGCACTTCATTTTAGCCTTCAAAGCTGTCTTTCTCTGGCAGGATGGAGAGCTGTGTGGGTCTCTGCAGGCACTTTTCCCATGGAACTGAATGTGCCTGATCCTTTTCCAGCCAACCGTACCATAGCTGTTGCTGCAGTAATTCACTGCCCTCTGAGTTGTGCACTGTCCTCCTGTGTACCGGGTGATTCTATGCAGCTTGTTTGGGATTCTTCCAGCCCTCAAGGTTATGCCTAAGAGGATGTCCCTGTAATAGTCTTGTCTGTTCTGAATGTTTTATAAGGCACAGGTATGTTGATGTAGAATAACTCATTCTTTATTGCATACAGCCATCATTGCCCCAGGAGGTCATTGAAGTCAATTATTGTAGAAGGATTTCAGAAAGGGCCTGGTTAATTTTATGACCATTTGTAATCTTGTGTTAAGAAGGGGGTAATCAAATCTCATGCTTTGTGGCAGAAGATGATAACCACAGGGACCATGAAATGGCCCATTTTCTCTCCCATGCACGAGCTGACCATTAGGCTGGAGCTTTCACCTGCCTCTTGATCACTTTATACAAATTGGTGTTGAGCACAGGAGACTGAAGGCCCTTAATCTTCTGGTCTCATCTGGCAGGTTGAAAGGTGCTAGGTTTTGGCCTGCTTCTTCCGTCTTGGTGCAAGGGAAAAGCAAGAGGAGATAGGTCCAGTGGAAACCATGAGGTGCAGTCCTGGCTGCCCTGCGCTTTCTGTGACAGGTAAAGCCCATGGGTGAGCTCCTGGTCACAGGAGCAGTGGCACAAAATCACAGGAATGTGGTGAGTGGCTTCTGGCCACAACAGCACAACCAGAGCAGCTGCCACATTATCTGGCCCCCAGGCACTGTTTGTATGAGCAGTGTGTCTTGGTAAATGCTTACATTGGATTTTGGAGGAGAAAAAACTCTTCTCATTTGTTCCAGGCTTTGGCTGCAGCGTGTGCACTGGCTCATCTTTAGGATGTTACTTGGACAAGGGATGCCAAGATGGCAGGATTGAGAAGTGAGGGTAACACAGGGAGTTTTTCATTCTGTGGCTCTGCTGTGCTGGCTCCACCGTGATCCATAGCCGTCTGCTGCATTCGTTTCATAGCGTGGTGAAAATGGATGAAACATTTCACTAGTCAATGAATTGTGGCCTTTGAGGCAGCAGTCCGCGGTGGTGCCTCAAACCATTTGCAAATGTGAAGCAAGGGATGTTTTGCCAGCAGCCTCTTAGCTTGCACAGTTCCTTGTGCAGTTTCCTCACCAGTTTTCTGTGTAAAATAAAAATTTGAGCTGCATCAAGTTTCAGTCACTACTGACAAACTGTTTTCCCTCCCAGTCCTTTAACCTCTTTGCTTGTAGGCATACAGAGGCCAAAATGCACCACGGACATTTTACCTAAACACTGTTTTTAAACCTTTTTACCTGAAGGATCCTGTGCATATGCAGCCAATTTGGGTCTGGATGTGGTGGCAACTACTACACGGAAATGTTACCTGCTTACTGATGACACAGAATATAGAAAGAGCTCTGTATCCAGTAAAGGAAGATGGAAATGGTATCCCTCTGTCTTACCCTAGCTAGAAGACTTGTAAACATCTGTGCAGTTGTATGTGAGAGTTTCTTTAGTGCCTCATGCTTCAGTCAGTAATGCTCTGAGCTGGCAAATCCAATGCCTTGACAGGCTGCGTTGTAGTGTTATGCTGCCCATCTCTTACAGATGGGAATCCTAAATACTTGGCAGAGAAGAAGGAGATCAGAAGTAGAAAAATGGCAGGATGGTCAGCAAAGGGGGTTAAGAGATGCTGTCAGAAGAGGAACTGAAATGGGAAGGGGAGGAAATGAGGCAGATCGATGCAAGAAGGACGTTCAAAAGGCAGGACACAGAGGAGAGGCTTTCAGAGCAGCAGCAGTGATGGTGCACAGGGAGGAGAGCAGTGGTTAGATAATATAAACCTACACAGACAGGGTTCTTGGATCTTGACACCCATCAGATTCCCCTCCTCTCAACCAATATTCCCATCTCATCCCGTACCTCGCTTTGTGTCACGCTGCTTCCTTACCACTTCTCAGGCTTCAAGATATGGAAGAAAAGCTACTGATATTTCTCCCAGCTGCCACAGTCTAGTCCAGGTGATCCCATGACACTTCAGGATGGTTTTTTTCACCTATAATTCAAAACAAAACAAAACAAAAACCTTCTCAGTCAGCCTGGTGGCTTTGCACCCATTCAATCAGTGTGTGCATCCTGATGCTCGATATTCTCCTGCAAATTGGGCATTGCTGTCCTCAGGTCACAGGGCTGTATGTCTTAGTGAGCTTGGTCTTCTCATTATCTGCTGTAATTGGGGAAAACTTTAACTTCATGGGACAGAAGCTGTCAAAACTGTTTCTCTGGTATGCCTGTAACTGAGGAATTTCTAAAATAGAGAGAGCCAGCGCAGCACTGATTGGAGCTCACAGCAGAGTTTACCAACAACCACTAATTGCCAGCTCTGTTTGGATGAATTGTAAATGACCAAGATAATGCAAATTAAGAAGACATTCTCTTGGCAGGCTTTCAGCAGCTTCTGGGAGCAGGGGAAGTCATGCGGCTCCCTCTGTTCTGGGGAGCAGAGTCCAATTTATGGTGGCTTCTACATTGCTACCTCGGGCTGGGAGTGAGCTTGGGAGCCCCCAGACCGCAGACTGTCTGAGGGGCTGTGCTTGTAGGTAGTGCCGTGCACCACCGGGGCTTCTCTTCACAATTCGATGATTCTCTTGGTCTATTTTGGTCTACCTGTGTAGCTTTTAACAAAGTATTTTCAAACCTTATTAGTCAGAATTGACATTTATCACAAGCTTTTTATGTGCTGTTTTTCTTGAACGTACTGGTGTTGCGCTGGGATGCCCTGTGCCTGAGGGAATACAGGTAGGGATATGGGGTCAGCTGGGGAGGAGATTCCTGGGATACCCTTGTTTTCTTCACTCATTTGTTCTGCAGTTCTGTGGAGCTCCCTGATAAATCTGTCAGTGTGCATGGAGCAGGGCTTGATGCTTGTGGGAGGACCGAGGGAAGTCTCCCTCCTTCCGTTTCCTTCTGTTGCACTCAAGAATCATGCCTTTGCAGAGGGAGCCCTGACCCATGTGCCCATGTTTAAGACAGCAGGGAACCTGAATTTTAACGGGTTGTGGATGGGAGTGTTTGTGTGTGCATAGGGTCATGGTGAGTGCGTAGTGTGAGCACCCTTACACGGCACACGGAGGGAGAATCCCGAGGCTGGTGGTGTAGTTGATTTGAATTAAACTTTTCCAGAGTGAGCCTTGAAGGAAGAGGAAAGCTGCCATGGTGCAGAAGGTGCTGAGGACAGGCTTTGATATCCGCAGCTGAGAAGGGTGTGGGTAGTGAAAGAAACCAGAGGCTCAAACCTGTGTCTGCGCTTTCCCTCATTCTCTAAGTGGTGCACTTATGTTAAGCAATCCCCATTCACAATGAAAGCTGGTGTACTTTATTTAATAACTGTGTGGGGGGCTCCTCTGGGAACCGGAGTACCAAAATTGGTAGGCTTTTTAATGGGGCCTGTCAGGGGAATTGGCTACAGATGGGGAAATGAGACATGTTCACTCGTCTCCGGTTTTAACTTCCCAACACTGGAGTAGAGGGTGGGTTTTGTTAAGTGCACTTTGTGGCTCTTTCTCCTCTGTAACAGCCGTCTGCTTAATGCAAAATGCTGCTTCTCATCTTTAACTCAGCAAGGCAAAGTGCTGTGTTACAAAAGCACCGTGGGAGGGGAGAGAACGGGGAGGAAAGCACGCATGTTTATTTGCTCCCATTACGACACTGCTGCTGTGAACACAGATCGAAGCTTTCCTTCCAAAAGGCCCCTTGGCACAGGTTATTTGCACATAAATGGCTGCAGGTGATTTATTTATCCAGCACAACTGGGTTCTGCAAAAGAAACCGTAGGCTGTACCGCCACTATGTTAATATCCCTTCCTGCAGCGCTCGGAGGACATGTGGAATTTGCTCTGCGGCAGGAGGCTGCAGACTCAAGGACCACAGCTGAAATTTTTGAGGGTCTGGGGCAATTTTCTAGATGCCCTATCTGCTTGCTTGTGTGTTTTTCCTCTCAGTGGGGCACAAACTAGAAAGTAGGGACTTGTGCCATAGTACAAGGGAAGGGTGGGTTGTCTGGAAAGGAGCTTGGAAGGAAAGGCTTGCATTGCCTAACCAGGTTAGCGTGCTATGCTGCTGTAGGGGAAAAGTTTGCATTTAGGGGAACAAACAGGGACTGCCATGGGCTTGTTCCTTAGGTAGAACTGACAATTTAGTAATTCACAGTGTGGTTGTAGAAAAGTCATTCCTTGACATGAGGGTGTGTTGTAGCTATATCTGAATTACGTACATATGTGGCCAAGTCTAGATTCTGATTACTGAGACTGATTTGTTTTTTTGAATACCACTTCAGGAGGTTTTGTGTCCTTTGGGGCTATTAGTGTCCACCAGACATCACAGCCCATGTATTTTCATAACTCAGAGAAAAATAGCTTGTCACAAAGTTCAAATTCAAAACCCCATAAATGCATGGTAATGAGTACTAATCTGATTTTTAGGGTGAAAAGGACATTTCCAGGTAGAGTGCCTGAGTCCTGGAAGCTGGATACCTAGGAGTAACTGGGTTTTTGGGAGAGGGATATGGCAAGGGAGGGACTGCAGGCATCAAGTGGTCGTACCCATCAATGGGGTGATCTGAGGATGCTGTGGAGAGGAATTTGTTTTAGAAAGCACCTTGTAAAAATTGGGGTCCTTAGAGCCATCTATAGAGAAAACAGTGTGAAAATCTCTCACATGTAACTTCAAAGGTGCCTGAAGACTTTCAAGTGCAAATACTCAGAAGCCTGAGCATCAGCTGAGAGCAGAGGGGATGGCTTTTTTTCCCTCTCCCTTCTTTATTTTTTTAAATTATTTTTATTTTTTTTTCCCTGAAGGGAATTAGCAACTGTTATTTCCATAGAGTTTTCCACAAGGGAAACCTGTCTCCATTAGACAGTATATTTACATGAAAGGCCAAAAAGCCAAAGCCCTACAGCACTAGAATTCCAAAGCACTTCTGTCTTTAGACATCTTTCTTCAGTGAAAACCTTGTTTGTTTTTTTCCTCTGGCCTGACCCATTGCCTCTGAGCTGGGACTCTTACCACAGAAAATACCAAGACAGAGAGGCTTATGCTTGGATTGGATTCAAATTTGTCTTCTGCTAATTAAACAAGAAAGGAGCTGAAGAGAAGGAACACTTAATTATTAGGCCCCTGTGTTGCTGACCATCTGGAGCAAGGGTGCGTTTGTCCCATTGCAGTAAGCGCTATTCTATATGGCATAGTGCTTAGGGTGTGAATTGAGGGTTGGATGAGCTGGGCTGATATGCTTTCAGCTAGTTCTCAGACCCATCCTTCAGTCTTCCATGCTTTAGGTTGCTGCCTGCAAAGATGAGGGTTGTAACGCTGTCTTAGATCAGGAGCCTTGCACAGGTATACATGTTAGTGATGCCCTGCTTCTGGGAACTGTAAGAATGCACTCATTTTGGATCAGAACTTCAACTGCCAGAATAAGCCAGTGAAGCTCTGGTCAAAGGGAATGGAAGGTAGCAGGCTTTAAGGTCTGTTCTGGATTCGCTCTCCTGTAGACTGTGTGCATAAGAACTCGAAATAAGTCTGCTGGAACCTGACATCCAGTTCCTTCCCATCTCTAGAGGAGTAGAAAATACCGTCTGGAATGTATACTGAGGAAGTCAGCATATGTCAGTTTCCAACAGGGCTGATGTTATTTAATCTTTTTCTGCTACTTTTAAAGGACTCTCTATATATATATATCTATATATATTTTTTTTCCCCAATGTCATCAGGGGAAATAGGACAATTTTCCAAGTCTTTCTCTCTTCCTTCTTTTTTTTAATGACAAAACCCCCATCTACTTTGGGTTATCTCTATTATAAAATTTTCCTTTTAACAAATCCGATAATACAAAAATGTCATGTGAAATTCTTCTCTCCCATTACTGAATAAAAAGTCTAAATGTGGAAGCTGGAGTTCAGTGGATAAGGCCTATGTCCCTCTTTTTTTTTTTTTTTTTTTTTTTTTTTTTTTTTTTTTTTTTTTTTTTTTTTTTTTTTTTTTTTTTTTTTTTTTTTTTTTTTTTTTTTTTTTTTTTTNTCCTCATGTAAAGTAATCCAGCTTCAACTTTAAGATGACAGAGCAACTTCTATTTATACCAATTTAAGAGTCTTGTGTGCAGGACCAAAATGTGAATGCAGGTAATATCCAGCTACATCTTCTGTGAGTTAAGTTTTGAGCTCTCTTGTTGTTTGACAGCTTCTATGAAGAGAGATGGTGGGATGGTCTGATATGGTAAAGAGTGTGGAAAGGCTTGTGGAATGAAAAGGAGTGAGGATTGCACTGGGCTACCTGACTCACAAAGAAGATAATGCTGTCAGAGAAAGCCTGAGTCAACCCTGATGTGGAAGGGTGAAAAAGACCAAAATATATCCAATTTCTGTTCATGCCATGACAGCTCATTAATATTAACCAAATATCCATCACATTCCCACTGTTAGAACGCAGCCCTGGAGTGAGCACACTGGGCTGGTCTAGCACGCAAGCAGCATTTAGCTCCATACTGTGCCAGAGCCATCCTAGATGACCTTTTGTGAGTCACGAAAGGGGACTTGAATGTTGTGAAATCCCTGTAGAAGCTGCATGCTTCCCTCACTGTTTGTCACCGTTTCTTGCCTCTGGCAGCCGTCCAAGTCCTTAAGCCAAATTTGCCTTTTCTTTTTTAAAGAATACGGGGAAATACATAGAATCATAGAATATCTTGGGTTGGAAGGGACCTCAAAGATCATGTAGTTCCAACCCCTAGATCAGGCCGCCACGGGTGGAGGATGACAGCAAGGCTCTCTTGCTTGTCTTCTATTCCTTCCCCTTTCCAAACAGAGACGGGGTATGCCTTGAGAGGTGTCTTGAAGTCCTTACTGGTAAATGAGTAAAGGATGAACAAGAGTGTTCTGTCCTAGGTTGTGGCTTTGGAAAGTGCTGCTGTGTTGGAGACAGGGTTCTCCTTACCATCTTTGCAGAGAAAGAGGGTAGCAGGGTGGAAGAATGGATGTGTTAGGGCACTCAGAAACACTGTCTGTAAGACCCAGAAGATGAGGCAGAGAGGGAGGATCTAGCATGTCGGTTCAGCCAGACCATGCCTCTGGAGGAAGTTCTGAATATCTGCCAGGTTGAAGTGGCTATACACATCTTTAATTGCAGAAATACAGGTGCCTTGATAATGGATGAGCATAAAGATTACCAACGGAGTTACATTAGGTGCCTCTGGGGCTTTGAGCAGAAGCCAGGAGGAGGTTTGATGGATGGTCAGTAGCACCTATGTGTTCGAGGTCTGATGAGGATCCAGCAGTTTGCTCTCTGGCTCAGTTCAGCTCTGTCCTGCCTGCCAGATGTGTCATAGGGATCAGTACCCAAAGGGCAGTGCACAGGTGCTGGGACACCAGGCAGATGGTGCTTATAAGTGCCTAAAAAATGAGACAAGGTTGGCTCCCCGTGGGTGTTTCTGTGAAGATTAGGCAGGAATTTCATTTTTTTCTAAGGGAAAAGAGCAGAAATCCTGTTAGTTCTCTGCAATAGGTTTTTGCCAGCCTGGTGTGGCTGGAGGTTAAGAAGCAAGCAGGATTTTGACCCTGAGGCCTGTGCAGTCCCCAATGACAGCACATGGATGTTGCTGTTGGGACACGGAAGAGGCGGCGTGGGGCTGGAACACTGCTAGCAGCAGTGCAAGAGGAGAAGCCATAACCTGGCAGCAGCGAAGTTCTTAGCCTTTGCATTTTGCTCAAGCCTGATAAGCTGTAAAGGTCAAGGCAAATTCTGGACTTCCTCAGAGTTGCAGGGAGTACTGTGTTCTTGGTGTCTTGTTTTTTGTGTGTATATATATATATTTTTTATTATTTTTTTTTTTACACTTTTTGTTTCCTCTCTTTTCTTGTGCATTTTCTCCAGATTATTGGGGATCTGGGAAGAGGGGACTTATAATGTCAGAAAAAATA